>JBAWJQ010006186.1:0-421647 GCA_037783105.1 Bactrocera zonata | reverse complement strand
ATTAAAAGAGTATTTTGTGATACAATAACAACAAAATAATATGCCATATTTTAAACAGGTCATAAAGTTGCAAGCGTGCAAAGCGCAACCATGTGCAACTCATTATCGGCGCTTCGTGGGTCGGATAAATGACACTGCCATTGAACGCATATTAAGTTTGAGGAAAAAGTTTTCTTTGGGAAAAGTATATATAATTCACAGATAATATTTCGAATGTGTATTTTGGTTAGAGTAGATACTTAATCTTAGTCTGACTGTGTGATCTGACCCAGTTTCTTCCATATATCGGTCCTATATTGCCACCTAATTAATTGACCTTCAAGAGAGTTCATTCCAAACTAGTCTGAAGTGAATCCAAGTCAAATATATTGCTTTGTAGTGTGTCTTCAGTTGTTTTTCTAAATATTTTTCAGTTAAATATCCCATACCGTAGTAAAGGAGACCGCTTGCGGGGTGCCATCATTGACCTTTCGTAGTATACTCGCACTGCTCGACTCCGCTACGACAGATCTGAGATCACAGAGAAGATAATATATTAGAAGCTGAATGCTCGATTCGTTCCTGAGTATCATGTCTCTGGGTGTACTTCCGTTGATATGCAGGTCGATAAGCCTCTCCAGCGTCTGCAATAAATACGAAGAGAGGCTGAAAACCTTGAAATTAACATGAGACCCATTCAGGTCTTTGGCATGAACTCCTCTCTCACTTGCCTCCAAGCCTTTTGAATCAAGCTGAACCTAACACAGTTCGCGTGGATGGCAACCAAAAAGCTGTACGATAACATTTTCCTCCGCTGAAGTTGCGCAGGTGTTGTGATGTTAGGTCTTGAGTTTTAGTATTGAATGGCTTGAAGAAATTTAACGCCCATTGAATTTGCATGTGAGCTGGCATTCGTGCAAAAGTTCTAAGAAGACTGTACCGCTTTCTTGAAACCCTTCGAGGGGCACTTTTTCGGTGGGTTGGTTCCTTAGAAAGTAAGCGTGCAGAACGTACTTATAGTGGCTCTTCGCTGCACAAAGTCCAAGTGCCATTCTAATTTTTAATGTAACCCATAGAATTAGAGTTTTTTGCAAGAACGCAAAAGGTTTTAAAATATTAAATTAATTTTAATTAATTTTAAGCATTCGTGACACCTTTCTATGCTATCGCACACGGATCTCCATGAAAATCTCTCGGCCCATTTTATTTACGACTTGTATATAGCAAGTCCTGTCTTATACGGCCCGGTCGCTGCTAGAGCCGTTTTTGTGGGTTTTGTTTCGCCATTCTGAGCTTCCAGAGAACGTGAGCTTTCAAGGCAGGCCCTGCACGCAGCGTTTAAGACCATCGTAGTGACTGTGAGCCATGAGTCGCAACTTGACGCGATCGGAAGAGCTGATCAAAGCTTCTTACACGACCAATATCAACCAGTGTTTCTAAAATTCCTTAAAGGTTTTCGAGCTAGTTGCACTCCGTTTTTACTAACGCTTATATACCTATGATGGAAAAAGGTGTGCTCGTTAAGAAACCTCGAGTGTGGTTTATCCATCGGCGATTCACCTTCAGCACACACCACATGCGAAGGACCGAGGTCCATTTTTATTATATTAAGTTGTCAAAAAAGTCTTGCGGTATTTTCGCTAGTTGGCGCTGAAAGCGCATAGTTCTAGTTTTATACGTCGCATTGGGTCATGCTGTACCTTTTTGGAAAGCTCATTTCACGCGCTAACACGTGTTGTGATTGTCGTTTATTTTAAGTCGTTCGTGGGTTATAGCGTCGCAAACATGGAGCAAAATAAGGAGAAAATATGGCATATTTTACAGTACTACTACGATTAATTCAAAAATGCATCTCAAGCCGCCAATAAAATTTGTGCAGTTTATGGACCCGATACAGTTTCCATTTCCACCGCACAACGATGGTTTCAACGTTTTCGTTCTGGTGTAGAGGTGGTCGAAGATGCGCCACGCTCCGGAAGGCTCGTCGTCGAAAATTGCGATAAATCGCTGAATTGGTCGAAAGAGACCGGCATAGTAGTCATCAAACCGTTATAAACCATTTGAAGAAGCTTGGAGTCACTAAGAAGCTCGATGTATGGGTGCCACACGAATTGATTCAATAAAAATACCGCAAGACTTTTTTGACAACCACCACCAAAGGCCAAAGCCATTGAGCAGACTAGAGCGAACTCCAAGGGCCAACTGCTCCCCGTGATATCAGATTTAAGTCTCCGCTCAGACCTTTTAGTTTTTGCTACTACCAGTTGAGCATCCATTAAACTCAGTGACTGATGACATTTGTCGCTTGAACTTCAAATGTCTTTTCATTAGAACGAATCTCATTCAAAGTCTATAGTCAGCTCAAGCTGAGTATTAAAGATCTATTTCTGACAAGTCCATGCTGAAATTTCGAAGCAAGCCGAATAATATTATAGATAAAGCGCATATGAGACATGTATACCTTACCACTTCTAGCCTTCGTGCTGTCGAAGGCGGCTTTAAAATCGAGGTGACATTTGCCGCTCTTCCTTTCATAGGTATTTTCCAAGATTTGGCGCATGGCTAAAACTGGTTCATTGTAGCTTTTCCAGGTCTAAAGCCAAGTTGCAATCAGTTTGTCCATCGGCACCCGTCGCTTTGTTGTTCTTCAGACGGGTAATTGTTATTCGAACTTCTTCATGGTCGGTTAATGGAACGTTTGCTCCATCGTCATCGATTGGTAATTGGGATCACCAACTCCTGGTGTTAGCTTTCAATGCCATTCAGCAGCCTGAATAAGTGTTCCCTCCATAATTTCAGTGTGCTCTAAGCATCAGTCACTAGATCACCTCTGGGGGTTCTACAAGAGTATTTTTCGGTCTTGAAACCTTCTGCTAGTCGCCGCATCTTTTCGTAGAATTTTTGAGCATTACCCCTGTCGGTCAGTTTGTCATTCTCTTCGCACTCAAACATTTCGGCCTTTCTCTTGTTTTGTCCCTAAATGCGTTTCGCTTTCATCTTCAGTTCTCGTTGAGGAGCTTGAAATGTCGTCCCACAGTTCCTTTAGACCGAGTTGCTATCGCATGTAGCTTACATACAAACTGAACTGACAAACTCAAGTCCTTGTTGAGGAGACTTTTTTGCATGACAATATATTTTAACTTAATTCGGCACAACCCATTGTCCAAAGCAACTCTACAATCATCGAATATACTAGATTCAAGTCTCATCACCAGTTATAATGCATTTCATGACACCCTGGTAGTCGGAAAGCATCGTTTCACACACTTCAACGCGACGCCTTTTTTCCAAAAAATTAAATTTTTTCGGTACCAGTCGAGATTTGCCGCGCTTGAGGCCCAAAACATCCTTCAAATTGGTATTGGCTGAGCCTTTCGATATGCCAACTTCATCAGCAAGGTCTCTAATTGTCAATCGACGGTTTTTCAACACCAAATCTTTGATTTGTTGAACGAGAGCTTCGTCGGTTGGGGTTCGTCCTGGATGCTCTTCGTCTTCGACACGTTCACGGCCGGCTTGGAACTCACTATACCACTTGTAAACACTTTTTTAGACATAGCCCTCATAGCAAAGGCTTTCTTTTTTTGGACACAGTAGTACGTAGTATACAGATCGGAGCACTATAGTATATACTCAGCTGCCATGCAAAGTGACTGATCAAACTCAAGTCCTTGTATGGAAAAGTTTTTTATTTGACAAGGTACCTTCACCAAATTTGTGATAAATTATTGTCCAAGGCAACGCTACAATCTTCGCGTATATTGCTTAGATCGGTCCACTATAGAATATAGCTGCCATGCAAATTGACCGATCAAAATCAAGATAAAGAAATTTTCATAAATTTTTGAGCTATAGAAAATGCACCTGTGAGGGTATTATAGCTATTATACGTAGTAGTCGAAGTTTGATTTTTTTCTCCTTTTTTATACATTTTATTTGCAACTCTGCTGTGATTAAATAAGCGACAGGCTTTTTAATATTTTAATAATTATAGTTTTTAAGCAAAAATTATTATTCAACTGCTTTCAGGTATATATAAATATATTTTAATCTCACTATTTTTTCTCTTTATAGGCTGTTCTCTGAACTAAACTGCCCCCACCTCCAATATTTCAGAAATTGTGTTATTGAAAAGTGAAATTATTCGAAATAATCAGCTGAAAATGGAGCAATTGAGGCAAACTTGTTTACAAATTTTTATGTAAAAGTAAGTACAATCAGCACTCGATATATAATTTGATGTATTTATGTATGTATAAAGCAAAAACACAAAAAAAAACTCCAGAAAAATATGGTCTAAAAAATTTTGATGGTAACATTCATATGATCTCCACTGTACACGCCCTTACAAACTTTTGTTTTTACCAACCTAAACTGGGCGTGAAATTTGCATATTTTCCATTTCACCTAAGCGCCGCATTTCGGTATTGCAAGCCGTAAAACTCGCCGCTTATTTGCATAAGCGTTCACCTTAACCTCACTTAGGTTTGTTAGTTTACCGTTGTGGTTGTTGTTGTTGCCGTTTGCCGCTATATTAGCCAACTGCAAATGCCTATCACAGGTGAGCGCTTGGCCTTTTAGGCATATTTGTGTTTGTATGTTTGTTTGGGACATTGCAGCAATGCAGCGCTGCAGTTGCAGTCGACGAGTCGAGGCGTTTTTCCGCTACTCAAAATTTTGCGAACCAAAATTTCCAACTCGTTTAGCAATATCAGCAAAATTTTGTGTGCGCTGGCTGTATATAACGTTGAAAGTTCTTGTTTCATGTGTCTGTGTGTGTGTGTGTGGCACTCGAAAAACTTAACTTCGTTGCAAGTCATTCCTTGCGAAAATTCCGCATTTGCCACCAACTAACCGCAAGCTGGGTGGATATATGTATATGTATACATACATATACACTGACGTACATATATACAAACCAACACACATACAGTTAGGCTTACATATGCGTGCCGGCAGGCTCATTACGCGCATATGTGTGTGTGTGTGCGTCGGTGCGTTTGTTCGCTTGTTTGTTCGGCAATTGAAAGTTGCATTAAGTGCCATTGCGTTGCAGTTGCGGCAAATCATTGTTGCCACGTCCGTTGACCAAACCAACAAAACCGAAAGTGGCACACTCAGCTACTGGCCTACAGCCGCTGTAATAGCGAAGGTGTTAAGGACCTTTTTCCTGCCCCACTCGCACATCTGGTCGCACACACAAATACGAAAATATATAATTGTTGTTGTTGTTGTATTTGTGTGGATTTAAGTGGGCCTTTAAGTGCCATTTATTGTGGTAATAGTTTTGTGGAATGCCTCATATGAGTGGTGGTTGGCATAGCTGAGAGGGGCCGCTTCTGCAGCGTATAGTCCTTGAAGTTAACGATATTATTGATGATGGCAAAAGTAGGTGGAATATTCAAGCAGTTAATGCGATTCGTGTGGTTTCTGCTCGCAGTGTTAAAATCTGGTATATGCGTTATTCGAGAGCAAGCCTTAAGAGAGAGCTGAGTTAGTTGGTTAATAATAAAATTAAGGAATCTTTTAGGATTGCGGAAGCAAGGAAGAAAGTTCATTTAATAGACCTCATACATTCCTTCCAAAAGCTAACATATCAACGATCGACTATTGGTTCGATTAAGTATTAAGTAGTATTGGATCGATTAAGAATTGGGTCCACATTCGCTGAACAGTTAGATTGCCTTTGACGAGCGGCTCTTGTAGGCATAAGTGTTGCACTACTTACAACACCAACGTTGGCACTTAATGCCATTCTTCATATGGCACCCTTGGATATAGTTGGCAGATGCGAATGCTGCTACCTCGGAGAGAAATATGGATGGGGCGTCGCCCTTGACAAAGAAGTGTAGTGAGCAGTTGGGGAAGAGGTGCGCTCAGTCACCTATTATTTCTCATTGCAAAATCAGCCTATTTACCTAAACTAACCTAAGTATTCCAAGTCTGAGGGCACACTTCTCCAACTTGCTGAATGCGAGTGAAAGCATAATATATTCTTTACAAAAATACAGGGTGATACATATGTTTATTTTTAAAAATACTAAAATATTTTCAATAAGTTATTGGTTTAATGGAAAGCTCAGTTACGGCTGTTTTCATATGTTACGCAAATACAGGGTGGTTCATAAAGAATTTTCTATTGAAAAATTACAAACATAGCACCACACGTATATGCGCTTGTTTTCAGACAAAGAAAATTAAACAGAGAATATTTAAATTTCTTAATGAGTTTAAAAATACTGGGTGGTTCATATGATGTAATTTTCTTTTTGATGTTGAGAGATTGAATACAAAACATTTTCTAATAAATTATTGGTTTATCGGCAGCTAAATCATGCAAATTCATGGTAATTATGAAAATACAGGGTGTTTCTAAAAGTGATTTTCATTTAAGAATAACAAAACTTTATAAAAAATTATATATAAAAAGGAAAACTATTAAAAAAATAAGCAAAAATATTTAATTTGTAGCACTGAGGGGCTAAATCATGCAAATTCACCGAAATTATAAAAATAAAGGGTGTTCTTAAAGTGATTTTTATTTAAGAATTACAAAGCTTTATAAAAAATTATATATAAAAAGAAAAACTATTAAAAAAATAAGCAAAAATATTTAATTTTGAGCACTGAGTGGCTTTGTAATGAATTTGACTCCCCACGCTCCACCAAAAATTTTAGAATAAAAAATTTATACAATAATAAAATGCCAATTCGATATCACATATATTAAAAACTTAATGAAATAGTACACTTTATAAAAAAAAAAATTAAAAATTTTTAGCAAACCACTTAATCAAATTTACAAAGTCATTTTCTTTCACACAACAGCTTTTTTGTTTTTACAATTTCCATTGATCATTCTAAAGTGCAAATATTATATTTCCATAGTAAATTCCATAGATTAGTGTCGAAATCAAATATTTAAATAAAACTCAAATATTTACTGAAACCAATATTGTAAAATATTGCATTGACATATTGCACTTATTATGAATTTCGCGTTAAACCGACAAATTTTACGGTTAATAAACCAAATATGCCAAATAAAGTGGCGCGACAAAATTCCAATTACTGCAAGCGATAAACTGAATTAAAGTGATGTGTAAACAAAAATTTCAATTTCATATGCAAATGCAAACAAGGAATACAATTTATTACAAAAACAACAATAAAGCTTGGGAATAAAATATGTGAACTGAAGCAAAAATAGAAATTGAAGAAGGGTGAAGAAAAGGTTGATAAAAAGGAAGGGCGTTGAAATAAATGGCAGAATTTGAGAGCAAGGAACTTTTAAATGGGTGATAATAAATAAAATTCCGTTATATTGTATTTTCATGCAGCAAATAACGTAGGTAACTTATGTATGTGGGCTTAAGAATATAACAATAACTCTGAATAAATTTAAATATATACATATATAAAATTGTAGATGAGGTTAAGATACTCATATAAATAGTAAATGAAAAAAATCAGATAAAATATCATATTTGGTAACGTATCATTAAAAAAAAAAATTAAAAAAAAGTCCGAAGCAAACCATGGATTTATACAAGAAAGGTTATTTTATAGAAGCAGTCGACTCAAGAGCAATTTGAAGCCGCCAATTATATAGTTATAATATATTACAGTAATATATAACATATTTTCAAAAAAAAGCTGTCAATAATGTTCAATGGAAAAAAGCTTCGTCTAAAGTTCTGAGTATGAATCATACAAATTTTATTTTATAGAAGCAAGTCATTGCAAGAGGTAATTTCGAGCCGCCAAGTATATTTAGATGGCAAAAAATAATTTCAAAAAAAGCTGCGAGTATATGTTTGATTGAAAAAAGCTTTGTCTAAAAGCTCTGAGCATTTTCGCAATACGAAAAGGCTTATCGTATAAGTTTTTACCCCAGAGATGTAAGTATATCTTCAACACGAAAAATCTTTGCCTAAAAGCTCTGAGTATTTTCGCAATACGAAAAGGCTTATCATAAAAGTTTTTACTCTATAGATGTAAATATACCTTAAAGTACCTATGTTAAGTATATTTCCAATATATAAGGCTTACCCTCAAGAGCTTCGAGTATATGCTTCCTTCTATCTTCTAAAAGCTTTAAGTATATGTTTGTTACAAAAAACCCTGGACATGTTGGATACAAAAGATTTTTGACTAAAAGCTCTTAGTATATTTTCAAATAGGAAAATGTTCTTAACTTCGTGCAGAAAGGGATTTTAAAAGCCATTTTCCATAATCCTTTATTACTTAGAATAACTGGCAAACATCAAATTATATTAATTAGTAGCCTTTTCTGAAAGCTTCGAGTATAATTTTAATGCGAAAAGCTTACACTTTAGGCTTCGAGGTAATAAAAAATAAATGTTTGATACAAGAAGGCTTCGCCTAAAAGCTCTAAGTATTTTTGCAATAGGAACGATTGTTATCTTAAAAGCTTTTAAAATCTCTGTATCATCTTATTTCATAGAACAACTCACAATAGTCAATTATATTAATTATTATCTAAATGCAATAAGAATATGCTTCTCCTAAAAGCTCCAAGTATATTTATGGTTGATACAAAACCACCTAAAAGCTTTAAGTATTTTTTTCAATAGGAAACGGTTGTTATCTTAAAAGCTTTTTAAAGCTCTGTATCATAGAACACCTCACAATAGTCAATTATAATAACTTTTATCTCAATGCAATTAGAAAATGCTTCTCCTAAAAGCTCTAAGTATATTTTCATCATAAAAGGCTTACCCTTAAAGCTTCGAGAATATGGCTGATACAAGAAGGATTTGCTTAAAAGCTCTAAGTATTTTTTCAATACGAAACGATTGTTATCTTAAAAGCTTTTAATAGCTCTATATCATCTTATTTCATAGAACAACTCACAATAGTCAATTTTAATAACTTTTATTTCAATGCAATTAGAAAATGCTTCTCCTAAAAGCTCCAAGTATATTTTCATCATAAAAAGCTTACCCTTAAAGCTTTGAGAATATGGTTGATACAAGAAGGATTCGCTTAAAAGCTCTAAGCATACTTTCAATACGATAATTAAAATAATTATTATCTAAATTCATTTACAATATGATTCTCCTAAAAGTATATTTTTAACATAAAAAGCTTACCCTTAGAGCTTCGAAAAACTGTTTCCTTCAAGAAAACTTCTCCTTAAAACTCGAGTACATGATATATATGTTCGTAAAAAGTTCGCCTAAAGCATATTTTCAACATAAAAAGGTCTTTAACCTAAAAGCGTTTTTCCTATAAGCCTTTAAGCTTCAACAAAATTTTTGAAAAATCTCATTAAATGTTTTAGTAATTTTGTTAATTTTTAGAATGTAGAAAAAATCTATATTTCGAGAAAAAATCGCCTGCTTTCCGAATTGCTCACCTAAACATGCCAGCAAAGCTCCCCACCGCAGTATGCTTAATTTCAACACATTTGCTAAAGCCGTTATTTTACTTGCCTTGGTAGCTTTTAGAAATTCGGTAAATAGCACAAATTTCGGTGAAAACTTTAGTGCACGTAACACACAAATTAGCATTTGCCAAAAAATACCAGGCAATCACCGAAAATAACGAAAGTTTAGCAGATATTAACAGCAATTGCCGCAGAGAAGTGTTATTCAACAACACTAACAACCAAAGTCAGCTAATAGAGCATGGAAATGCCGAAAGTTTAAATTATGCCACAAACACTAAGGCGAGCGAACTGATAAAAAGCACACGGAGAACACACAAGGAAACCCCAAAATCGTTGAATCGAACTGATACCCAACCACCAAAGCCAACGAAGTCCAAACACGCACGCATGCCAAAGGATAATTATGAATGTGCGAGCTGTTGAGGGTGAGAGGGCCAAGGCAAGGATGAAGAAGCGCAAAGTGAAAGCGGGTTCCAAATTTATTGCCGCAAAGTAATTGCTAACGAAGTACATACATACATACACACACATATAAATTTACATAGGTGGATATAAATACCTCCGTATATGTGTGAAGGCCACAAACCGATACCGACTTCTGCCACCCAAACGAGATGGAGATAAGGTCGAGCTGCGTAGCCTGATGACGGCAGCAGAAAATTGGAAGTCTGATTACCGGTTATAAGACAGTGTGTGCACAAAGTGCGAACCACATACGTGGTTACGTATGTACATATATTGATATAGTAAGAGTATCTGCAGTTCATATGTATGTATGCATTTGTGAGAAACGCTTTCCGATGTACTCGCAGTGCTGGTTTGGCAATTAACTGTGCGCCCATTAGTGACTTCTGTGGCAAATGAAAGTACCCACTTGAGTGCCAAGCGGTAATTGAGGTACAACATGCGCAATAAAAGTGGGAATTGAAAATATATGCTTTATTGTTGTTGTATTTTAATTCTTTTTTTTCAAAAAAATATCAGGTTTATAAGTGAGTTGCAAATTTTTGACTTTAATACCAACTTCCAAGAGGGCAAGCTATAGAGGGGGTTTACGAAAATTTGTTCATTATGGAGAATGCTTGGTAAGGACTTGGTAGGACCGGATTAGCTGAATAGTTCATTTTATATGTTTGAGAAAATAATAGCTAACCGAATATATAAAAAAGCTTCTGCTAAAAGCTTTTAGTACTTTTAGTATAAATTTAAAAAACAAAGCTTTTCTTAAAATCCCTTTTATCTTACAACACGAATACGCTTCTTGCTAAAGCTCTGAGGATCTTTTCAAATATCCTCCCAAAAAGCTTCAACTATATGTTTGATATAAAAAAGCTTCTTCAAAAAGCTTTTAGTAAACATCATATCTTTTAAATTTAGCTTGTTAGAACATATGTATATTACATACATATACATATGTACTGTGTATGTTATTTTAAACAGAAAACTCTTTATGATCCACCCTGTTTCTTTCCCTGCGAACGCGTTCAACTGCGGTTTTCATTAAACCAATAATTTATTGATAATATTTGTAAAGAAACCAGCATCTTTTCAAGAAAATTTCAATTGTATGAATATAAAAAATTACTTTTATTGTAGGGAATTTTTTAAATTTAAAATGCTTTATGAACCACCCTGTAATCACATAACATACATAGTTACATTTTTTGGTTAACATAATTTGCTAATCTTTAAAAATAAAAACCCTATGGACCACCCTATTTTTTAAACTCTCGAAGCAATGTGCATTCTTATAAGAATATACAAAATCTTTTTGACCTGAAAACAATTACTTATTTGTATAATGCTGTAATTTTTAAATAAAAACCTTTTTCTGAACTACCCTGTATTTATGTAATTTCTGAGAACGTTTATAATTGCGCTTTCATGCATTGAATTAAATATTTTTTTTTTAATTTTTTGTTTATTATAATTTGATAATCTTAAAAACAGAATCCCATGGATCATGGATCACCCTGTATTTTAATTATCAAAGCAATTTGAATCCTTATAAGGATAAAAAAATCCTCTTCTGACGTGAAAATAAATACTTATTTGTTTTGTGCTGTCATTTTTAAACAACAACAAGAAAAAACGTTAACTTCGGTTGCACCGAAGCTAAATACCCTTCACAGGTGCATTTCTGTTAGTAACTATTTGTTCAGTTTGTATGGCAGCTATATGCTATAGTCAACCGATCTGAACAATTTCTTCGGAGGTTACATTGTTGCCTTAGAAAATAATATATACCAAATTTCGTGAATATATCTTGTCAAATGTGAAAGTTTTCCATATAAGAACTTGATCCCGATCGTTCAGTTTGTATGGCAGCTATATGCTATAGTGGTCCGATATCGGCCGTTCCGACAAATGTGCAGCTTCTTGAAGAGAAAATGACGTTTGCAAAATTTCAAAACGATATCTTAAAAACTGAGGGACTAGTTCGTATATATACAGACAGACGGACAGACAGACGGACATGGCTAAATCGACTCAGCTCGACATACTGATCATTTATATATATACTTTATAGGGTCTCCGACGATTCCTTCTGGGTGTTACAAACTTCGTGACAAACTTAATATACCCTGTTCAGGGTATAAAAAGGTTTTTATGAACCACCCTATAATTATGTAATTTCTGAGACGTGTCTAATTGCTTTCATTGAATGAAAGATTTTGTAAAACTTTTTGTTTATTATAATTTTATAATCTTTAAATACCAGACAGTATATGGATCACCCTGTATTTGTTATCCTAAAGCAAAGGACATTCTTATAAAAGTTATAAGTCAAAATCCTCTTCTGCACGAAATGAAATACTTATTTTTATTATGCTGTTATTTTTAAAATGCAAATTTTTATTTATGAACCACCCTGTATGTATGTAAGTCTGTGAACAGCTATAATTATGCTCTCAAATATTGAGTTTAAAGTTTTGCATAATTTTTGTTTAAAGTATTTTTTTTTATTAAAAAAAACACCTTATGAATCACCCTGTATTTTTAGGTTACAAAGTAATGCCAATTCTTATAATGTGCATTATTCATGCAAAAAAAAAAAATAAATACATATTTTTGCACTGTCTTTATGTAATTTTTAAATTCCAAATACTTAATGTATCACCCTGTATTTATTTTTATTTGTATCGAACGGCTGTAATTGGGATTTCGGATCTGGTATTTTATGTTGAGTGGAAATTTTCATTCAATATATATATTTTTTGATTGGTTTTATATGGACCACCCTGTATTATCGAACGGCTGTAATTGGGATTTCGGATATTGTATTTTATGTTGAGTAGAAATTTTCATTCAATATAATTTTTTTTTTTTGATTTTTATAAAATAGGTCTTATATGGACCACCCTGTATTTTGAAATCTCCAAGCAATGTTAATTCTTATAAAGACATCAAAATCCTTTCTCTTGCAAGCAAACAAATACTTATTCTATTATATTTTGCCAGCTTCTTTCACTATTTTGCACCGGTGTGCCATGAGTTATGCCACCCTGTCGCCTTAAGCAAGACAAATATGCCAAACAACAACAAGTTGTGCGCATAAAACAGATTTCAATAGATTTAATATTTTACGTATAAATTTAAGAAAAATTTTGATTGCCGCACAGTGGCTCATATTGTGGTTGTAAGCGATATATCAACACGGCAGCAGATAAGCAGACTTGCCACAACAAAGGAGCAAGTGATAACAATAACAAAAAAAAAAAAAAAATGCTCTAAAATATCTGTAAACATCTGTAAAATGCTTGTACAAAAATGTTTAGTGGCTGCTGCCATTCACTGGCCTTGTATCAGCTTCCTGTTGAATATGAGCCGGCGTATTTGCATAAGAATGGAGATAGGAATCATGCGGGTATATGTGTGTATATACATATGTATTATTTGCAATTGTGTGTGTTACACGCTTGATATTTTCTGCCTTGAGAATTTATTTCACAGCAGTGAGCATAAAATTTGCATATGAAGAAAGGCACACGCGCATGTGGCATGTAATGTATGCTAGAAAGATATGTAAATGCGTATACATGTATGTATGTAAAGGTATACATGTACATATGTGTGTAAATTGTATATATATATGTACATATATGCAGGTAAATGTACATACATATATACTTATGCATACATACGTATATTATTCTTTGGAAGTGTAAGCATATGCCTCATTGTAAGTTTTGCTGTGGGTGCCTTACATATAAGGCACACGCATCCTCAAGCGCATTGCTTCATATTATTTGTTAGTTGTAAATATTTTTTTCACATTTCTCTTTTTTCAAATCTCTTATGCTTTTGTGTGGAAGCCTTTGCGTAAGCGTGTCCTTTCATATTTACATTTTAGATTTTTAGGTGTTTGTGATTTTCATAATTTCACCGAAATGATGTGCCGAAAATTGCACCTCATAAAAATGTCACATACAAAAACACAATGAGACACAATATGCATGCGTGTATATTCCTGCATATGTATTTGTTAATGTATGCACACTCACCGCTTACATTAACAAGCCAAAACCTTAAATTATTATGTTTATTGTGATTTTCCTATATTTTTTTCCGAATTTGCATGAGAATGCCAAACATATTTCCTGCCGCTGTCAGTTTTAAGTACATGAGGGAGTTTATTATAATTTTTAAACGCTTTTCGTCCTTCTGGAGCTATTCCTTGTATGGAAAATTTTGTTATTTGAGGAGATATATTCACAAAATTTGGCACCGATTATTGTCTATCAAAGCGCTATAATTGCCAAAGAAATTTTTCAGATCGAAACACTATAGCATATAGCTGCCGTACAAACTGTACCATCAAAATCAAGTCCTTATATGGAAAACTTTTTTATTTGACAGATTGTCTTTAGGAAATTTTGCACATATTGTTATTCAAGACAAAGCCACATTTTCCTAGGAATTTGGTTTAGATCGAACAACTATATCATATAGCTGCCATACAAACTGAAAGATAGGAATGAAGTGTTTGTATGGTAAACTTTGTTATTTGAAGTGATATCTACACGAAATTTGGCAACGATTATTGTCTATTATAGCGCTATATTCTCCAGAGATATTTTTTAGATCGAACAACTATAGCTTATAGCTGTCATACAAACTTATCGTTCAAAATCAAGTTCTTGTATGAAAAACTACTTTATTTCACAAATTTTCCTTACGAATTTTCGCTCAGATTGTTATCCGGGACAGAGCTATAATCTCCGAAGAAATTGTGCAGATCGGATCACTATAGTATGTAGCTGGCATACAAAGTGATCAATAAAATTGCAGTCTTTGTATGGAAAATTTGTTTATTTGACAAGTTACATGTACGAAATTCGGCATAAATTATTCTTCAAGGCAATGCTACAATCTCCGAAAAACTTTTTAAGATCGGACGATTATAGCATATAGCTGCCATACAAACTAGTCCATCAAAATCAAACCCTTGTATAGAAAACTTTCTTATATCACAAGCAATCTTCACGAAATTTGGCACAGTATTAGGTAAAAGCCAACGCTACAATCTTCGAAAAACTTTTTAAGATCGGACGACTATAGCATATAGCTGCCATACAAACTAGTCCACCAAAATCAAACCCTTGTATAGAAAACTTTGTTGTATCACAAGCAATCTTCACGAAATTTGGCACATTATTAGGTAAAAGCCAACGCTACAATCTCCTAATATAGTTTTTGGATCGGACAACTATAGCATATAGCTGCCGTGCAAGCTAATCTATCAAAATCCAGAAAAACATCTTTTTATACCATTCTATGTTAAAGGAAAGGTATTATAATACATATAATTATAGCTTCACTCCAGTCAAAGTTGATTGTTTTTCTTGTTTATTTTTCTTTTTAAAAAATTTGAGTTATTGCTGCTTAAGCTTAAATTACAAAAATAATCATTTCCTCAGTCCTAAAATAAAAGCGAGGAAAAATCGCCTCGAACTAGCATAAAATACAACAACATATACCGTAACAGCAACAATGTAAGCACACGCTTGATCTCAAATAATTGTTGCGACAAATGAAAAATCGTTACTTGCTCGCTAATACACTCGCAGTGCCATAAAGTCTATATGTTACGACTGCGGTTGCTCATACGTCATGTTGACCCACAGCTGTGGTTAACCAAGTTCGTTAGCGGCGCAGTTAATGCCAGCTAAGTTTGTTATTTAAGTTCAAGTAAATAAAATAAAGTAACGAGAACTTTATGAAGGGGTATAGTTGCAAGAAAAACAATAACAACAACATAAAGAAACACATTAAAAGGCAGAAATAGTGGCAACATGCTGCCATACGCGCCGCTGAACACATGTGGCATATGTGCAAAAAAACTTAGCACACGGCCTACACGCGATACAAAACGCTTGCAAAAACAAAAAAAGAAATAAGAATAAAAAAAAGTCGTATAGAAAAACTTAGTAGTGCAAGCAAAATTTGTGGCTTTGCCAAACTTATTTGCGGAATTAAATGTCGACAAAGTAGCAGAAAAAGTTGCTATTATTACTTGCCACTACACACAAACTTACATATATATGTTAGTACACACTTGTTGAGGTGCCACGCCACGAAGCCTAAAGGATAAGCTATGAAGCGCAAAGCGAAAAAGTGCGAACAAATAAAAGTGCTTTAAGCAGCATGCAACAAATTTCGCAAATAGGCAAGTCAACGGCTTAAAGTGGCACATTACATGGACTTACAATGTTGTTGGCAAGCAAAGAAGTACAAGAAGTGAAAAGCAGAAAGAAAGCAACGTATTTCTTAGCTGCTTTGTGATTCTTTGGGCATTGAGTTGAGTTGCTCCGGCGTAAATAGCCTGTTGGTTGGTTGGCTTTAATGCGTTTGGACAGGGCTTGTATACGCTGTAAATCGCACTACTTTGGCGCTGGAAAATTCGTGTTGTTGTGCGTGTTGGCGTGCTTGAAGGGTATTTGTGCGGTGTCTACATAACTTTGCGGGAATTTACGTGGTTTAGCATTATTTTTTTTTTTTAATTTTAAATGTGGCAAATTATATAGTTTGAATTATTTTCTTGGAATTCGAGTGAAATTTGTTTCATACACGAATGTTGCTTTGCTTTGTGTGTGTAAAAAGGAAGATATTACTTTTCTTACATAAGTGGGGATTTAATTTAATGGCGATTCTTCACGGTATTGAGAGAATGTGTTGTCAAATGTTCAAAAAATATTTTCGGGGATGAATTTTTAGAATTTTTACGGGATTCTTTGTACCTTTGTACCGTCTTTACTAGACTTGTCGTTGCTACTGTGAAGGAGTACGCAGTGGAAATCTACAAAATTTAAAATTTTTCCATTCAGTTGCATTTTATAAGCCTAAAATCAAAAAAAAAAAAAAAAAAATTTTGCAATGAAATCAACATTTAAAATAAATGGCTTTTTCTGAAAATTCAATTTTACATTAATTTAATTTTTTTTTTGTAATTTTTTTTGATTAAAAAAAATTTTGAATTGAAAGTTTATACCTATATATACCTATTAGTTATTTCAGATTTCATTTCTTTTTTTTTATCCCTGTAAAATTTTAAAAAATTTAGTACTAAAATTGTATACTTTTTATGATTGCTGATTTTTTAACTAGATTTATTACTTAAAAAATCACAAAAAAACATGGCTTAAAATTTTTTAGCTTTTTGTTACTTTTAGATTTTATTAGTGTATTTTTGGGACTGTAAAATTCATCACAATATACATATATGTACATATAGTATATGCATAGTCTTTGTGATTTCAGATTTTTAAAATATATTTTTTTCATTTAAAAATCAAAATAAAATCTGGAATAAAAATTTTAATTTTTGATATTTTAGTTTTTTTTTTTAAATAATTTTTTCCGTATAGAATTGGAAACAAAAATGGATTTTAAAAATGAAAATTCTTATGATTTTTGTGATTTTCATGATTTTCAAACTATATATTTCTTCATTTAAAAATCAAAAAAAAATTGTAAGAAAAAAAATTAAACTTTTTAGTATTTCAAAACTCCTTGTATAATTTTTACTTTTTCCCTGTAAAATTAAAAAAAAAGTTTTGGATTTAAGAAACGAAAATAATTGTGATTTTCATGATTTCAGACTTTTAAACTATATATTTTTTCATTTAAAAAACAAAAAAAAATTTTGTAATAAAAAAATTTCAACTTTTTGGTATTTTAAAACTCCCTGTAAAATTTTTATTTTTTCCCTGTAAAATTAAAAAAAAGTTTTGGATTTTAGAAACGAAAATAATTGTGATTTTCATGATTTCAAAAATTTTAAACTATATATTTTTTCATTTAAAAATCAAAAAAATTTTGTAATAAAAAAATTTCAACTTTTCGGTATTTTTAAACTCCCTGTAAAATTTTTACTTTTTCTCTTTAAAAATTAAAAAAAATTATGAATTTTAGAAACTAAAATTTTTATAATTTTTCTGATTTTACTTTTTTTTTCTAAATTATGGCATTCAATCAATATTTTTATAATTTCAGTTTTTTTATGACAATGTTTTTTACAGAAAGAGTAATCTGAAATTAAAAATTTATATTTTTTAATATTTTTAGATTTTTTTTCTATAATTGCATTTTTTTTAATCAAAAAAATTCTGGACTTAAAATTTAATTTCCGGATTTATTTGTTATAGTCTTTTCCTGTAAAATTAAAAAAAAAAAAATCCAACTAAAAACGTACCTATAATTTTCAGTAATTACAGATTTTTTTGTACAATATTTCCTTTAAGTGAAAATTAAAAACAAAAAACAAAAATAAATTATTTTTGGGAAATTTTAAATTATTTTATTATATTTTTTTTCTGTAATATGGAAAAAATTTTGGAATTTCAAATTTAAACTTTTTAGTCATTTCAGAATTTTTATATATATTATACTCGACTAAAAACTGTTTAAGTCCATTGGTACCGAATATGTGAACCCCAATACCTAGAGTTGAATTGTTACGACAAATATCGGTTAGTGTGTGCGATATATAATTGAAATTCAGGAATAATCTTTTACTGATAAGTTTATGTCTGTGTGTCAAAAATGGGATGACTCGGGTCAATACTTCTCTGAATCCCCTTATACCTAATATAGAGATTTTCGAACTTCCAGGTGACTTTATACCGCATATATCGGCCAAAATGTGAGTCAATGAAAATGCGAGAGAGTGTTTTACTAAGAACAGTATATCTTTGCACCGAAAATGCATAAAATTAAGCAAAAACTGTATCTAACCCACATATAGCAAATATATAGCATCCAGGTGACTTTACTCGATAAGATTGGTGATGGTGTGTGAGGTACCTTAATGAATCTCAGAAGACAATTTATTAGTATGTGGCATATTAATAATATGTAGTATTGGCAAAAATAGATAAAATATGGGCGATACTTCTCCCACCTCCCATATACTACATATGTAAAATGATTTTCGATTTTCTAACAAACCTTTTGTTGTAGGATCGATTGACTTGAAGTTTTTATACGATCATCCTGGATATATTTGCTAAGTAATGATGGAAAGAATACGATTCTTGAAATTGAGAAAAAAATGAAAAAAACGTAAAATGTGTCGCAATAACGACTATAAAATGAAAAAAAAAAAAAAAAAAAAAACTGAATGTACCTGAAAATCTCAAATAAGTTTTCTACTTCTAAGCCCTTTCGGTATAGCAATCTAGTCCAAACTGTTAAACTACACATTTTATAATGAATTCAAGAATATGCAGTCGACATAGGTCTCTCCTTCTTCTTTTTCTTTTTATACCCTGAACAGGGTATATTAAGTTTGTCACGAAGTTTGTAACACCCAGAAGGAATCGTCGGAGACCCTATAAAGTATATATATAAATGATCAGTATGTCGAGCTGAGTCGATTTAGCCATGTCCGTCTGTCTGTCCGTCTGTCCGTCTGTCTGTAGATATACGAACTAGTCCCTCAGTTTTTAAGATATCGTTTTGAAATTTTGCAAACGTCATTTTCTCTTCAAGAAGCTGCACATTTGTCGGAACGGCCGATAACGGACCACTATAGCATATAGCTGCCATACAAACTGAACGATCGGAATCAAGTTCTTATATGAAAAACTTTCACATTTGACAAGATATATTTACGAAATTTGGTATATATTATTTTCTAAAGCAACAATGTAATTTCCGAAGAAATTGTTCAGATCGGTTGACTATAGCATATAGTTGCCATACAAACTGGACGATCGGAATCAAGTTCTTGTATGGACAACTTTCACATTTATCAAGATATATTCACGAAATTTGGTATATATTATTTTCTAAGGCAACAATGTAATCTCCGAAGAAATCGTTCAGATCGGTTGACTATAGCATATAGTTGCCATACAAACTGGACGATCGGAATCAAGTTCTTGTATGGACAACTTTCACATTTATCAAGATATATTCACGAAATTTGGTATATATTATTTTCTAAGGCAACAATGTAATCTCCGAAGAAATTGTTCAGATCGGTTGACTATAGCATATAGCTTCCATACAAACTGAACAAATAGTTACTAACAGAAATACACCTGTGAAGGGTATTTAGCTTCGGTGCAACCGAAGTTAACGTTTTTTCTTGTTTATCGTTCTTCCACTTCTTCCATTTTCTTCTGCATTGTTATTTTTTTTTTTGATTTTTCGCTGCCTTTCTAATCAACCAGCACGTATGCATATGGTGTGACCCTAGCAAACCAAAAGCAGCCACAATAAACAAACTAAATAAAAGCGCAATGTTAAAAAGCAGTAAATGCAAACAAATGGCTAACGAATACAAACCGAAAAAAAGCAAATGAAAGGCAGTAAATGCTGCTGTTTAAATATTTTAGAACCTCGAGTAAATATATGTGTTTGCACACACTTATGCTCATACATATTAGATATATATATGTATTTAGGTAGGTAGGAAGGTAAGCGTGTGTAAGAATGGGCGACTGCAGGCGACTACTCCTGCTTGGAAGGGTATTTTGGCACACAAAGTACTTTGCGCGTTGCACATTTATGTGGATTTGCTTGAAAAGTCCGCTTTAATTTTGTATTAAATAAAAAAGGAAGAATAACACAAACCAAATTGTAGAATTTCGCAGATGTACGAGATATAGAGAGCGATACGGATATTCATATGTTAAGGCGTATAAAATTAGTAAGAATAATATAATAATAATAAAATTAGTAAGAATAATCTGAAATTTCTCAAAAGTTTAAATTTTTAAGTACAGACATTTTTTTTTTTTTTGATTTTTAAAAATAAAAATCATGGTAAACTAGGAAAGTAGGGCTAAGTTCTTGTGCAATCGAACATTTTATAATCTTGCAAGAATCAAAAGCTAAAAAGTACCTCCAAAAAACGTTTCGAGACAAACGCTCTTAAAGTTTTGGCGATCCATTACTCTAAAGTAACACTTCCTGGTGGTCACTGTGTATGAGTAACATTTTATTCAACGAGCGTCACTACGTGCGAGTAACATACAATATATTGTATTTGAAAAGTCTTTTCGTATTTTGTCAATCGATGTGGTATATCTCCAGTGCTATCAATCACATTGTGTCATACCATATAGCGTTGGAAAGGTGAGATTTTAAGCTTTATTTAACCAAAAATTCGTCGAAGTCGAAAAAAAATTACAGCTGTTCAAAAATTAGTAAAAATGATAAAGAAATTCGCTATATTTTAAAATTTTTGTATAAAAAAGAGAATAATGCCACGCTAGCCTCCAATGAAATTTGTTTACGGAGACGATTCTATGGCAGTTCGTGCAGCCCAACAATGGTTCGCCCGCTTCCGTTTTGGAAATTTCGATGTGGAAGATGCACCTCGCTCTGATCGACCTATCGTTGAAAAAGTCGATGAAATTATGGAAAATATTGACCTGAATCGACACATAAGCAGCCCTGATATCGCTAAGGAACTTAACATTTATCATCAAACGGTTTTGAACCATTTAAAAACGGCTGGCTAAAAAAGAAGCTCGATGTTTGGGTACCACATGAATTGTCTATAAAAAATTTAATGGACCGAATTAACATCTGCGATTCTGTACTGAAAGGAAATGAAATCGAACCATTTCTGATGCTAATGGTAACAGGAGACGAAAAGTGGATCAACTACGACAATAATGTGTGAAAAAATCATGGTCCAAGCATGGTGAAGCTCAGCAAATGATCGCAAAGCCATAATTGACGCCGCGAAAAGTTATGCTGGGTGTTTGGTGGGATTGGAAAAGAATCATACACTATGAGCTGCTCCAACCTGGTCAAACGATTGGTTGTACATTTTACTGTCAACAATAGATGAGATTGAAGCAAGCAATCGAAAAAGAATAGCCAGAACTGATCAGTAGAAAGGACTTCGTTTTCTGTCAGAACAACGCTAGACAACACACATCTTTGATGACTCGGCAAAAACTGTGAGAGCTTGGCTGGGAAGTTTTGATGCATCCACTATATAATGGAGTAAAGTAGGCTTCAAAAGAAGCTTGTGAAAATTACTTGTCGCAGTTTTTCGCTGAGAAATCAGACAAGTTTTACAATGATGGAATAATGTCTCTAGCGGAAAAATGGCAAAAAGTGGTCGACCTAAATGATAAATATGTTGTTCATTAAAGTTCATTATAAGTATAAAAATTTAAGTTGTAGTTTAATTAGAAATACGAAACGACTTTTTCGAATACCCTATATCTGTCAAGAAAAAAACTTTCAAAGCCCTTCTTCAGCTCAGAACTATGAAGTTCATCGGCAAAATTTACATTCCACCAATAAAAAATTCTTCATATTTTTATTTGTAATCAACATTCTTCTGAAAATGCATGATAAACATGTGTTTCAAGCAATTTCTATTAGTTTGTACTACGTAGGAGAAACATTTAAGGCAATGATAACTGCAAAGCTTTGACTTGCAACAGTTGCTACGATAGTTGGGTCTAAGTAACCGATGTGGATTCCGAGTTTTAACTGATCAAGAACTGTCAACTCGGCAATATTCTTCTAAATTATTTGAAAAATGTTTGCTGTCGCTACAACAACAACATAAATTTACAATAAATCTGGCATTAATGTCAAAAAAAAAAAAAACAATCTTCAAATTAGGTCTTCAGCTCTAGCGATAAATTTCTTCGAAAAATAAGGAAAATTATAAAACTAAAATTTTTTATTTCGTACGTTTTTCTGTTACCATCTGGAATCTAAAATTTTCGAAAAAAATATTTACTAACTTCAATTTTAAACGCTTTAAACTATTTTCAATAATTGTCCCCTGCGTATGAGTAACATTAATACCAAAGGCAAATACATACAATTCTTAAAACAGTTTTAATATTTAGTAATATCACAATACGTCTATTTTATGCTCAGCTATCAATTCAAAGCGCTGTGGCGTTAAATAACAACAACCAGCCAAACGCCTTAAGTGAGTTATCGTCGCACCACATTCGGAAGTCACACTACAAAGAAAATATTGTTTGATAAACTGTGTATGTGTTTGTTGTATTGTTACTGGAATTCAATAAATTTAGTAGAACTTATAAAAACGCTTAATGACACTCAATTGCCTGCACTCACTCACTTCATTGGTAAAGTGGTTGCCAGGGCGTATGAGTGACCTGCCTCAAAGCTGCTGGACTGGAATTGTTATTGTATTATATTATTTGTTGCTGTTGTTATTATTGTAGCCGCGTTCAATATTGTTGCCAATCGTTTATTGTTGTCGTTGTTGTGTCATACACTGGTTACCCACAGGTACATAAATAATGTGGACCACATCAAAACCGCCGCCAATAACACCGGACAATCACACGGTGTGCAACCGAATGGCGTTGGTCAAATGAATACAAATGTTGTGCATGTTAAGTGGAAACAGATATGTGCATATGTATTATTAAATAAGCATGCCGAACAGTAGCGCTATGTGTAGTTATTGTAGCAACAACAGCAAATGCAAGTCAATTGGTATTGTTTGCGGCACAATAGCGCCAATGTGCCAATATACAAGCATACAAGTAATGGGCTATGAGCAGGCTAAGCCGCTATTATATACGCGCCACTAAGCGCTAAGCAGCTAACTGCACGCGTATGCATTATGTAAGCCTAATAATAGCGCGGTGGCCACGTCGTAGCTCGTAAATCACAGGCAAAGCAATATTTGTGCGTCCTTGAGGAGTTTGCGTGCGGCGCGCGTGTGTGTGTTTGAGTACACAAGCGACTATATTGCTCTGGAAAACTAAATTATAAGCACACAGCCTTATTGCCTATATTTAGGCTTTCAGTCTGCGTGTCTGTCTGTCATGTTGGGCGTGAATAAGCTGCCCATATGTAGCTCATTTCAACACTTACGCTGCGCACTTAAGTCACACCCACCAGCATATTGCTGGCCGCATAAACTGCTCAGCTAAACAAGAATTTCTTTCTTTGGCAGCGTAAAGCAAAAACAAAAATTCGTTTCGGGCACAAAAGCCAAGCGGTCACTTGACCAACGCTCTAAAGCACAACACACACACACTGCCTATTTATTATAACACTTTATTTGCTAACTTAACTCAGCTATAAATACGCACTTCCTTTTGCTGTGTCCTTTACTTGCCGTTGTCTCCTGCTTACATTTGAATTTAGTTTGCGTTCTTTGGACCTGCTTGTGCTAAATGAAAAAGTATGGCTGGCAATATTTGTGCGTTTATTGTCGCCCATAAATTACAATCATCACATTTTAACGCAATTTCTGATATTTTTTTTTTTTGTAATATATGCGTTTGCCTGTGGTGTCTCTGAGGGGTTATATACATACATATGTGTGTTTAGAAAGGGCTGACATGGCGTATGAATAACTTAATAAAGAGGTGAAGAAAAGAGGCTTGATTTTTCTCTTTTATAATTTTAAGGATTCTACCGCTTCTGATGACAACTAGCGCAGCCATACACCGCTGTTAAAGTGGACCTTAGTGCACCATACATGCTGATGAGCGCTGCCCGTTGAACGCTCTCGAGTTTTTTTTGCAAGTGTTGTCTCTTCTAGAACCTTCCATCACATAAAGGCTCCATAGCACATAATGGGCTTGTCTATAGTGCCGTACAGCCAGAGGACCACTTTCGGTTAGAAACCCCATCTTTTGCCAATGGCTCCTCTATAGCAGTACAAGGCAGTTGAAGCCTTGTCCAGGATGAGCTATAGATATTTCACGGTATCCGCTGGTTTTAAAAGTAGCAAAAAATGCTAAATTTGGTGATACTGATAGTTCGAGACATAAACAAACATGTAAAGAGATTGTCTATACTAAGTTTGTTATAAGTTGATTTAAGATGTTATGTGATGTGACTATGATACTATGTGATGTGATTCTATGTTAGCTGATATGATGTTGTGACTAGTTGTGATTTGTTATGGGTTGATTTAAGATGTTATAAAATGTTTTAACATATTACCATGTGTTGTTATTACATAAGCTCTGATTTGGCTACATATGATTTGATGTAAGATGATGATGATGTATGATGCGATGTAGACTTATTTTGATATTATATGGTATTTTTGGTTTGATATGATTGGATTTGAGATGATGTTATCTGAGTGATATGATATGATGTCATGTAATCTAATATGATATGATATGATCTGAATAATGTGATCTGATGTCATGTAATCTAATATGATATGATGTCATGTACATGTAATATGATATCTGATTCGATAAGTGACATCTGATGATTTTAAAATAATATGATACGCTTCGATGTGATAAAAACGATGCGATATGTTATGATCTGATGTAATATAATTTAATTAATTAATTAACTTGATAAAATAAATATGATGTGGTATGAAGTGATGTGTTAGTATGAAGTGACGATGTGAAGTTATGATGTGATATAATTTATACGATGCAATGTAATATGCTAACTTGATTCTGATATTATGATGTGATTTGATATGATGTGATATGATGTAATCTGATTTGATGTGATATTTATAGATATGATAAGATGTGATATTATGATGTCAAGTGATATCAACTTATATAATTTGAGGTGATGTGCTATGATTTTTTGATGTAAGATGATTTTATTTGAGAGAATGGGATGAAATATGGTATATTGTAATGCCTACTTGTGAAATATGTAAGTTAAAAATAGAAGTCACGACTTGATTGTTCGCAAGTCAAATTTATTCTGATCCTTTCTTTGCAATCTCACGATCAACCAACCAAGCTTTTACGAATAACCGATTGACGCATTGCGGGTTGAATTAGATTAGTGAGCCAGTCAACAATTATTTTCTTACTTTTTAAGCGCCGCATTGCGGTTAGAACTGCTCACTGCAGTCAAGGCGCTGTGTGGTGATGATTCTCATTATCCGGAAAAATATCAAGCCGCTCACTGCAGTCAAGCAGATTGCAGATGGGGCTACACTTGCTATCTTAACTTGTATAAAGATGTAAAGAGGATTGCACTATAGAGATATCAGTTAATGAGATGAGAAGAAATAACTAGATGTGACTTTTTTATATTATACACCTAAAATAATTCATGTGATATATGGAAGTGATGATGTGATGCTTTGAACTGACGTGGGGATCATTATATAAAACCGTTATGATACTCGTAAATGCTTTCTTGCTTCTAAGCTACTATTTTCCATATTTCAAATCACTTAACGCGAAATTATCAGATGCGATGTGATGTAAAATGGATGTGATGTAAATGGAAATTCGATTATAATATTTTATTATAAAAAGTGGATTAATATACTTATATAATTCACATGAATCAATGTATTCCACTTAGTTAAGCACATTCCAAAGCTTTCTCCAAATTCGTCAATAAAAGCAATGATAATGGCTTACGACTCCACTTCAACTTTAAGCTCCTAAAATTTATTCGTATCATCAAAATAACCAAATTTAAGTCGATTTCCAAAGCCAAGCAAGGCAATCAGCGTAAATCTGGCATGATTTTCCGACAAATTATTTGAATTGCTCTATTGGATGAAAGCCTAGCACTAAACATCTTCACATAAATGCCAACTGCGCAGGAATTAAAAAGTAAACCAGCTTAATCCCCCAATTGGCATAATTGCAAAGACGATTACGTCGCCTGCCTCCACTTTTGGGTTCTTTTTTTCTTCTCCCACTTGCCAATGCCACGCAGTATCACGTAACAACACACAGTCAAAGCAACATGTACGAGTAACTAACGGCATCAGCTATCAGGTGACTACTGCTGCGATTTCGTGTGTGCCATTGATATTCGTGCCGATATCTGCACATATAATTGTAGCAGACTGATGCTCGCCATGCGTTTCCGTTTGAGTATTTATCAGCTAAATACCGGCCTACAACAAACACATGGCAATGTAAGCAGCTGCAAACACTCGAAATGCTGAAGTTTACAATGGCGATAATGAAATCGCAGTTAAGCCATTCAAATGGCACGAAAACACGTCGCCAAAAGTGACTGCTGCCGGCTTTAGTGGGCTTAATGCGCGGGCATACGTTGCGTATACGCAACATTTTGCACGTCGTCCATACAAGCAAACGGCGCGACAGATAGGCACGCAGACAATTGCTTACAGTGAAAGTGCGGCGGTGTAAATGCACGTTAGCCGCCCGGAGCGTTTAGAGAGCGATTTAAGCCAACGCTGTTGGCTTCGCTTGCCAATAAGAGCAACAACAACAACAACAGTGGGTGTAGTATTTAGAGATTACATACACCACCATTGCCACAGCCTGTTGCGACACACTCAAAAGTCAACAAATTTGAACCTAATCACAAAGGATTTTATTGCTATCATTACGTATTGAGCTGTTACGTGGCATACGAATGCGCCGAGATAAGGGACAAACATAAACATACATATATATTTATATATATACAGACATACACACAGTTCTGTATACCAAGCAGCTTAAGAGCGTGCGTTTTGCCAGCGTTAGCGTCAGCGCCAGCCTGTTTGTATGTATATTTGCAATGCTACGGCTATGTTAATTTTGCTGGCATACAGTCGCTCTTACACCAACAGACCGTAAGCCGCTGGCTGTATATAAACACGCACAGTGAAACGCATAAATGTGCCTTAGGAGATAGCAATATATATGTGTGTGCATTAGTAGTGTTGGTAGTGTGCTCTCAAGCGTGCTATAAGTTGGCTTAGTTAGCATCAGCGCTAATATTGTAGCTGCTCTGCGCTTTAAATGCTATTTTCGCTGGCATTTTGCTGGCGCTCATAGTCTGATGTACCTTCGTAGCCATGTTTGGTAACGAAATTCAATGAAACTGCCACAATTCGACACATTTAGCGCTGTTGGTGTGGAATTTCTGTGGCCAGCAGGTGAATTTCTGGACTATTTAGTGGCTTAATCAATGTTGTTTGATGTTGATATAAAAGAGTTGACTATTGAGAGGATCTATACTACTTTGTAAATACTCTCTGCTCTAATTTTTTATATTATTTGCTTTATAGATCGATTTTGCTTTAATTTTGCGCTGCTTATGGTAAGAAAAGTACAATTTCTTAGTCTACAATGTTGCATGTTTGGCTTGTCCGTCGGTCGAAAAAAGTGTTTTTAATTGCAACACACGACCTCTTTTGCCATCGCTCTAACATTTGCCTCACGATTTTCACTCTTCACTCACTCTTTTTAATATTTTCTTCAGTCGAAGAGGTCGTTTAGAACGAGGCATGTCTTCAACGATCGCTCGACGGTCATTGAAGGCTTTGAAGCACTCAGGCTTGTGTTTTTAATAAAACTGCATCACTGTAATCCTTTTCCAACATTCGCAATAATTCCACACACGAAATTCGATTATAAATACAATATTTGAGACACTTCTTTGTTCGATATTTATGTATTTTCATTGTAAAAATGGCAACGCACTGCTGAGGTGCACCGACTTAAGCAACTGCTGTAAACAAACTGGTTGACAGATCGTGCTCATATTTGGCATACTAAGAAGGGACAGTCCTACCAACTTAACAAAGTATTTTTTTTTTTTTGAAATATTATTTACCCGGGGAATTTAATAACAATATCTGGGTGCTTATTGTCACAATGTATACGCTTCAATATCAGTTAGAAACTTTTAGGAATATAAAATATACATTTCTGTTAGCATGTTTCCAACAATTATTCATTCTGGAGCTGAAAATAAAAAAAAAAAAAAACTCATTGAGTACCTAGCCAGATTGTTTTCCTTTACATCATCCTTAATATATTTCATATTATTTTAGAAAACAAAATTTTTATATAATTCAAAAATTTCCCAAAAATATTTTCACTCACCATAAAGCCTGTTTTTATAACTTACGGAAACTTAAATCAAAGCATATCAAAATTCAGCTAGTTTCTTGTATTAATATTATGGTCTTCGAAGTGAAACATCTTCCAGAAGATCTAAAAAAGTATACTCGGCACTTTCAATCGATATAAATGTCGCTATTAATGGCGGCCATTTATTTAAATGGAAGCTTGGTACAAATATGTTTGAAGTTACTACTAAAACACAGACATTTTTTCCGGAAATACAAACACTTATCAAGTCAAACATGAATCTTATCGTTTAAATAAATATCCGCACTCTTTATAGGTAGGCTTTACAATGCTCTCTATATATTAATTCTACCTACATAAATTGAAATTATGAATGACTTGATAGAAATTTCTTAGAAATTATTACTGAAAAAAGGACGTATTGAACCAGAAAATACTTTCTCTAACCAAATAGAAATTCAAGTTAACTATTTTAGTTTATAGCGCCCTCTACAGGAAGCTTTCATTTTGAAATATGATTCTGTGGAATAAATTTTCATAATTGAGTTAAGAGTTCTTTTTTTTAACTATTTCAAATAGAAAATAATGAAAGCATGAATTTAGCCTTTGTCTGACGTTATAGAGGTAAATCACCAAAATGTCATGACGCTGAAATCTCCACTTACGTTTTGCTCTGCCCTTCTAACATAAGAAACCTGAAATCTTAGATTATATATTAACAATGAAAACATTTTCGCAAACATATGTAAAAAACAGCTATGCGCTGTTGAAAATATGACTTATGGGGTTAGGGGTAGTCAGAGGCACGAAAAAATGAGAGTGGAGATTCATCTAATAACAATCGGACAAAACAAAATTAGTTTTATAAACAGATAATCCCGGGCCGAATAAAATCGAAGTATTTTTTTTTTCAAAATTAACAAAATGGCGGCCTCAGGAAATTTTTGGTCTTAAAAAATCGAAATTTTCGAGTTTTAACTGTATTCTAAAAGCCGTATAAATTTCATTAAAATCTACTGAACGGTTTTCGAGTTGCAGTTGTCACCGATTCAAAAAACATAGTTTTGAGAAAAGCTCGTTTAAAGTTTCACACTAGCGGTTTGAAGTGCCCGAGCTCTCCTTCTTATTTCTCGAATAACTCAAAAATTAATTATCGGATCAACGTGAAATTTTCAGAGAATATTTTTAAGATATTGCACTTAACCAAAATGCAAAAAAATAATAATTTTTTTTGAAAATTCTAACCACCCCTAACCCCTTAAGTTTCTCCGATGACAGCGTCTTACGGTTCAAACTTGCTTTGTGAATGAGCTTCCAAGAAAACTAAACCAGGAGAATTGAAGCTTCTGATATCACTTTCTTGAACTCGAAAAATCTTGTCTCGAAATACTCTCAGAAAAATAGCTCATTATGTCCTAACCAGGGTATATTAGTTCTCACGAATTTTCATTTTGTCATGAAGTTTGTAATACTCAGAAGAAAACGTCGGTTTAAACATATCAGTCTCACCGTCCGTATGTAGTACATACACCAAACAATCTAAAATTTTGAGATCTGAGAATGGTAAATGGTCGCTGTGGGCCAGATCTGGAGAAATCGATGAATGCTGAAGCAATTCGAAGCCCAATTCATGGATTTTTGTCATCATTTTTACTGACTTGTGACACGGTGCATTGTCTTGGTGAAACAGCACTTTCTTTTTCTTCAAATGTGGCCATGTTTCGATGATTTTGTCCTTCAAAGTGTCCAATAACGTTATGTAATAGTCGTTGTTAATGGTCCTTCCTTTTTCAAGGTTGTCAATAAAAAATAATTCCATGCTCATCTCAAAATACAAACTACATAACCTTGCCAGCCAACTGTTTGGTTTGTTCACGCTTTGGTGCAGGTTCAACGTGTGCAGTCCACTTGAATGAGTATTGATTGCACTTTGCAGTGAAATGGAGCCATATTTCATCGATTATCACATATCGATGTAAAAACTTGAATTTATTTCGCTTGAACATCTCCAAACTCTGCTCAGATTCGTCAACTTGCAGATGTTTTTGTTTAAAAGTGAGCTTGCGCGGCATCCATTTAACACACAGCTTTATCATACCCAAATATTTGTGAAGGACATGATCCATGCGTTCTGTTGATATCTTTAGAGCGTCTGCTATCTCGAATAATTTCAGTTTATGACCATCCAAAATGATTTTGTGAACTTTTTTGATGTTTTCGGTCGGTAACAAGCTCTGTTAATTTTGCCTTGTCTAAACTTAGCAAAACCCTTTTCAACGGCTTACTCCTCTAATGCAGATGCCACATAATGTTGTCCGATCCAAACCTTGGCTTCAAGGCTTTTTTTTTTCTTTTTAAAAGCAAAGCTTTATTAACACATGAAACATCTTTTTATCGATTTTTTTTCACAATAATAAAAGTTGCTTCACTCAATATGATAAAATTCTGAAACTAATAACCAGACAGTAGTCAAGTTTATACACACGCCTTTTGAAGCTTAGGTCTAAGTAAAAATCATATAGATTTCATACTATTACCGCCATCCAAGTGTCAGACTGGGGAGTCTTCAGTTGACCTATTAGCTGTCATGCAAACTAAACTATTAAAATCTAAACAAATTTTTTCTTTGACAAAAAATCTTCACGAATTCAGATAGGGATTATTTTCCAAGGCAACGTTACAATATCCGATTATTGAGTTCAGATCGGGCCACCATAGCATATAGCTGCCTTATAAACTAACCCTTTTATGCCGGAAGAAAGGTACCTGTGAAGGATATTATAGCTTCAGTGTGGCCCAAGTTAACGTATTTTCTTCTTTATATATTTTATATTTTATGACATCGTGCCAACAAATTCAATATATAGCTATGTACGAGTACATATATACGAATTTATATATAAATAGTTGTCGTGCGTCGCTTTGTTGTTTCATTTTAGTTAACAAACTGCCGTTACTCGCCAAACGCATGAATGCTTTAAATCCGGCGGCTTTATTTATTTGCAGTTATTCGTCGAATGCTTCGCGCATCGTGCAGCTTTTCTGCGAACCACTGCCATTGGCATTCGGCTGACTGATGCAGATTGGAGAGATTATAGGGATTTGTGCTGCCAAATTGTCGCTGCGCAAGGAAAATAGAGCAGGAAGCGCTAATACTAATACGAAAACTGCAAAAATTGGCTATAAATGTAAAAAAAAACCCACACGTGGCTGTGTGTGCGAGTGTAGGTGTGTGTGGATGAGCTCACAATTGTGCTACGCATATTCGTTTTTATCGCTTTTGGCAGCGAATTTTTTAGTCGTTTGCTAAGATGCTTATCGGCAAATGACTTTTTTGCTCACTACCAGCGCCAGCGCCATCACTCGAAATTGCATTCCCGCCGAACAATAACAATTGAACTCGAATTGCCTGCGTTCCGGTTTAGTATTAGCGGTGGTAGCAGTGTTGTTGAGGGAAGGGCTATAAACAGTTGCACATTTCTGGTACAAAATAGACTTATGACTGTCTTTTTCTGTGGCGACGTGTGAGTGTGTATGTGTGTGCGTAGTGGTAACAAGTGGGCAGCTTATGTTAAAGCGATTAGGATATTTAGGAAACAAAAGCCAATTTCAGCAATTTCCAGTTGACTTCAATTCAAACGGTTTTTAAATGATACTATTACATAATTCGCTTTGGAAAAGTGGGAAATAAAATTGTGTTTGCATTATTCGATGATTGGATTTCATAAATTGATTGTTGAGAATACTTCCTTTCATGTGTTTTTTAACATATTGGTCGAAAACATAAAAAAAAAAGAATTCAACATTTCTCGTTTATTAATACAAGTGTTATTTGAATTTTGAATCTTTATACTTGTCTAAAATATTTTTTTTTGTATGAAAATAAAATCCCTTGGCATTTTGGCAAAACTTTCTACCTTAGGTCTTATGTTTATCGAAAGGATTTAGGAAATATTCACAAAATGTTAACATCTGATCATTAAAAAAATCGATAACATACAACATATTTATCGATTTTTATCGTTTTTAAGTATAGTTTTTATTAAGTTTATTTGAGTGAAGAGCTCTTGTCTCTCAATACCAATAATTATCGACATTTTAGATTTGTGAAATTGATAACTATCGATATTTTAAGTTAGTAAAATCAATAATTATCGATATATTAAATATTTTTATCGATGTAAAGTACTTTTTATGTTGGTTTTCTTAACAGAGTTTTTAAAGTAATTTGTGTGAAAAACTCTTTTGGTTGAACTACGATATTTATCGATAATTTTTTAAAAATTTATCGATTTTAATTTATTTTATTTTTTTGAGTAGTTTTTCAAGTTGCTTTGTGTGGAAAAACTTTTCGAAATTTTTTCGAATAATTTTAAATTATTTATTTAAACTGTGATTAATAATCGATAGATAAATATTAACTTTTCTCACCACCTTGGTAATTTAATGTTTTTGAAGTCGATTCCTGTGAAGAATTATATTTTCAAAAAATCTTAAACTTCATAAACTCATCGCATACTTTTCACCTAAAGATGCATATTTGCTTTTGAGTAAAAAATGTCTATATAAAGAGTATTCGATTTTGGAAAGTATATTAGTGCTATGGCTGCCAAAAGTCGATAAAAAATAATGAGCTTTCAGAATGAAATTGTAAATATTATCGAACTTAGACTTTAGATTAATCACTAATCGATAATTATTCATTTACTTTGGAAAGAATATTTGTTCAAATCCTTTTGCGAGAAAATTTGGAAAATTCTTTAATTTCGAAAGCTCAATTCGAATGTTGATTTTCTCTTAGTTATAACTAAAATTTAAAGCAATTTTTTCAAAGTAGTTAATCTTTGTTTTGTCGTTCGATAATTATCGATTTCAGATAATTGGAAATATATCGATTTTAGTCGATACTTAAGTCTGCTTTTAATTTCAACTTTTTTTTAATTTGAAAATTTGTTAAAGAAGTTTTCTAGATTATTCGATAATTATCGAATTTGGTTGACACTTTGTCTAGGTTTTCATTTTAATTTTCGCTTGTACCGTACAAAAATAAACATGATAAAACTTGTTCAAAAATGTAAATTTGGTACAGAAATTCAAGATTTTAGTCGATACTTAAGTCTGCTTTTAATTTTCAAGATTATTCGATAATTATCGAATTTGGTTGATACTTTGTTTAGGTTTTTATTTTAATTTTCGCTTTACCATATATGAATAAACATGATAAAACTTGTTCAAAAATGTAAATTTTGTACAGAAATTCAAGAAAATTTTTCAAAGCAATCTAACTTTGTTTTTATCGTTCGATAATTATCGATCTTCGACAATTAGAAATATATCGATTTTAGTCGATGCTTAATCTATTATTATTTAATTTCGATTTTATATGTGTTTACGTCTCGAAACTTTTTTAAAAGTTTCTTTTGAAGTAATTTTAAAAGGAAGTCATGCAAATTTGTCGAAGACTTCCAGCCTTATTTTCAGAGAGTTCGATAATTATCGATTTTAGCCGATACTATGCTAGAAAATTTTTTTTAACTTTAAAAAGTTCGAATTCGGAATGGAAAGCCAAGAAAATTTTTCACAGCGAATTTAACCTCGTTTTTTACATAATTCGATAATTATCGATTTTAGTTATTACTTTGGCATGGAAATATTTTTGTACCGAATTTATCTGCAGCACTATAATTGAAATTTTTTAACTTCGAAAACTCGCTAAACATTGTTATTTTCGTTGGTTTTTTGCGTCTTTATCAATTATATGAGTTCTAAGTAATTACGATTATAAATCGATAAATAATATGTAAAAAGCACAAAAACTGTTAGTTTAACTCACTATAAGCCAGCTTTAAGTCACGTCATCATTTTCTTCAATTCATTGCTCACATGCGATATAAGCAGCCAAAACTTTGAACGATTATTTTTAGCGATGCCTGCGCAATAAAATATGTTACGTATACGCCATGGTATGCCAAATAGGAGCTTACTACCTATACGTCGCTGCAAGCTTGCTGAGCGCAGGTGTTTACGAATTTCGTACACATTTTGTGCACCAAAACTTGAGAGTAAGCAATAAAAATGGGTTATAAATGAAATGCCAACAAAGAAAGGGTAAAAGACGCCAGCTATAAAGAGGACATATTTGCAGGTGTCAGCGGCAGAGCGCCGTTTTTCCAAACTACACAACAACAAAGTGTCAAAAAAAGTATAAATGCTGTCTGTGATTTATTTTGCAGCAGCCATGAAAAACGTTTGGAAACAGGTAGACGGAAAAATATAAAAAAAAAACAATGAGGATATATAGAGGGCGTTAGAGAGTGAGACAGACATGCAAAGAAAAAGAAGAACATACTTAGCTGAACATACAGCAAATAGTCATATATAATTTGACATATGCAAGTGTGTGTTTGGCTGTGTAGTTGTGTGTGCGCGCATATAAAACGACTTTTGACTCACATAAACAAGACAGCTGGCTTTGGATGAATTGCCGTGTCGAAAGAATGGTGTTGAGAATCGCACGTCACAAAAGTCACACGAAGATAATAATGAGATTACTTGCTACACGATGATGATGATGTAAAGCATGATAATGAAGAGCATGATAATGTAGTTAAAGTGTTAAAGCAAGTATGTGCTCGTATGTGAACTTTTAACTTCGGCTGATTCTTCGTTTATTGCCTTCAGCTGCGCTTGGCATGCTGGTTGAGGAGCATATTCCAGCACTTAAGGGCTGCTGAAAAATGTGGAAATTATTTTGCGCACAGCCACAGGATATTACAAAATAATGTGTGGAAGCGCATAAGTGCGACAGCAGAGGAGCTACAGCCGAGATAACTGGCATGGCAAATAGATGATAGCAGAAATCGAAAATTGTTATTACTTTGTGATTGGCGTACACACACACATACATACACATGCATGTAATCACATTTCGTGGGATCTAAAATAAAATATCGCAAATAAATTTTATCTTTTGCCACGTTTGCAAAATGCAGACACAATAAAACGTGCTCAATGACATTTGAAGCGCTGTAGGGTTTAGCTGCCGCGAGTAGCTGGAAAGAGTAAGCTAAATTTTGAGCAGATTTTTTGCATGTAACTTGTAGCAGTATTTTTTGAGCACGTTAGGGTGGATTTTAATTTTTTTTATGTGAAAAGAAATTTCGAACTTGATTTCGAAAAATTTTTTTGAGCAGATTTTTGCAAATAACTGTGTAGGTGTATATTTTTGTGCATCTTAGGGTGGTATTTAATAGTTTTTCTTGAAAAATAAAATTAGAATTTGATTTTGATGAAAGAAAAAAAATTGTAGAAATTGATTTCGAAAGATTTTTTGGAACATTTTTGCGCACATAAGAGGGTATCAAAGAGTTTTTTTTTTTTTAAATAAATTTCGAACTTGAAAAGACACCGAAAGATTATTTTGCAGATGTTTACATAAAACTGTGTAGTTGAATATTTTTGCGCACATTAGGGGATATCAAATTTTAATAAATTTGGAACTTGAAAATATACCGAAAGATTTTTTAGCAGATGTATGCGTAAAACTGTGTAGTTGAATATTTTAGCGCAGATGAGGGTGGGTGTAAATATTTTTTTTATAAAAAATAAGTTTCGAACTTGTTTTCGAAAGATTTTTTTTTAGCAGAGCTTCGCATATAACTACGTCGTAGTATATAATAGCGTTATTTCATGTTTTTTTTTTATCAAAATAGAAATTTCAAACTAGAGTTCGAAGGTTTTTTAAGCAGATTTTTCCCGCACAGTAACTGTGACATCTTTGTTCACATTTGAGTAGGTTGAATTAGGTTTTTTTTTTTGAAAAAAAGAATTTCGAACTTTGTTTCGAATTTTTTTTTAGCAGATTTAGAATTTCGAACTTGATTTCGAATGTTTTTTACCAGATGTCTTGCATATAACAGCAGAACATTTTTGTTATAAATTAAAAAAAGAAATTTCGAACTTGATTTAGAACGATTTTTCAGCAAATTTTTGTAAATAATGGTTTACTTGTATATTTTTGCTCTTATTAGGGAGGTTATGATTACGTTTTTTATATAAAACGAAGTTTCGAACTTGTGAAAATTTTAAAGTATTGGCTGTTAGCGATCGATTAAAGAGTTATGCTAGTTTCTAATATCTGAGTCGATAACAGAATTCCGTTTAACTTAGAAAAAAATGGTAGATAGTCGTTAGGTCAGAAAAGGAAGAGAAACCTTTAGTTCAAATTAAAAAGATTATATTTTTTTGTATTTTGCTTTTTTTTTTAATTTTTTTCAATTCTATTTTTTTTAATTCAATTATTTCGTTTTAAGGTTTTTTTTTTTTAATTTCAAGAACGTTTTATTCAGTTTTTAACTTTTAATATTTTTTTCTTTTGCTTTGGTGTTAAAAATGTGAAGTTTTTTCAATTTGCTTATAAGTTTTTATTTTATTTTTTTTTTTACAATTTTTTGAAAATATTTTTTAGTTGTTTCTTAAATTTTTTTAATTTATTTCCTTTCAGTTTTTTAAATCTTTTTGTTTTGTTTTAAGATGTTTTTATTATGTAATTTTTTAATTTTTGTTTTAATTTTATTAATTTTTTTTCACCTTTTAAATTTTTAATTTTGTTAATTTTTTTTATATTTTTCACCTTTTTATGTTCCAAAGTTTTTATTATTTTTGCAACATTCATATACTTTTTTAATTTTTATTTTATTTCTTTTTCCACCATTTTTTTTTTAATATATTGTTTAATTATTTCTTAATAATTTTTATACTTATGTTTCTGTAATTTTAAATTTTTTCATTTTTTTTATTTTCAAAAACGTTTTATGCAGTTTTTAACTTTTAATATTTTTTTCTTTTGCTTTGGTGTTAAAAATTTGAAGTTTTTTTAATTTGCTTATAAGTTTTTATTTTATTTTTTTTCTTCTCTTTCTTCTACAATTTTTTTTAAAATATTTTTTAATTGTTTCTTAAATATTTTTAATTTATTTCCTTTCAGTTTTTTAAATCTTTTTTTTGTTTTTAGGTATTCTTATTATGTAATTTTTTAATTTTTGTTTTAATTTTATTAAATTTTTTTCGCCTTTTAAATTTTTCTGATTTTTTTTTATTTCATTAATGTTTTTATATTTTTTCACCTTTTTATGTTTCTAAGTTTTTATTATTTTTTCAACATTCATATATTTGTTTAATTTTTATTTTATTCCTTTTTCCACCAAATTTTTTTTTAATATATTGTTTAATTGTTTCTTAATATTTTTTATATGTTTCTTTAGTTTTAAATTTTTTCGATTAATATTTAGGCTTTTATTTAATTCTTTAATTATTTGTTTTTGTTTTTTAATTGGATTCATTTTTTTTTATTTTTATTTTTGATTGTTTTATTGTTTTTTTTTTAATTCTTTCAAAAATTAAATTGTTTTTAAGTTTTTAATTTTTTTTTTAATTTTCGTATAATTTATAATTTTTATTTTATTAATTTTTTCTACAATTTTTTTAATGGTTTCTTATTTTTTTGTTGATTTTTTTTAAGTTTTTTACCTTTTATTTTATATATTTAATGTAATTTTTTTAAATTTAAATTAGGCGTTTTTTAATCTTATTAAAATTTTTATAAATTTTTTTAAACATTTAAGTTGTTTTTAAGTTTTTTTTTCATATTAAATTTTAAAAAATTTTATTTTTCTTTTTCAAATTTCTTTTAAGCTGTTTTTAATTTTTACATATCATTTTTTTAAATTTAAAAAATTTTTTAACTTTAAATGTGTTTTTAGCTTTTTTAAATTATTTTTAATTGCTTCTGGTTTTTTTTTACCATTTTTTGTTTTTAAGTTTTACATATCTTTTTTTCAATTTTAAAAATCTTTTTAACTTTAAATGTGTTTTTAGCTTTTTTAAATTATTTTTAATTGCTTCTGATTTTTTTACGATTTTTTGTCAATTAATCTTTTTATATTTTTTATATAGTTTTTTTTTAATTTTTCTATTTCTGTTTTTTTATTTTTATTTTTGTTTATTTTTTTGGTTTTTTTTTTTTTAATTTTTATTTTTTTTAATTCAGTTTAATCCTTCGCCGACTACAAAGATAATGTAGCTCCTCCGAACTACCTAAATATAAATTGTTTGATTATGCTAACACTTCACTTCAAACTCTCGAAGAAGATGTAATTTTTCAATTAAAAAAGTTTTTTTTAATGAATGCATAGATGCTATGCAAAATGCCTTGTTAGTGTTGTGAGTATGTTATAGAAACAACTCTACCCCATGATACATATAGTACATACATATGTATATGAAAATGAAGAGCAGCCAAGCCAGCTGAGTTGCTTAAATTAAAGCATTTTTCTGACAGGCTATCAAAACGGAGTGGAAAGCAACATTGTAGCTTAGAAAATGAATGAAAGGATAGAAAAGTAAAATATGTACATTGAAATTTTGCGGAAGACTGATGAACAAGTACGGAAATATATTTTAATAAACAAAATATCTAATTGCTTGCTAGTAGCTGAAAAAGTAAATAAATGTTGTTCAAATAACCTTTTGTAAAAAGGTCTCATTTTTAATATTTTTTAATCCATAAAATATCAGATACCAAGAAAAAAATTGTTTGGCAAATGTTGCAACATTTTGTTTACAGTTTGTGAGTTAGAAGTCTATAGTAGCTTTATAAGACGCTCGAATTGAATTTGTTTTGGAGAAAAAATCTAGTCTCATTTCGATCAAAATTTAATCCGATTTTACCACTCATCAATTTTTATCAATTATTTCAAAGTTCTATTATCTAAAGCTTACTCTTTAAAAAATAATAATTGACTGCCGAACTTTATCCCACCAAAATAAATCCACTATTTTTTTATTATGATTTCCACATGCTAATAACTCGCAACCGAAATTCAATCACTATACTAAATTGCTGCCAACGATATGCTCCCACACTTGGCTTAACCAGAAACGCACATCATGCAAATCACGCGCTCAAACTTACACACCTATCTCCACGCTTATTGTGTATGGCTCTAAGTGATTCAAGTAAATCGTTTGTACGCAAGCGGCGTGGAACTTTGCCAATTCAGGCAAAAAAAAAGGAAAAAAGAAAAAATGAAAATCAAAAAGCTGCTGATTTTTCACATTAAATAAATCCATTGAGTAAGCTGGCAAGCATAAAATTGATGAGAGAAATATTTGAGAAAATAGTTACACAAGTAGATAAGCAAACGAGCAAAAATAACAGCGAGCCAAAATGGCGTGAGTTAAACAAAAAATAAATGCAAAATAGAATTCCTCCACTTTTGGCAGCAGTTATCACAGCAAGAGCTACACAGACAACAACAACATATTTTGGCAAGTCAGCGCGCCTAACTGGTTGAAGCGTTGCCGAAAAATATTGGCACGTGTTTGGCATTGGGCAAACAGGATTTCACGCAAATTCGTAGTTTGAAGTTTTCATAACTTAAATTTCTTATTTTTGTGGCAGGCACCTTGAATAATCGGTGTTGAATGCGGTATTCGAATCTTTATCTTTATCTTTATCTTTATCTTTATCTTTATCTTTATCTTTATCTTTATCTTTATCTTTATCTTTATCTTTATCTTTATCTTTATCTTTATCTTTATCTTTATCTTTATCTTTATCTTTATCTTTATCTTTATCTTTACCTTTATCTTTATCTTTATATTTATCTTTATCTTTATCTTTATCTTTATCTTTATCTTTATCCTTATCCTTATCTTTATCCTTATCCTTATCTTTATATTTATCCTTATCTTTATCTTTATCTTTATCTTTATCTTTATCTTTATCTTTATCTTTATCTTTATCTTTATCTTTATCTTTATCTTTATCTTTATCTTTATCTTTATCTTTATCTTTATCTTTATCTTTATCTTTATCTTTATCTTTATCTTTATCTTTACCTTTATCTTTATCTTTATCTTTATCTTTATCTTTATCTTTATCTTTATCTTTATCTTTATCTTTATCCTTATCTTTATATTTATCCTTATCTTTATCTTTATCTTTATCTTTATCTTTATCTTTATCTTTATCTTTATCTTTATCTTTATCTTTATCTTTATCTTTATCTTTATCTTTATCTTTATCTTTATCTTTATCTTTATCTTTATCTTTATCTTTATCTTTATCTTTATCCTTATCTTTATCTTTATCTTTATCTTTATCTTTATCTTTATCCTTATCTTTATCTTTATCTTTATCTTTATCTTTATCTTTATCTTTATCTTTATCTTTTTCTTTGCCTTTGTCTTTGTCTTTGTCCTTATTTTTATTTTTGCCTTTAACTTTCTCTTTCTATCTCTCTCTCTCCCTAGATCTCTCTTGCTCTTAAGTATAAACATAAACATAAACTTAAAAATAAACTTAAACTTAAACTTAAACTCAAACTCAAGCTTAAACTTAGACGTAAACTTAAACTTAACCGTCAACTTAAACTTAATCTTAAACTTAACTCAAACTTAAACGTAGCGTAAACTTAAAATTGAGCTTCAACTTAATCTTTGCATTATCCTAGCAGATACACATATGGATATACTATATAATAGGTATGTGCATACCTACATACTCGTACGACATTGTCAACACCAAACCCCTGCAGTTGCAATAAACTTAGCAAGTCGTCGAGAAATTCTCGTAAAAATACAATTTAACGACAGTTGGAAGTCGTTGCACTTGACGCATAGATTCAGCGATTGCGGTGATAGTTAAGCATTTGATTGCTGCCACATGGCACCTTAAGCATGGCAGGTGAATTTCTCACACATCTCGGCTATGTCTTTATGACAACGCCTCTGCGTCGGTTGTAAATTTTCGCTATTAACGGATAGTTGTGACTCGAATGTTTTGCTGAGATCAGCTTATTGGCTTTTTAGTTAGAGCCAATAGATTCTTTTTATGACTTTATTTAATAACACTAAAGTGGGTACAATGTGCATTGCTACTCGCCAGCACTTCATGCTGATTGCTGGAAGTAGGGAGTTAAGGGTTGGAATTGCAGCTCGGCCAAATGTATGCCGTAATACTTGCAGTTCAAAGATCTAGACTTCATTTCAACTTGGTGTCATCAATTCTCTCGTTACGTTTTATCATGCTGAGGACAACTCAGTACCTTTAGTTTATTATATGAAGAAATTTTCTCGACACTCTTAGTGCCAGTTTGTCTCCAAGTATGCCATACACTGAGAGGAAGTCGGTGTGAATGGTGGTCACTGCATGTCTGATGTTTGTTGCGTACGAAGTCTAGTCGGCTCAGCAGAACCTGGTTGGAAGGAGCTCATTATGCTCCTTAACTGAGAGCATGCGGTCCTCAATGTGCAGATGTTCAATGAGAGACATCAAAAGGCATTCGGTAGGCATAGTCCGAAGTGCAGATCGAGATTTTTTAAGGTGTCTTCTCTTTCGAGCCCATCTGCTTTGGAATTTTCAGCGGTGAGGGTGAAATAACTTTGGCGTAGCTTCTAAACCGTAATAAGAAATTTTCCCCATATGAGCAACCTAGTGTATGAGGATAATCTCTAACAGGCAAACTGCCGTCCGCCTCGTCAATGGTTGTGAAGGCTTGAGACTATTTTACGTCATAAAGCATGCCTCACGCGGATACGAACTTGCTCTTTATTCCATACGATCCTTCTTCTTCTTTACTGGCGTAGACACCGCTTACGCGATTATAGCCGAGTCAACAATAGCGCGCCAGTCGTTTCTTCTCTTCGTTACGTGGCGCCAATTGGATATTCCAAGCGAAGCCAGGTCCTTCTCTACTTGGTCCTTCCAATGGAGTGGAGGTCTTCCTCTTCCTCTGCTTCCCGCGGCGGGTACTGCGTCGAATACTTTCAGAGATGGTCCTTTCAGATACGGTTCTTGGACGGGTAAAAATTTGGGTCTGTTCCGGCAAAACCGATCCGACTATCCCTTCTCTCTAGTTTGCTATTATCTAGTGCTTGGTGAATGTTAACTGCTGTAGATTCTAAAGTTAGGTGGGTCTGGAGCGGATTGGGATTTTTAACCAGCCAAGGACTGTCACATCGGCAACGGTCCTTCAAAATGCTTTATGTTCCATACGGTTCATGGACGGGTAGAAATCCGGGTCCGTCTCGGTTACTTATTGCAGACTCTCGCTTCTCTCCACATTGAACTGCTACTTTCTAGCGCTCGGCGAATGCTAGTTATTAAATTCTCCAGTTAGATCGGCCTAGAGTAGACCCTGATTTTTATACAGCCAAGGAATGTCATATCGGCAGCGGTCCTTCAAAATGCTTCAAGGATGTTTTCTAGCGCCACAACAACAACGATAGAGAGAAGAGAGATCAGCCGTCTAAGCTATCCAGCATAAAAATGGCGAATCGATGAGGTCTACTGATACGTCTTCTACAATAAATATTACACGCTGCTTTGTTACACATTTTGCAGTCAACCATTTTTTGTTTTTTGCTTTACTCATTTTTTCTTCGTTTTAAAAAATGCACTTTCAAAGCGCTTGCACTTTTCCATCAATCCAACGCCACTTGAATTTCCTCTCGGCAACGAATGGCACACGAGCGAATATTAAACACTATTTTGTAGCATACTTTCAGGATTTAAATTACTGTGAAATATCACGTACTGTTTGATGGACTTCCAGGAATATACGCTGTAGTTTATTGCTCGTTATGCGCCAGCATGCTTACGCCAAAGGACACTTACGCTCGTACATTGTACCCAACGCTCGCTCCCTAATATGCCGTATTTACTGAAACTGCCACACTCAGCATTTTGCTCGAACACATTCTTACCAAATGCATTATTTGCTTGTGTTAGTGGCTGCAACAGGAAGTTGCAGCTATAAAATATCCTGCACGTGCTTGGCTTACAAAAATCGCACCACTTTTGTGGCTCTGTTGGAAATTGTCTTGCTGCAATGCTGCTGCTTGTTGTTGCTGTCCTACTGTTTGTTTGTTGGTTTGTTGCATGGCAGAGTTAGTAAAATTTATTATTATTAATTAGGGTGTTGAGTGCCATACAGTTGCAACGGCAGCCACAATAATTCCGTAGCGGATGCGAGACTCAAACGTACGCAGCTTATCTTCTTCTTCTACTCCTGCGCCAAGCGGGAGTTGGAGGGTGTGTGTCAAATGGTAGGGATTAAAATTGCAAGTGGAAGTTTCAAAGAAATGCATGAAACGTGCTTGCTTGAGTTTGTGGCTTGTGGTATTGGCTGTAAGCGTATTTACTCAGTTACAGGAATGAAGTTGAATGTTGTTGTTTCTTCATTTAGACGCTGTTAATGAACCTTTAGAGCTTTTTAGCACCTTATGTAGCTACTGCTTAAATCAGTGTGTGGATAGAAATGTGTAAGTGAAAGTAAATAAACGGGGCAAAAGGAGGCTCACATTCAACAAATTTACTTGTTAGCTTTGCTATTGAACTGATAGGATCAATAATCAAATTATAGGTTCTTTAAGACCCATGGTTTTCAGTTCTTTCGAAGCCTTATGATGTGAGCGACCATTAGAAATCACGAAATTTGTGTTCTTCTGCCTTTTGGCACAAACTTCGCTTACGCGGTTTACAACAGCGCGCCGGTGTTTTCTTCTCTTCGTCAATTAGATTCCAAGTGTAGCCAGGCCCTTTTTCACCTCGTCTTTCCAATGGAGTGGAGGTTTTCCTCTTCCTCTATTCAAACGGAATATCCCTCTGCTTCCCCCGGCGAGTACTCTTCGAGCTGGAGTGTTTTCATGCATTCAGACGACATGACCTAGCCAACGTAGCTCTCATTCACTACCAGACTCATTTCTTTCACTTTTTTGTCCAAGCTGAACTAACGGCGCGGTTGTTATGACCAATGATAAAGGTGTCATTGGCGTATGTCAACGGTTGTAGACTCTTGTACCTTCTCTATTCAGATCTGCGGCTCAAACTATTTTGGTATCGAACGGCTCGGAGAGGACCTTTCCGATCCTGACGGAGCTTTTAATATTACTCAACGTCAGCTTACACTGCCGTATTAGTTTTGTGGAGATACCAATCGCCATCGTCATCGATAGGGGAATCGGATTCACCATCTCCAAGTGTTATGCTTTTACTGCCATTCAGTAAGTTGGAGTAGTGTTCCCTCCATAATTTCAGTATGCTCTGGGCATCAGTCACTAGATCACTTCTAGGGCGCTACAAGAGAATCCTTTGGTTTTGAAACCTTCTGCTAATCACCGCATCTTTTCGTTGAATTTTCGAGCATTCTCACGGGCCTCTCCCTTTTTGTTCCTTCAAATGCGTCTAACTTCCCTCTTCAATTTTCGGTATCTATCCCATCTCTCATGCGACCTCGCAACGTTACAATCGACCACTAACGTTGCGACGTAGGCAGTCTGTTTTTTTTTCGCAGCGGTGTACAATACCAACTATGCCACTTAATGCCATTCTTTCTATACCACGCGTGGACACAGCTGGCAAATGCATGGCTGCGAAAGTTGCTAGAAGATTCCGTTAAGCCGGACAGCTTAAGGCTCCCAGAGAAGGACATTCTGAAATCTTCTCTCATTTCAATTGCATCCCTGATCACTTGGACCTCTACGCCATGGGAAAGACGCGAAGTGAGCTTTTTCACAAATGCATCGAAGTTCAAAGGAAAGGTTGGAGACGAAGTCTTCTGTCAGAAGCTTTCACTGTAATGTCTTTTAAGCAGAAGTTGCAGCTATTAATGTAGTACGTACGATGTACTCCGTTGAAGTGCGGTTACTTTTAGGAAGCTATACATCTACACCGATAGCAGTGCTGCTCAACAGGTCTTGATCTCGCAGACAGTGTGCTCAAAACTAGTCTTGGATTGTATGAATGCAGCAGATGTAGCTAAACTTGTATGGCACCCTAACTGCAATCCCATTAGGATAAGGACGAAGTATTCCCCTGACTTCGTACACTAGGGCGCTGGATGTACATATAGGTGTCGCGCGAGCTCAGTAAGTGTTGGTTAGAGACCAATAACATTTACTACGGTGATTTCGGAGGAAAAAAGTTTCAATCAGAAAGGCGAGGTAGAAACATCTACACATTTTCTGCTTTATTGTCCAGTTTTTGCCAGTGTAAAGTTAAAATATCCTGGTTGACATATTTTCTACGAACCTAGTGAATTGGCTGGCGTAGATACTAGTCGCCTCAATAAATTTGTGGCTATCTCTAAGAGCTGCGACGGTTTTGTTGATCCGTACTTAAGAATTTTGGGCATAGCAAATATTTATTCTGCTATTTTACTATTAAATATTCCAGCTTATATATTCAAATTGATACGAGATCACGAGCTTTAATTTCCAAAATTTCATAGTCAGTTATCATGGCGCGATAACGGTCGCCATTAACGGTTACATTCTCATCGGCATCACTTTTGAAGAAAAATGGACCGATGATACCACCTGCCGACAAACACACCAAACTATTGTTTTTTCTGGATGTAGGGTAAGCTCTTGAATCTTTTGAGGTTGCTCTTCGTCCCAAATACGGCAGTTTTGCTTGTTTACATACCCATTGACCCAGAAATTAGCCTCATCGCTGAAAAAAATTTGGCTCGAAAACATCGGATCTTCTTGAAAATTTTCAAGAGCCCTTAGAGCGAAGCGATGTCGCTTAAAAACGTCGAGCGGGTTCAGTTCTTACACAAGCTGTATTTTGTATGCTTTCAATTTGAGCTATCGACGTAAAATGCGTCAAGTCCTCCCATACGTCAGTCCGAGTTGTCTGTAAAAAAAAATCTACTGAAAAAAGTACCTCCACTTGGGTCAAGCGTTATATGAATTTCAGCATATTGCTCAAAGACTCGGCTATCAAAGTGTCAAGCGTCCCCGTTTGGGCCACCTTTTTCAAAGTATCGCAGTAACAGCAAGTAATCCACGTGTGCGCCTCTCCAAAAATATTAAAGTAATGAAAATTGCAAAAGAACAAGCTCCGCAAAAGAAGCACAGAAAGTATTTGATTTTTCCCAAAGGCGGAAAATGTGACAGTTGCTATTTGAAAACTGAAGTGCCGTTGCTAAATATACATACATACACACATACCATACTGTATGAATATATGTATATCCTTCGGACTGCGCACATATTGCCCACAGGTGTTTCGTGAGTTGCAAAATTCGCTGCAGAAAACAGTGATTTTTTCAGCTACAGTTTAGCGATGCGCAGCGTTTTTTCTCACCATCTCACTCGTGCAGCTTTCCTCAGGAGAGCGCAAACAAAAGTCAAAATAAAACCGAAACCAACAAGTGAAATGAATGCCGCAGTTTTATGCCTGCCGCTTGAAATCTGATATATGGCCTGAGTTTGATCAATTTTCATCATTTCAAAGGAGCGTGAAGGCAACTCGAGAAAATAGAGCTTCGACAATTTGTTGCAACCCAATCCGATTTTTTTCGCTCAATTTGCATTTTGCTGCCGTACTTAGTATGCTGCATTTGTGCTGCTCACTGCTGTCGTTGCCAATTGAAAATTAACTTAGCCGGCTGAAGAAACGCTTGATTTTATGCAACAGCACGTAGGTGTAGGCTTACAAAATGCCGAATTTGGCATGAAGTAGCGATTTGAATGCGTAAATCAGCTAGCTTGTTTTCGACGTCTCGTGAGTGAAGACCCACCAGGAATTGTTATGTAAAAAGTTTTGTCTTTTGAGAAAATTTACCGAAAGTTAGCTGAGTATTTTCGAGATATATGAACCATTTTTTGGTCTGCTAAAACTGGCTCTATACAGTTGACTGGCTCTATAAGTTGGCAACGCTGAATATTGTCGGAGGGAAAAAAGAGTTCTATTATTTTATATGAAGCTAGTTCGACTAAATGTCTAATCAGTAGTACACATTAAGTTCCTGGACTAAAAATTTAAGCCTGAGAGTTTCACTGATTATGTCTGTATCAAAGCAGAGAGCTCAAATAGAGATTTCCTAAGCTTAAGGCCTCAGATAGGACCTTGTAGGAAATCTGAAATCCTTTGAAAATGAAAACTGTTGAACTCGGATTCCCTCTCAATGGAAATATTGCAAAAAAACTAGTTGATTTTGGTAATACCAAAACTATTTTTACCTCTGTTCCCTTTCATTTCCTACAAGGCATTCGGGTAACAACTCTTTCTTTCAACCAAAAGCGTTATACAACGAAAACTGCAACAAAATTCGATTTTCCGTCATTCTTTGTTGACTTTTCTTGGCAGCATCTGCATTTTTTTTGCGGCAGGTACAACCAGGTTCTCTTTTTTCTTGTCATTGTGCCTACTGGGAACTTAGTGTGAAATTTGCAAGTTCTGTGTTGTTTACACACAGGAAATAGAACTCAGTGTATGTAGCGAAATTGAGCTATTTGAAGTGAGAAGACGGCACAATAGATACGATGTGAAATAAGCATCATACAGACACTGAAACGAGTGTGGTTTTTGGCAGGGATTAAAAATTGGAGTGGCAAGAACTGAAAATAGGTGAAATAATGCTTGCGAAATTGAGACCTGCGTGTGATTGGAATGACAAGTGTTTTATTGAGAGGATAGACAATTTTTGAGTATTAGAAGCCTTGTCGTTGGTTACAGTTTCTGATTTTCAATCTGAAGATAGTGCGTATCGGGAAGGTTTGAGAAGCTTTTCATCATTCATTAGAATATGTTAAGTGGAAATATATGCTCCTGCAGTTCAAATTGTTCAATCTCTAATGGTTTTAGGTAAAAAGAGAGTAATTTGGATATGTCATTAAGAAATTGTGTTAATCACCAATTTTGGTTATTTTATTCCTTTTGATTTTAGTTTTGCTTTTGATGTTTTTTTTATATACATATATTAGCAGATAATCAGATAATTGACTAAATTGTTGATCTATCTGAACAGCCACTCAATTAATTCAGACAATTATAGGTAAACTGCATCATTTATACACATTTCGTATTCTTATTCCAGCTAAGAAATATTATATTATATTTATATATTAGCAGTTAATTTGCTAGTTGACTGAATTAACGATCTATCGGAACTGGCATTCAATTAGTTCAGATAATTAGCTGTAAATTGCATCATTTATACAAATGTAGTATACTTATTCCAGCTAAGAAAATTAGTACTTAAAAACTGAAGTTGAAATACCTTGTAGTTTTGCCAAAATGCCTGCGAAGTGTAACTTGAGATAATTTTAATTTCAAAATATAATAATTTTGTAAAATCCGAAATCGAGTTATTGTTATTTTTTAGTAAGTTAATCCAAATAATAAATGGCAATAGTGATTAGTGTCAGCTTAAGCAATATAACCTTCTTTAAATGAAACAATCAGTTAATTGAAAGTCTTATTAACTTAATTGACAATTGAGATAAGAACTTTAAATGAGTCAATTAATAATTAATTGAAGGAAAGTTTAAGTTAGTCAAATAGATGGTAGTATTTTGGTGTTTCAAATGCAATAAAAAACTCGTAATTTAGTTTAAGGAAAAATTATTAATTGACTAAATTAAGGAGTTAATCGAAATGCCTATTACAAAAGTTTTTCATTGAATTCATTATAAAATTGTACATAAAACACGACATATCTAAAAAATTATAAAATTTGAATTTCTAGGCAACAGTGGTGAATAGTACAGAAATTTCACCACCCTTAAAATTGTTAATTGACTCAACTAAAGTGTTTTTCGAAATGCCTATGACAAAAGTCTTTCTCCGAATACAGTTTGTATGTTTCTAGGTGGCGCAAAAAAGCCGACCACAGTTGATTGTCATTTGAGCCCTGTTTATGGCATACTCCATCACTTTGGCCATAACTTCCCGTGATAGGTCCTCACATTCTTGACGGATATTGTCTTAAAAAAAAAATATATATAACATATTTAGAAATGATTTAAATTCACACCTTGTTTCGATTTAACATGAAACCGATCTTCTGACATAAACACTATTTTAAATAAGTCAACTCAAAATTAACCTCATTCAGTGAATTTGTTTAGAAAATTGTAGTTGTGCGGTTCCACATCTTGTTGAAAAGTTGCCTATTGTCTCACCTCAGATTAATGATCTTGTTTCCTTAAAAACTTAATTGAGAGAAACTGATTTCCCAAAATAACCAGTTTTTTAAGGAAGTCAATTAGTAAATTCACCTCGTAGTCCAGTATTTTGTCGAGGAAATTATAGTTGGCGGTGTTTTCATTTTCATATGTTGTTTGAGGTTCACTTAATCTCTCACTTGCCATTGTAAATCTACTTAAATTCAGTTAGTCTCTTGAATGATTAATAGGTACCTTCACCACACCTGCTTACGGTATGGTCTTTATGCTTAAGAATTTCGCTTTCACTTATCCCATTGAAAAATCATGACAATAGTGAGGGGAACAAATAGAAAAGAAAATTCACCACTCCTGATTATAACATTGAATTTGCTAAAAAAAGTGTAGTTGAACTTTCATATTTTGCTTGAAAGTTACTTAATGTCTCTGCTTAGATTGAATATCGTCCGAAATTTCAGAACAAAATGGCGCAATTAAAAAATTCACCACACCTGCCTAAAGCATTCCATTTTTTTTTCAAACAATTTGATTCTCTCTTCAACTAATTTTAAAAATTCGATTTAAAATGAAATTAAAACTTCCGACGAAGAAATCGTGGCAAAAGTTATGGAAATAACTAGAAACTTCGCCACAACCCCAAATTTTGTACAGGAAATTAAATTCGAAAGGGTTTTGACTTTCAGATCTTGCTTGAAAGTCACTTCATGTCTCAGCATAGATTGGAAACTTCAAAAATTTCAGACAGTCCCTAAAATGGTTCAATTAGAAAATTCACCACACATGCTTAAGATTGGATTTTCTGTTTAGTTTGACTTTAAGTCTCTTTAAAAATCGATTTTTAATGAAATTAGAACTTCCGTCGTGGTAGCAGTGATAGAATTAACTAGAAATTCACCACACTTCACAATCAGAAATTTTTTCAGATCTTCAGTCAACTCATGTCCCACTTTCGAATTGAAACCTCTCGAAATTTCAGAGAGTCGCTAAAATGGCGCAGATAATAAATTCACCACGCCTGCTTAAGGCATGGTATTTTTTCCTAAGAGTTTTATTTTCACTTGCTGCATATAAGTTACTTAAAATTTCAATTTATATTGGTATCAGAACTTACCACGAAGTAATCGTGGCAACAGTGTTGAGAACAACTGGGAAATTCATTACCTTCAAAAACTGGAATTTTGTTGAGGAATTTGTATTCGGTGGTGCTTGGACTTTCTTGAAAGCCACTTAATGTCTCAACTAACACTGAAATTTTATATATTCCCTTAGATGACTTAATAACACAATTCACCATCTTCATATTTTTTTTGAGGAAATTTTGTTCGGTGGGGCTTGGATTTTCTTCTCTTGCTTGAAAGCTATTTAATGTCTCAGCTTAGATTGAAAACCTTCTGAAATTTTGGATATTCCTTTACATGAGTTATTTAGAAAATTCACCACACTTGCTTAAAGTATGGTATTTGTTCCGTAGAATTTGATTTTACCATCACTTGACTCTAAGCCACTTAGAACATTGATTTTTAATGGCATCATAATTTCTTTCCAATAAGCATTTTCATTAGTGATGGGAATAAGAATTTTCAACTCATCTCATTACAACATCGTATAATCTCTGATGCAGTTATAGTTAGGTGTATTTTGTTATTTATTTTCACATAGCTTGCACTTAAATGGCTGCGAACTGGTATGCTTATTCTCACATTGCTCATTCTTTCAAGCTCTATTTTTCTCTATTTAATCTTATATCTGAATATTGGTTTCGAATTTGAATATGATTTAACGAAATTAGAAATTTTTTCAAATCAAAAATTATTTTATTTATTTGTTGTATAAAACTTGTTTGTACATATATTTGTATGAATATATTTGCTGCCATCTCTTTGACCACATTCGGAAACTCGATTTAAATGGTCACCCAAAAACTCCAAAGGGTTCTATATTTTGTTGTTATTTCTTACATTATTTGCCAATATTGCAAACAGAGATTTAAAAATCTGTAAATTCGTTGAAGAGGGCACACAGGCACATTGGCTCTAACAGCAGTTGTAAGCAAATAAGATGTGTTGTAAGTTGGCTACAGTGGCAGAGTGAGCAAGGAAGTGGTAATGCTATATATTTAGCTACGGTCAGACGCAAAATTGCATTGCTGTTATATATGGAATAAGTATATGGTGACGAAGGAAGCTTACTATTTGTGTTGAGCATGTGATTTGATTTTATTTACATGCTTGTTTTCTTTACACTTTGGAAAAATGTTTACCGAAATGCTTAAGTGTGAAATCGGATTAAATTGACGGATCGAAAATGTGACCTTACAAGCACTCAAGTGAAGCCAATGGGGGGTTCGCAATGCACAAATATTTGCCAAGCAGGGATAATATGTGCAATAAGCGTTAAATGGGAGCTTATACTATGTACTCGTACCATATATGTGTTTGGTTAAATAAGTTTTGTGTGTGTGTGCATGTAAACAAATTTGTCTAGTTTAGTTATCTGAAATTTATACGTTTGTAAGCTGCGCAATATTTCATACTTTCACTGTTGCAGTTACGCTGTTGACAAGGCGGTATTGCTTGTTTGCGATGACTGATGATACTTTAGACTGAAAACTATTGGTTTTGATTTTTTTAGGGTAGGGATAAAAGTGAAACTTTAGACGTATTGGAATTGGTCGGCCGGCAGTCCATCGGCCCTCGCCGCTTTGTTGTTCTTCAGACGAGTAATTGCTATTCGAACTTCTTTATGGTCGTTTGCTCCATCGTCATTGATTGGTGAATTGGGTTCACCATCTTCTGGTGTTATGCTTTCACTGCCATTTAGCAGCCTGTATAAGTGTTCCCTCCATAATTTTAGTAAGTTCTGGGCATCAGTCTCTAGATCACCTCCTTGGATTTTACAAAAGTATGCTCCGGTCTTGACACCTTCTGTTAGTCTCCACTTCTTTTCGTAGAATTTTCGAGCATTACCCTTGTCGGCCAGATTGTCAAGCACTTCATATTCACGCATTTCGAACTCTTTTCTTTCTGTCTACAAATTCGCTTTTCTTCCCTCTTTCACTCTCGGTATCTATCACATCAGTTAGACATCCGAGGTGGGCAGTCTGTTTTTTCTCCACTGCGACACGGCACTCTTCATCGCACCAGCTATTCTTTTGCCTTTTCCATAAACTAATGGTTTCGTTAACAGCTGTACGTAAGGAGGTCGAAATGCCGTTCCACAGTTCCCTTATAGGGAGTTGCTGATGAGTGCCCTCAGAGAGCGGGATTGCAAGTCGAATAGAAAATTGTTCGACTGTTTGTTGTCAATACAGCTTCTCGATGTTAAACCTGGGGACGTGTCTTCCATCTACCACAACATGGGCGATTTGGTTGGCGGCTCTTCGATCCGGAGACAGCCAGGTAGCTTGATGAATTTTTTTTTGCTGGAACGCAGTACTACAGATAACCATATTTCGGATTTCGGCGAAGTCGATTAGCCTCCACCCTCATGGAGACCGTTGTGCCAAAGATTCCTTCTTTGCCCTCAATGGCGTTAAAGTCGCCAAGCACGATATTGACATTTTGGACATTGACCTTTCATTCTTCTCTTCCGCCATAGCGTGGGCGCAAATCAGCGATATGTTGAATAGCTTCGCTTTGATGCGGATTGTGGCTTGACGTTCATCCTCCGACGGAGTCTCTCTAGCACCACAAATCCCACACCGCATCGCTCTTTTACGTGGCCAGTGTAGTAAACGCCATTATGACCTACTCATCTCAAACTTTGTCCCGTCCAACGCATTTCTTGGCCGGCGGTGATGTCAGCCTTTATTTTTACGAAGATATCAACTAGCTGGGCAGCACCTTTAAGGGACCAGACATTTCAGGTGCAAGCCCTCAAATCGTAATTCTTAATTCGTTTGCCATAGTCGTCATCAAAAGGGGGTCTCTCATTTGAGGCTAATATATCTTCAATTTAATATTCGCAATAATTCAATATTCATGGCATCTGACAGCACATAAAATGTGTGTTTGTGCTAATAGTTCCGACCTAATGTATCAGCATGTCTTTCACCTAGTTACTATATAACACATCTCTAATACCTGTTCGCCTGCCTATCCATTAAATAACAAATTATTAACATAAGCACTAAATTTATTATTATTTTGTATGCGCTTTGCTGCTTTATTACTCGCAAATATTTGTGCCTTACTTAACCAGGATTAAGCTAGTTCACGACAAGTCAGAAGTCAATTGTCCGACACGTATTTATGTATGTGCATAAGTAAGTGTGCACAAACAGGATTATTGTTAATAAAAATTATAACGGTTCGCACATACAATGAAATCAGTTTGTTACATGTGTGTATGTAAGGTTGTATCAAAGTCCAGTTGGTAGGCTTTTCGTCCGATTTGCACCTGATTTGCTTTATAAATAATTCATGCAACTTTTATGTGTGGCACGTGAGTGATAAAGCTCACGAGGACTACGAACGCTCGCTCTTTATTTCGATTTCAGGTTTTATGCATGAAGTGTGTGTGTATTGACGTTTATACAATAGCTGAAGTCCGACACACAATTGCTAATTGTGGTAATTAAAATTATCGCTAGTTTGTTTAGTGTTTGTTGTTGGCTGTTATTTTGATTTGGTCAACTGTTAAGCTCGTAAAACCGACTCACGCATGAAGACATGCGGAAGTGCGGTAAGCACAAGCCCTTTAGGAAAATGAATTAACTACTAACTTTTGTTGTTGTTGTTATGCAACTACAAAGGTTCAACTTTTGGGATTTATTAGGCCTGGGTTTCTGTGAAATAATTATGTTAGTGTAGGAAATTTTTGTGATAAGTTAATTAGTTAAAACGCTAGTGGTTGGACCGTATGTATATCACTGGAACAACTCAATAAAGTATGGGTAAACACAAAAAAACTTAAGATCTCGAAAAACTTAAATAAAAGATAAAAATTATGGTTTGCTATCGATTTTTCATTGCATTAGTTATCGATTTTTTTTTAATTGAGTTAAAATTATAAAAGTAAAACAGTTTCCCAAATATATCGAAGATTAAAAACTACTGTTTGTTATCGATTATTCGCTGGATTTTCGATTCGATTCGATTTTTCATTGCCCCAGTTATCGATTTTTTATAACTGAGTTAAAATTATAAAAGTAAAACAGTTTCCCAAATATATCGAAGATAAAAAACTATTGCTCGTTATCGATTATTCGCTGGATTAATCGAAGAGTTATCGATTTTTTTAACTACATTAAAATTACAAAAGTGATACAAGTAACTAGCTTTAATATATATAAAAACAGTTTTTCAAATATATCGAATGGTTTTTTCAGCGTTTTTGAATGGTAGGCATCCATTTATTTATAATTAAATTATATTTCTAAACTTTATTGAATACATCAAACAAGGGCAATGTAATATTTGTTGCTTAGCGTTGCATTATGTTTAGAATATACTTTGATTTGAAATCGATTAACTGTTTATCGATTGATTATCCTTCGATTCATTTTTATTTTTATTTACAATGCAGTTCCGATGAATTGCCACTATTGAGCATGAGAAAAAATATACTATAACATATAATCAACTATTAAACTTCAGCCAGTTAATCGATTAATAAAATTCGTCATCGCTACCTCATTAAGAATTTTAAAAAATTTTCCTAAATTATTGTTTTATGTGGAATCATATACCTCATAAAGAACTGTTAAAAATCTTCCTAAATTATTGTTACATGCGGAATCAACGACTTTTTTATTCCTGGAAATATTGATTAATTTTAAATCGGTTAAACGAGAAATTCTTTTTTTTCACTTCTACCTAATAAGCAATTTTCGATAATTTTTCTATCAGCTAGTCGATTTTTATATTTTTCGATAAATAGATTTTTGTCACTACAAAGTTTCCAAAAGACTTTTTAACTTATTTTCGTTCTATGTAAAATTTCAGTTAACTTTAAATCGGTTAATCAATTAATAATTTTATGCCATCACTACCTAATTTTTTCATCCCTATTTCATGGAAAAGCCTAAAAGATTTCTTAACTTTTTATACCAATACCTGGGATCATCGAATTTTCGATTAAATTTTAAGCGATTAATTGACTATTAAATGTGTGCATCGATTTTCAAAATATTAATCTTTTATTGATTTTTTTCCATCACAACCTAATAATAAAATTTTCGATAAAGTTTTTATTGATTAATCTATTTTTATTTTTCGATAAACACATTTTTGCCACTACTACTTTTTAGAGAATTTACAAAAGGGTGTTCAACTTGTTTTCGTTCAATGCGGAATCATGGAGTTTTCGATTAACTTTTAATCGGTATTCGATTAATGCTGTTTTGCCGTTTTGCCATACCTAATAATCCAACTTCAGAGCAACAGACTAATTGATTATTAGAATGATAATTTTTTGCCTGCACTAAATAATAATCAAACTTCCGATAAACCGATTAATCGATTATTAATTTTTGTTATCGATTCTTCTTAGAGAAATTCTAAAAGCTTTCTTTAATAAGAATATTATATAATACGCGTAATCATCAAATTTTCGTTTAAGTTTTAAACGATTAATCGATTATTAAATTGTTCTAATCGCTGTTTTGTCACCGAACTTACGACTAAATTCCAAACGATTAATCCATTATTAAATTTTGCGTTCATTATCTATTATAATAATCGAATTTCGATAAACTGTTAATCGTTTATTAGATTTTTGCCATCACTACCCAATATAGAATTTCTAAAAGCCTTTTAACTCTTTATTGTGCTATGCGTAAGTAAATTTTAGATTACTATTTATTCTATAGCGCTTAGTACAGCAGAGAAGGGCTGGCTGAAAATAGATTACTGGTATAAATATGAGATATTTTGGTCTGCGTTGATATATATCTAACGAGGTTTTGTATAGTCTACGCCATTTTATGTTCAGAGTCGTGATGTTTCATCTGGTTTGAGTTCAAATCCTATAATTTTGATATTTTTGGTCCACGTGTGACCAAATGGAGTTCTGAAGTCGTAGTGAAATAAAATTTTCCGAAATTTATTATGAATATAAATAAACGACATCGCAGAATAATAGCTTTCATTTAGTCTGAATCGAACTTCCATTGTTCCTTTAGATAGCTAATTATTTGAAATCCGTGAAATTCTATAAATTTTTTGGTCAAATCTTTCTCTACTGGGCTTTCTACATTTCCAAACAAAGAGTGGCATACTTTGACTATCCACTCACTTCCCCTTGTTTTGTTAGCTTTTATTGCGCCCACTATGTGTTGGCTTTTGTAATTAGCGTGACAATTTGCTGGATTATAATGTGTTTGTTGCCTTTTCTAATAGCGCTAATAAAATACAGGACACGACATGCTAGTCGTATATAAATTGCTAATTGGCTTAGATTGTATATCGAAAGTATTATGCATATTTTGTTGCTATAAATTAGCTTTGTTGTTAATTAGAGTTTCATTACTTTGTAATCAAATGTCAAAATAAATAATAATTTATGAGCTGCTAGTTATAATCTACTTAGGGATTTGGAAAGGTGGGCCTAATATATGTGATAGGATTGATAAATTAATAATGGGACTTTTGTGTAATGACATAGAGATAGGATTGACAAATTAGCAGCGTAGATTAATGTTACATGTGTATAATTATAGTTATGATTTAATCATATTTTTTGAAGTGAAAGTAGTTCTTGTTGAGTTGCCAACTTTAAGAAATTATCAGTACAAAACAATCAGTATAAAATTGTTGTTGAAACTAGTAACATGAACCTCGTGCTAATATGAGTACGCAGTATAATTTGAAAAAGCTTTGAATTTTAACATAAATCATACAGTAATGTTCCTACATTTGTTAGCATAAATTATATGCTTTCTCAACACACAACACAATCAGTACCTTCCAATTTTTTTCCTCACCTATCAGTACCCTCCAACTTCTAACTTCATTCAATTCATGACTTCATAAAACATAAATTTGTTTGACAAGTTTTAAGGATTCCACGCTTTTGTCTCTGCAATAATTCAGTATTTATGTCACACCTATTTGGGGATAATCACTGTTAAAGTAGCTATAAATAATGCTAACAAAGCTAAAAATTATACCCTTTATCAGCTGTCTGTTGTTTATTAAAGCTATGGTTATTTATGACTATCATTGAATGAATAAATTTAGTAATTTGAATAGCAAAGACAGAAAGAAAAGATAATAAATGCGAAGCATAATAAATGATAGAGTTAACAGACAATATGAACTTATGTAAATATGCTGTAAGTAAGCTGTAAATATGACTGTAATGCGAAATGAGTCATGTGACCGATGGATCAGAAAATATGAAACGATAGAAGAAAAATTTCAGTTCAAAAATAAATTTTTTCTGTGCTGTAATAAGCTTAGCATGGTAGTGATATAAATTTATGGGTCCCATATACATATGTATACATCGTCACCTAAAATATAATTTTCTTTCAATATGAGTTTATGATAACCGATTTATAACCATTTTATAACCAAAGCTCAAATTTAGTGGTCTCAATGTGAGTGGTTTCTATTATATCGTTTTTCCTTGGCCTGTAAAATTATGAAAAGTGATGTTACATTATTTTGCATTATAAAGGGTGATTTTTTAAGAGCTTGATAACTTTTTTAAAAAAAAAAACGCATAAAATTTGCAAAATCTCATCGGTTCTTTATTTGAAACGTTAGATTGGTTCATGACATTTACTTTTTGAAGATAATTTCATTTAAATGTTGACCGCGGCTGCGTCTTAGGTGGTCCATTCGGAAAGTCCAATTTTGGGCAACTTTTTCGAGCATTTCGGCCGGAATAGCCCGAATTTCTTCGGAAATGTTGTCTTCCAAAGCTGGAATAGTTGCTGGCTTATTTCTGTAGACTTTAGACTTGACGTAGCCCCACAAAAAATAGTCTAAAGGCGTTAAATCGCATGATCTTGGTGGCCAACTTACGGGTCCATTTCTTGAGATGAATTGTTGTCCGAAGTTTTCCCTCAAAATGGCCATAGAATCGCGAGCTGTGTGGCATGTAGCGCCATCTTGTTGAAACCACATGTCAACCAAGTTCAGTTCTTCCATTTTTGGCAACAAAAAGTTTGTTAGCATCGAACGATAGCGATCGCCATTCACCGTAACGTTGCGTCCAACAGCATCTTTGAAAAAATACGGTCCAATGATTCCACCAGCGTACAAACCACACCAAACAGTGCATTTTTCGGGATGCATGGGCAGTTCTTGAACGGCTTCTGGTTGCTCTTCACCCCAAATGCGGCAATTTTGCTTATTTACGTAGCCATTCAACCAGAAATGAGCCTCATCGCTCATCGGACACGGACGCGAAACACATTTCGAACCGAACACTGATTTTGGTAATAAAATTCAATGATTTGCAAGCGTTGCTCGTTAGTAAGTCTATTCATGATGAAATGTCAAAGCATACTGAGCATCTTTCTCTTTGACACCATGTCTGACATCCCACGTGATCTGTCAAATACTACTGCATGAAAATCCTAACCTCAAAAAAATCACCCTTTAGATGAGACCAAGGCGAACTTTTCTGCAGTTCTAAAGCCCTATCTATCAATACCATAGTTACCTGTAGACTATGATCTAAACATCTTTCCTCGCTCTCATTCTACACCAACATAATTTACTCTATAAAGTGCTTCGCGTTTATTTAAATTGTAAAAATGGTTCTGTGAAATCGTTGAAAGATTTGGTAAAGCCGGTGCTGTCATACAAAATGATCGATCAAAGGCAAGATCTTATAGGGAAAACTTTTACCTAAGGCATCCCTACAATCTAGAAACAAATTGTGCATACAAACAGACCGGCCAAAATCAAGTTCTTATATTAACTTTCAATTGACCCTAAATAATCTTCGAATAAATTGTTCAGATCGACCCACAACAGTATATAGCTGCCATAGATAGATAAATAGAAAATAGTTGAAGTTTTGCACTGCGACTTACAATCTATTGTGCTTTTCCTGTACCACATATGGTCACAAGGAGCTTGCTGGGCGCGACTGAGGTGATGTGATCCCTGTCCACGTGGAACAAAATCTAGTGCCTTGAGACTGTTTCTATAATTTGCTGGGTAAACTAGAATCAGGTGTTCTGGAATTTCCTGTTCCATGTCGCAAAACCGGCAGTTGAGCAAGCACCCATGTTGGTGCTTCCTGAGCCTGTAGTGCCCTATATAGAGCGCACAAGGAGACGGAGTTTGTCACAAGGCTGGTTGATTGTACCTCTAAATCTTGCAAGGTGGTAACCTCCCAGTAGTAGCTTGACGTGGCGCATTTCTGCAGCCTGCTGCCAGTGCAGTTCTCTTTCCACTCTCTCCTCCGTGCGGAGTTACTCCTTTATGGTGTGTGGCCCCACCGCAATGCATGGTTCTGGCCCTAGCATCCTAGAAGCTGTCAGAGCGGGCTAATTCGTCGGCCACCTCATTGCCGGCTACCCCTTTATGCTCCGCCAATCAGATCATGTGTATACGGTTGCAAACTGATGGGTGGACCAGCCTTTCTATACATTCCTCCACTAATAGCGATTTGTCCTCATAAGCTGAGATCGCTTTTAGTGCCGCTTGACTTACGCTGAGTACATACAGCGATACCCTGGTTGCGATAGGTGCAATGAAGATTGATTTCTGGATACTGACTTATAGTAAAGACTTCTGCTGGAATGATGCTCGGAAAACATCCCATTTGTATGAATAGCTTGGTATGCGGTCCTGCGGTGCCTGCTGCCAATAGTTGAAGGCCAACTGATCGATCGCTGCCCAAGTAACCGCTACATAAGTGACTATAAGCCTTACGATCATGGTATACATCCACCTGATTGTTCTGCCGGCTAGGCGTATACATATCATCAATGCTTCGGTGGCTCTGGACAGTGTTGATTTCACATGTCTATTATACCGTAAGGTTGAGTTTAATGTGAGACCTAGGAATTTGACCTCTTCAGACACCTCCAACTCCCTGCCACTAAGTGTTAGGGACCTCAAGCTTAATCTCTTCCGAGCTTGAGGCTCCTAACTTCGCTTTGTCAAAGGGATGATGGTTGTTATATTAACCCTACCGTATTCCACCATTCCTTTACTAGACTTAAGCCCCTTTGAACAATGACGCAGAGTGTGTTCTAAAATTTACTTCGTGCTATCATGACAATGTTATCGGTATACTCCTACCACCGAATTCCATTGTTTGTGTGCAACTCAAGGAGCTCGTTTACTACTATACTCCTTAGTAGGAGGTATATAATTCCATCCTGTGGGCAGCCCCTTGTAGTACCAAGACGAATCTTGTCCTCACCCACTGTGGTTTCAGCTCACGAAATTATTTCAACTTGCACCACCGCAGGCTTATCACACTACACTTCGTAATATCAAATCATTTGGCCTTTAGGTTTACGACCGCCATTTTGTTTGTTTTAACGAGTTAAGGGCTCAGCTAGTTTTATCTTATTGCAGTCTTTATGATGTGTGTACGTTTGCAAAACACGCATATAAATTCAAATTTATAAACATATGCACACATACATACGTTTATCTGCTTATAATTTTATGAGCCGGCAACGCCTCGGGTGTATTATTTATTGTTGTTTTTATGGCACAATTCATTGCCTTAGCTGCGAGCGAACTATTTAGAAATACAGCACTGGATATAAACTTATAAATACAGGTTAGACAGACATATACTTATACTTACATAGACACATATATATATGTACATACAACACATATATTTATACTTGCCTACATAAGCCACCAGCCGCCTTACATAGGCAAAGTGCGAACTTTTCTCTCACAACTTCAACCATTTGCCCTTTCAACTTATCAACTTCGCTCTATCGGCTACACTGTTTATTACAGTATTTCCTTAGCTGTCACATCCCTAATACCCGTCGATAAAGTTTCACGGAAGTATTGTCAGTTTATTAGTTTTTATCACCCACTCAACGCCATTCGCCTCCACCCATTTCCTGTCAGCATCCAATCCAATCACCAAACATCATACCAACTACGAGTGCGCTGCCAACTTGCTATCTCGCTGTTGCGGCCATCGTTGGCTTGCTATGCTCGCCAATAGCTATTTGCTGCTTTTTATTAGCGCATTTGACGTTTTGCTGCACATTTTTATGACCATCTGTTTTGCTAGCGGAGAGTGGATAATCGGATTTATTTTATGCGATTTATGACAGCGATAAATACACAGATACAAATATATATATACTTGCGCACATATATAAATATATATTCATATACACATATATACAAATTATAAGCAAATAAATATGTATGCTTAACGCTTAGTTTATATAAGCTAGTGCTGCAACTCGTATTTCTTAATTTGCCTTGCGGGCACACTCTACTTAAGCTGCTCGCGCTGTGAGTTTAATAAATATTTATGTAAAGCATTATGTACTTTATTAAGTGTTGATATTAAATAATAGAATAGCTTGCTATCAAGCATGTGTTGCTTGTACATCGTGTTTGAATATTTCTTTATTGAAGTTTGATATTTTAGTAGATTTGCCAACGAAAGGCTTGGCGAATTTTTAATATAAAAATAATATTCTGAATAATAAATAAAGCAACTTTTTGGTTATTAATTAATTAATTTATTATTAAGTGTTAATATATTAACACGTACCTCTAAAATATTAATTTCCAAGCTAGTTTCGTTAAGGCATACTAAAATTAGTTGCATACTTTTAGGGGTTAAATTTATATTTTGCCTTCTATGTGCTTCTATATTTGCTGTAGATAATTCTCTACAAAGCAGACCCTTGACGAAATTTTATGGCGAATAATTTTGTAGTACCTTTCAACACTCTCGCAGCTATGGAAATACATTTTTCTGGCTTTGGTTGTGGTAAAGGAGCTTAAAGCTTGAAATATTATTAAACATTTTCTTATAAAATTTGACTCTTTACATATATGTAACTGCAAAAATATTGCGTTAAAGTATAAAGTTTGAATTAATTTGAGTTACTATCAAAGATTTGAGATCGGTGACCCTATAAAACATTTATATATAAATGTTTAGCGTTACTTGTTTTAGCCATGCTCATGAATTAGTCCTTTAGTTTTTGAGATATTGCTCTGAAATTTTGCATACGTCATTGTTACTCCAAGAAGCTGCTCATATGTTGGAATTGCCGATATCAGACCACTTTTGCATGTAGCTGCCATACAAACTTATCGAATAAAGTAAAGTTCTTATATAAAAACTTTATTATTTGCAAAGATATCTTCACCAAATTCGGCGAGAAGTATTTCCTTAGATAGCTCTACCACATCAGAAGAAATTGTTTTGATCGGATTATTAAAACCAAAATGCCATACAAACTAACCGATCAAAATCATGACCTTATATGGAAAACTTTTTTATTTGAAGACATATCATCACGAAATTCGGCATAAAGTATTTTCTTAGAGAACCCTACAACATTCAAAGAAATTGTTCAGATCGGATCACAATATCCTATAGCTGCCCTACAAGCTGAGCAATGGGAATAAAGTTCTTGTAAAGAAACCTTTTTTAATACAAGATATTTTCATGAAATTCGGCATGGATTATTGTCTAAGGCAATGGTGCAATCCTCGCAGAAATTGTTCAGATCGGATAAATGTATAATATAGCTGCCTAACAAACTGAAAGTTGAAAATTATGTCCTGGTATGAACAGCTGTTTTGTTTTATTTGTAAAGGGTGTTCTAGCTTCGGTGCAATCAAAGTTATCGCTTTCCTTGTTTTATTTTAAAATATTTTAGAAAAAAATGTAAAAACTATTTAAGATGCTAAATGTAACTAACGATTAAAAAGTTTGAATATTTTTTGAATAATTATACAGAATTATAATATCGGTATCATTCTGCCATAAATTCACTAGTCAAAAATAAATATAATAAGACAAATACTTTGTTAAATAGTGTAAAAAAATGTTATGAAAGCAATAAAAATTAGACTACACTACACAGAAATGCCTTCACATATCATTATGAGAGATATATAAATATGGGTTTGAATAATATTGATACATTTTATGAAAGTTACCCAGTTTGTTGTTTAGCGCCAAAAATTTTGTGTACAAGAATTGAAAATTTCTTAAATTTCTGCCCAAAATTTGGATTAGTGGAGGCTTTTATAAATAAATAAAATATTATATTTTCAAAATATAAATTCAAAGGATTTTAAAAATACATTTTTTAATTAAATTTTTTATTTATTTATTTATTTATACAAAGCTTACATAATAATAAATTATTAAATAAACTAAAGCAAACGCAGCGCAGCAGCAGAGGCTTTTTTTTTTATTTACTAAATTTTATATTTTTATAATTACCTTCGGATACGAAATAAATATGCGAAATGTTATTGAATTAAAAAAAAAATCGTTTAGCAATAAGTATACTAGTTTCCAGTCATCTTGCTAATTTTAGGATGCTAAAACCGAAAATAAAATTTTTGAACTCAAATTCATTATCAGGACACCTCAAATATCCTACAGAGCTCTTAGCACATCAGTCGCAATTTTTGTTTCAGTTTGATTGAGTTGAGTCATCGGCAAGCTTCACTTTTAAAGTGGTAACTATTTAATTTTTGTTTTACGAAAATGTTGCTTTGTAAGATTTTACTACGGACGATCTTTTAAATTTGCGCCTAATATAAATAGCTTCTTTCTATATATTTTCATTAAAATTTTTAATTTTCAAAACTTTAGAGTGTTATTCAAAGGTTCAGTTCAGTTCAGTTCAATTCAGTTCAGTTCAGTTCAGTTCAGTTCAGTTCAGTTCAGTTCAGGAACAGTAGTCACTCTCATTCCATCCATCATGTAATAAAATGCTATCAACGATGTATGCAGATATAATTAATTTGTAACTCATACGCCGTGTTGATCATAATTCAGCTATTACCCTTACCCTTTAGATACTCATACGCCATGTTGATCATATGACAGAACCACCATTAGTTATATTGTAGTTACTTATACGTCATGTTGATCAAATCTCTCCCTATTACTCTTTCTTATAATTTAGTTACTCATACGCCATGTTGAGCATATCACACAACCACCCTTATTTGTTATTAAGTTACTCATACGCCACGTCGGTGACAATGTGATCCTGTTCGTGTTAAGTAGATCACTCGTACCCCATGTATGTACATACATTATGTTAAGTACATGTACATAGATGGGAAATATTAACATTTTCGTCTTTCCAAGTTAATTATTTTTTCTTTTATTTAATTAATTTTTCTTGCATTCCTTTTTAGTTATAAAACATATACATATCCTTTCAGCACAAATCGTCTGCACCTTATGCGTATATATTTTCCAGGCTTCCATACAATAATCCCGCAAATCTCACGCTAATTTAATAACAACATTTTCACCAGCTACTTTACGATATTTAACCCTAAAAACCAAAATTATTATTTGAAATATTCCTTATTACACCTGCAATGCGCGCTAATGAAGTAATCACCAGAATAGCTACAGTTTATGGCCTTAAATATAATTTCGCCTGCCACTCTAATGATATCTTTATAATTATATAGTTTTCAACTTGCATTCGCACAAAAGTTCTGCTCATTTGCACTGCGCCAGTTTAAGAGCTTAATTAATTTGAATGCAAGAATTCGCTCTACTTCAATTAAATAACTTTTATTTGTGTTTTGTAATTTCGGTGAAAGCTTGTCTCGCTTAAGTAGAAAACGCACGGCACAAGCAGAATGCGAAGGTAAATAACTTCTTAGCGAGCGCACAATGAAGGTATGATAATTATAAATGAGCTGACAAACTTACGGAAATTTCACAATTTTAATGAAAATGTTTATTTTTGAAGTTTAAAAGGAAAAAAATGAGGAGAAATGCTAACTTCGGTGAGACCGAAATTATTACACACTTCATAGATGCATTTCTTGTTGTTTAAAGGTGTATAAAAATGTCTTTATTTTGAGTTTGATCGTTCATTTTGTATGGCAGCTATATGCTATAGTAGCTCGATCTGAACAATTTGCACGGAGCTTGTAGCGCTGTTTAAGAAAGTTATCCTTGCCGAAATTCGTGAAGATATCTTCCCAAATAGAAAAGTTTTCCATACAATAACTAGATTTCGATCGATCAGTTTGTATGACAGTTATATCTTATAGTGATCCGATTTGAACAAATTCTTCGGAGATTGTACAGCTGCCTTGTGCAATAATTCATGCTAAATTTCGTGAAGATATCTTCTCAAATAAAATGTGTTTCCATACAAGGTCTGGATTTTTATAGTTAAGTTTGTATGGCAGCTATAGGGTATAGTAGCTCGATTTGAGTGATTTCTGTTCAGATTGAAGAGCTGCCTTGGACAATAATACGTGTCCAAATTCGTGAAGATATCTTGTCAAATAACAAACTTTTTCCTACTCGCTTTTAATTTTGATCAGTCAGTTTGTATGGTAGCTATATCCTATAGTGGTCCAATATTGGCGATTCCGACAAATGAGCAGCATCAAGAAGAAAAAAATATATATGTACAAAGTTTCAGATAAGCAAATTCTGTTCAGGGTATAAATATTACATCTCATTCAGATATTAAACAGCTGTGGCTTTAGTTAAACTTTCACTTTCATCACTTTTCCAAATTGGATTAATTTTTTAACGTTTGGGAAAGTATTTATGTGAAAATTGTGTGCCAAATTATACAGATATTGGCGTAATTTGAATTCAGCTGTAAGCTTTTTGGAAGCCTTAATTCTTTTGCTGAATGCTTGTATCCAAATTAAAATCCTAAAGAGGCACTAAAAAAGATTGCCACTGAAAAGCTACAGCTTCTAACTTCAAAATTTATGCCTAGATTTCGGGTATTTGCTCAGTAGGTTTCTAGAAACGTGGCTTTTTAGATTACGTGGTATGCGGATTATAGAGAAGGCATTTCTTTGTCATTTTTGTTAAATAGTCATGTATTATAACTGGCTTGTAACCAAAACCAGACAAAAGTACTCGACTTTTTAGTCTTTTATATCTGGCTTGAAGTCAAAACTAGACAAAAGTACTCGTTCTTTTTCCTTGTGAAGCAACCACTGGAACTAAGTATTCTGTACCTAAAGCTAAAACTCCGTTTTTCTGTACCTCTACTTTCGTTATAATTATTTTTTCTGTGAATCTGTTGATGGTTCTATTAAATAGACTTATTGCATATACTAAATTGTTCACATAGGCTATACTCATTTATAACCGAAGTTATGAAGTAACTCAGTGTTAATGTGCGACAATTCACGCGAATCGGTTAAGACCACGTAACTTACCTTGAAATAGCAAAGCAGGAACTGGCATAAATTAATGCTTTAAAACTTTATTATGGCCCAAATGTATGCTACGTGATATATAATCCCACCCTAAATGTATGCTAGGTGCGGTGCGCAATTAAGTCACAGCCCAAAAGTAGGCAGTGCACGCAAATAGGCAATTTCTTTGATTTGCCTGACGGAATGAGCGACATAGATCATTTTAATTTATTTTTTGCTTGCTTTTTTATTGTTAATACGACTTTTATTTGCTTTTTTATTTTATTTTACTTTTTTCAACATATTTTTTTTTATTTTTTCTTTTTTTATTTTTTTTTAATTTTTTTTATATTTTTTTTTATTTTTTTTTTATTTTTTTTTATTGCTTCCTTTTTATTTTTTCCAGGCAGAAATTGCAAATTTGTACTTTGTTTTACGAGCTGCCATTTCTGATGACGGAAACGCTGCGTAGAGCGCACGCAATTCAAAGTGAAATGTGCCGCATAAAAAGAAACAAAAAAGTAAAAGCATGTTAATGCCGGAATTTCGTATTGCTGTGAAAATGTGTGGAAATCATTAAAGGTAGCTTCGATTGTCACAGTTGTTTTGGCCTACGCGGAGACCCCTGCAGCGTGCTCAGGTAGCTGTTAGCAGTTGTCTTTGCCGCAATAAATTGCCTGCTGAGTTCAAAGTGAGTAGTCAATGCAAAATTTATATTAATGAATAATGTATATGTACGTACAGACAAACATATTATTTATACATTCTCATGCTCTCACCTCCCAAAGAAAAGCTTAAACACAAAAAAAAAAATTAAAATATTTACAGAAGCTATTTTTTTATTTATTTATTTTTAAGAACATAAAATGTTTAATGCGAACATTTTTACTTGCCATCAACAATATTTTAAAAGATTAACAAATCATGCGCCTGCAAGTATGCTACGCCATTAATTGTATTATAAAAAGCAGTTCATAAATTTTCACGACAATGTTAAGAGCAAATGGCTTTTACAGCCCATAAACAACTTTGCTTGTAAACCATAATAAACAAAGTGCTAGGAAATCGGCGTTTTATGCTTTGGAAGATGCTCATATCTGTAAATATTTGACAAAAACGCTATTAATTGTTAGATAAGAAGCATAACAGTGAAAAATATGTTAGAAAAGTTGTTTAAGTCGTTATACCTTTAAGTAGCTGCATATATGTTTGCTTCTGAAAGGGTTTTTACTATATTAATGGCACACAAAAGTATGCTAATGAAATGAAGTTGTGAGAATTTGACTATTCTCTATACTTACTATTACTATTTACCCATGCAAAAAGGGTTAGATTTCCAAAATTTCTTCCTAGACCCTCTTTTTTGTTGAGTTTTGAAATGTGTATGAATCATGAGATGATTTACAAAAAAAAAGTGCTTGACGACTGATTTGCTCGACTTCTTGAACTACTTTGACCCATTGAAATTATAATCCCAAAATCTAATTTTTTAGTCCTAACTTAAAATTCATTTAAATTTTAATCGCAAAGTCTAATTTATAATCCCAATAGCGGAACTAAAAAATTTAAATTAAATTTTTAATTAAATTAAATTTTTAATTAAATTAAATTTTAATTACATATTAATTTTAATCCCAAAATCTTATTTTCAATCCCAACTTGGAATCCCATTTATATTTTAATCCCAAAATCTTATTTTTAATTCAAACATCAGAATTGAGAAATAAAATTTTATTTTTGATTCAATTCAATATTTACTACAGATCTAATTTTTATTCCCGACATCGGACTTAGAAAACTAAAATTTAACTATTAATCCTAAAATCTAATTTTTAATCCTTATTTGTAATCCTATTTAAATTTTAGTCCCCAAACGTAATTTTTAATCTCTACTAACTTTTAGTCCCAAAATCTAATTTTTAATCATTTTTAACTTTTAGTCCCAAAATATAATTTTTAACCCCAAAACCGAACTTTTAGCCTCCGACTTGGAATCTTATTTACATTTTAATCCCAAAATGTAATTTTTAATCTCTTTGAACTTTTAGTCCTAATTCTGATATTTAATCCCAAAATCTAATTTTTAATCCCGACTTGGAATCTTATTTAAATTTTAGTCCAAAAAGGTAATTTTTAACCTCTATTAAGTTAAATCTTATATTTAATCCCAAAATTTAATTCTCAATCCCAAACTGAATGTTGAATCCCGACGTCGAATCTTATTTAACTTTTGCTCCCAAAATGTAATTTTTAAACTCTTTTAACTTTTAGTCCCAAAATCAAATATTTAATCCCAAAATGGAATTCTTAATTCCAAAACCGAATGTTTAATCCCGACTCGAAATCTTATTTAAACTTTAGTCCCAAAATGTAATTTTTAATCTTTTTTAAATTTTGTTTCAAAATCGATTATATAATCCCCAAACCGAATTTTAATCTTAAATCTAATTAAGTCTAATCCAAACATCGGAATAGAAAATTAGAATTTGTATTTTAATCTCATTAAATTTTAGTTTAACTAAATTTTTAATCTAATTTGTAATCTTAATATTAATCTCAAATCTAATCAAGTTTAATTTTTAATCCCAACATCCGAATTAAAAATAATTAATTAATTTTTAGTCCCAATTAGTTTTTAATCTCAATTAATTTTAAATCTCGAATGAGATTTTCAGTGTTTAATCTCAAAATCTTTGATTAAAAATTAACTTTTAATTTTTGGTTGATGGTTAAATGGTTAAATGGTTATGATTAAAAATGAGATTTTTTAAATTAAAATTATTTGAACTTTCGTTCATTCTCATACTAGCGCAATAGTAATACATTAAGAAACGTTACTTGACTAATTCTTCGTATCTTTTGTAGAAATTTTCATTTCTGTAAGCTCATCATAGCTGCCTAAAGTCAACTCAAGCTCAGCTGAGTTAAATTCCGTTACTGGGTTTATTTCGAACATTTTCGTGCAGCTTGAACGTTTACGCTCTGGCATGCCACCGGCTACTAATGCTGCTCTGGTTCTCCTCAGTGCATTACCATCAGTGTATGATAAGCCCTCAGACCTACCTCATACATGCTGATGCTTATCAATTGGGTGCCACATTTTTAATTTCATCCTCGCCCTTGTGCATCACGTCGACATACTAGTATCTGAATTGCTATCAGAAATGTGTTGACTAGCGAAGCTAGCACGTTGCGGTGAAAGAAGCAGCACCAACTGCCACTGCAAAAGCATCATCAGCCATATTATCGGCAAATACCATCTTTTTGTTGCCTGGTTTTAGGCGCAATTTCAACTCAATGCTGCTGTGGTCTGCAACGCGGCATTTTGTAGCCGTTTACTCGGCACTGCTTACTAGCCATCGCTCGTACTAATGCTACAACTGTTCATTATTGTTGTTGTGTTTGTTGTGCGAGTGTTGTTTATGCCTTCTAATCTCGCAAATTGAAAACACATCTTGGTGAGTGTTGCCCGAGTGTGTGTTGAGATTGTGTGGTCATCTACTCGGCTTGCAATGCCATTGCTGGAACGGTATTTGTAGCCTTTGCACCTCTTCGTTGCCGAGTTCCTTTTTCATTGTCATTCATGCTACTTTACATTTATATGGAGGCGCACATAGCTTTGGTTGGATGTGTGTGCGCATTTGTAAGGTAGATCAGTGTATCTACATCAAGCTTTCGGTTTGCTCTCCATTTATCTAGCGGCAGTTCATTGGCCTGCCTATGAATGGCCGTCGCATTTTCTCATTCAGTTTTTATGCTGGAGTATTTTTTTCTTCTTTAAGGTCTTAACTTAATGGAAAAGTAATATACATACTTGTAGCTGAATGGTAAGCTATTTTTTAGCATGTTGTAACATGACTGAATTTGTTTTCTTTTTTATTTCAGTCTGACTTACATACATATTAAATGTGTGTTACTTCGTGTCTTTTAAATCACTCGTGTTGTAGACCAGCCCAGCAGTTTAAAGCCTAATAACTAAATACGCAAAGGCAGTACCAAAGTTATCCGGTGTAAATCAACAGAAGAGAGGTAAATCTGTTGAGATTTATAACAGTTCCTAAGTTTTATACCAGACCCAAAAATTTATACCTGTTTTGTTTATTAAGGCCAGCTATTATGTTTTGTGCCAGTTTTGTATTTTATGCCAGTTGGTAAAGTTAATACTAGTTCATTGATTACAACCAGTCGCTATGATTTATACCAGTTTATAAATGTACAACAGTTGCTAAGCATTATACCTGTTCCATTTATGCAAGTTGCCAGTTTATACCAGTTAAGCTAATTTATACCAGTTTTGTTTTATTTGTTGGGTCTTTACAGTAAGTTTAATAATCGCTTGCTATTCTTACCGCTGTTCGATTATATTTGTTTGTTTGATTGAAGCTGGTATTTTTTTATACCAGTTGTTAATTTACTAAAACCACTTTCTGCGTTTTATATGAGTTCAAAATTTAATACCAGTTGCTAAATTTTATACCAGTTTCATAAACTACGCCGGTTGTTGAGCTTTATACCAGTTAAACTAATTTATACTAAAATGTTTTATTTTATGTCTTATTAAAGTGAGAATAATAACCGCTTGTTGTTCGCATCGCCGTTCAATTAGATTTGTTTGTGTTATGGAAATCGGTCTTTTATAATTTATACCAGTTCCTATGTTTTAGGATAGTGTTTTTACTAATTTCATTGATAAAAAATTGTCTAAGGCTTATACTAGTTTTATAAATTTATAACAGTTTTTTAGGTTTATACCAGTTCCGTAATTTATACCAGTTAGTCATAATAGTGTTTTGTTTTATACCAATCAAATTGATATATAATAATGTCTTTTATTTGTACAATTCGTATATTTATACCAGTTTCATAGACTTATACAGAGTTTTTGCTGTGTACTAGTCACATTCATTTATGTCAATTGATTTTGATTGATTGATATACACAGGTACCAATTTCTTTGATTTATACTAATGCCTTTATACTCTTCATATCCGTCTCTTGGCTTTATGTCTCTTTGAGTAATACTACTGGTTTTTTCGATTTGCCTATGATGAAGTCATAAGTAAATTAAGATAGGAGGTATGACAATTAAGTAATGAGACTGATTCCATAAAAACCATATATTTGAAAATTATTCTACAACTCTGCCATCCCCTTCAAAGTAGTCTCCTTGGGCAGCTATACAGCGATTCCAGCGCGTTTTCCATGCTTCGTAACATTTCTGGAACGCTTCGACTGGGATTTCCGCGAGTACCCTCGTCACGGCCGCCTGGATGTCCGTAATCGACTCAAAATGGGTTCCTTTGACCACCGATTTTGTTTTAGGAAACAAAAAAAGTCACAGGGTGACATGTCGGGCGAATAAAGCGGCTGTTGCAACACGGGGAGGTGTGGCACGATTTCTTTGTGGACGATTCCACAGCTATCAAAAAACCTCGACTGGTCTCCCACTCCGCGCCTTGTCTTTTACGATTTCACGCCCCTTCTTAAACTCTTTGTGCCATCGAAACCCCTGGGCACGACTAAGAGCACTATCACCATACACTCTTACAATTTTAGCGTACGTTTCCGAAGCTGTTTCGCCCAATCTGGCGCAAAATTTTATCGCGACGCGTTGCTTTTGATTTCGTTTTTCCATTTTCGTGGCGAGCACTACAAACACACGTCTACTCAACTTGACGCAGCAGGCGAACTAAATAAGCTAGAGCGATGGTACATACATATGTATATCAGTGGAGAGAGGAGGGATGCCGGAAAAAGAGAAAGGGAATTTCGAGGTCACAGGTTTACCACAAGCGCGGCAACAAAATCAGTCTCATTACTTAATTGTCAAACCTCGTGAAATAATAGTTTTTGGCTTTCAATGGACTGGTATAGATTAAGCTTAATCACACTAGTACCAATAAGAGTACTAGTTCGCGTAGTTGCGACTAATTCTACTGACTCTAATGCTGTTTTAGAAATATTTTAATCTCTCATTTCAATTCATACATTTTCTCCTATATTTCGTACGTATCCTTTCCAATCTCTACAAATCCACTTCTGGGTGGTTGAAATTTAAATAATAATAAACTCATGTTATGTCCAATTATAACTTCATTTAAATGTTTATATCTGTGTAGCTTGGTGCAGGTCCTTGTGTGAATCGAACAGATCGGCGTCGTGCACTTCATTACATGTGTGTGTCGGTGCGTTGCTCCGGCTGGAAGTGAGCATATAAGATATCCTAAGGTAAAGGACAGCATAGTGGCCTTGTGATATACGGGATTTGAGTGCAATGTGTGCACCTTTTCGTTTCTCTGTGTCACTGCAGATAAGCTGGTAGTAAATTTAATTCTAATTTAAATTGTGTATTTCTAATTTAAATGTTAAAAGGTATTCCATGTTAAGGAAACTGTGGGAATTTTCTCAGGCTGTGGCAGGTGACTAACTATCTTATTAGAATATGCAAATTAAAATAAATGATTTTGCAGTAAATGTTGACACTGAATTTTTTTCTTCGAACGGAAAGGCTTTTATAGATTTCAGAAAATTGACTTTTGGAGTTGTTTTTTGAATCGAATATATAAATTTTTTTGAAATATGATCAAAATGTTTTGAAAGGCTTTTGTAATACAAAAACGCTTCGAATAGTACTTTGGCTCACCGAACGGTGGCGAGAGACCAGTCAATGCCTGTGAAAACGGACTTGTTCCCAGATTACAGAACAGTAGAGAGAGATCAGATGTGCAGAAAACGGCTCACATAACAGATAAAGTGTCCAAGGTTCACGATCCCACATTTGCAGAGTCATCCACTCTACCAGTTAAGGATGCGCTAGAAATCTTGAAATATTTTGTATGAAAAAAATGTATGAATGTATCGTCGTACTGCAATCCTTTTGAGACCGTTTGACTAAAAATCATATGTGTTTTCCTTCTGAGATCTTGCACATGATTTTGGCGAACCTGCATCTTCCTTGAGACATTCGACCTCGTCCTGATACAACTGTTAGCCGTTGTGAGGATTCCATTGTATACGGATGACATTTTTTCTAATCTCATGCGCTATTTCGCTTCCCAGAATTCCCCGGTAGCTTCGAGCTATAAGATATTTGGTAGAATAAGCTTTTTAGGACTTTAATGTTGCCAAATCTGAAAGCCGTGTGAGCTACATGTAATGATTTGGGTTTGGTTTGCTATGTTTTATACTAGTTCCATTTTTATACCAGTTTTTTAACTAAGGCCAGTTTTGTATTTTATACCAGTTTAGTGTTTTATACCAGTTACGCGTTTTATACCATTTGGTAATATTAATACCAGTTCATTAATTGAAACCATTCGCTTTATTTTATACCAGTTTAGAAATGTATGCAACTGGTATAAGTTTTATACCAGTTGTTTGGGGTCTCTATAGTTGGAGACGAAAACTAAAGTTTAGTTGTTGAGTTCACAGTGAGATCAGAAATTATGTATTTGGAAATTTAGAAGCTTTGGAGCTTTGCTGGAAGCTGAACCAGTCTTTTTACTTCATTATTGATACCCGTTTATCCAAAAAATGTGTTCTCTATATTTTAAGTAGACCTCCAACGCTTGATGAGGTTTTTGTAAGAAAGTATTACATGTCAGAAATTCACTGACTGGTCAGAGCCAAGAACTCCAGCTACTAACTACTACTTCACCTCGACGACCTCCACGGCTAACACTGGCTTTCCTCTCTTCCCTCATTTATTCACTGTAATTTAGTTCCATGTAGTGCCGCATCACTTTAGAAAATTCCATGCTTTATTATCCATAATCAAGTGCTATTCAGATGTGGCATCCTGACATTCAATGGAGCATGATTTCCCCGCTCCCACCCGCTCTCGCGCGTCAATTGACTAATAACACTAATGACACAACTCATAATCAACGGGGCAGAGTTGCATTGCAGGCAAGTTAATAGACAAACAGCGCACAAAAGCAAATGTAGTCAACTGGCAACTAACCAACAACAATAGCAACAACAATATGGTATTCAGACAGCCGCCTAGCCGTATTGGCTACTCTCAATCAAGCTTATGCATTCATTCAACCTTCCAATCATCCATTAGCCACAGCGCATTTCATTACAAAGCCATTAAATGGGTTGACTAGCAGCGATATCCTCGAGAAGCAGCAATATACTCTAAACAAATGTACACAAACACACACATACATACATGTGTGCTTGCAAATATGTGCTGGTGGACAGCAGAGTCATACTTTAATCACTTTTACGAGCTGTTGTTGTTGCAACAAGCGCTGTGGCGGCACTATGAAAGAAACTTGCAGCAATTTGTTGTTGTTGCAATTGTTATTGTTATTGTTTTTGTGGTGGCTTTTTAATCAGCCAAACAAGAGCTATCAACGCAACGGGTTTAGTTAACTAATACCTAGTCGCAGCCACAAGCGTTGAGAGCCAAGCAAAGCAGCTGAAGGAGCTGTTGACATGCTTGTTGATATCTATGCATGTGTATGTATGTATGTATGTGTGTGCGTGTGTGTGTGTTTGTTTTGCAAGTAAAGCAAAGAACCGCTCAGACGCTAGCTAGTTGTTGCGTATTAAGTTTATGGCGCTGGTGTAAGCATACAAGCAAACGACGAACAACGCTGGCGATGACGTGAACAACATTGATGCCAACTTGAGTGTTAGGTCCTGTCTGCAAGGGCTTAGTTTATGGCTTAGCGAACTTTACATTTTATTTTCATTAATATGAACTTACAGCAGAGGCAGTTGCACTAAAGAGTTGTTTGTGTATGCATAAGTAGTGTATATAACATGGGAAGTAGGGAACTACGGTTGCACCAAAGCTTTTATACCCTACACAAATTAAGAAATTGTGTTTACAGAGTCTTCATTTTGATCGGTCAGTTTGTAAGACAGCTATATGCCGAGATATATTGTCAAATAAAAGAGCTGATAGCTTGTCAAATATAAAATTTTTTTGTACTCGGACTGAGTTTTGAACGTTCAGTTTGTATGGTAGCTATATGCTATAGTGGTCCGATCTGAACAATTTTCTAAAAAATTATAGTCATGTTTTTGACAATAACTCGTGCCGAATTTTGTGAAGATACCTTGTCAAATAAAACATTTTTCCATACTTGGACTTGGCTTTGAACGTTCAGTTTGTATGGTAGCTATATGCTATAGTGATCTGATTTGGACAATTTCTTCGGAGCTTATAGTTATAACTATGAAAATAATTTATGCCGAATTTCATGAATATACCTTGTCAAATAAAACATTTTTCCATACTCGGACTTCGTTTTGAACGTTCAGTTTGTATGGCAGCTATATGCTATAGTGGTCCGATCTGGACAATTTTTTCAAAAATTATAGTTATGGCTTTGACAATAATTCATGCCAAATTTCATGAAGATACCTTGTCAAATGTAACATTTTTCCATACTCAGTCTTTGTTTTGAACGTTCAGTTTGTATGGCAGCTATATGTTATAATGGTCCGATCTGAACAATTTTCTCGAAAATTATAGTTATGTTTTTGACAATAACTTGTGCCAAATTTCATAAAGATACCTTGTCAAATGTAACATTTTTCCATACTTGGACTTGGTTTTGAACGTTCAGTTTGTATGACAGCTATATGTTATAGTAGTCCGATTTGAAATTTTTTTTCAGAGCTTATAGTTATAGCTATGAAAATAATTTATGCCGAATTTCATGAATATACCTTGTCAAATAAAACATTTTTTCATACTTGGACTTGGTTTTGAACGTTCAGTTTGTATGGTAGCTATATCCCATAGTGATCTGATCTGGACAATTTCTTCGGAGCTTATAGCTGAAGCTATGAAAATAATTTATGCAGAATTTCATGAATATACCTTGTCAAATAAAACATTTTTCCATACTTGGAGTTGGTTTTGAACGTTCAGTTTGTATGGTAGCTATATCCTATAGTGATCTGATCTGGAAAATTTATTTGGAGCTTATGAACGTTCAGTTTGTATGGCAGCTATATGTTATAATGATCCGATATCATCGTTTCCGTTATATAAGCAGCTTCTGGGGAAGAAAAGAACGTAAGCAAAATTTCTGATCGATATCTCAGAACCGAAGCAAATAGCTTACGTATACAATGACAGCTGGGCGGTCACACATAAGGACATGACTAAATCGAGCTCGTCGTGCTGATTATTTATGTGTATGTGTATGTGTCTTCTTAACTTCGTGGCTTACTTAATATACCCTGTTCAGGGTATAAGTAAGTATCTCCGCCTTCCATTTGTTGCTCGCTTCTTGTTCTCGCTGTTTATCTTATGTTGGCAATGTTGTCAAGTTCCATATTACCAACTTTTTGTTGTACTTTTTGTGTTGATTGCAAGTCTTGCATTACTTACTTGTTAGTTGTTTGTTGTGTTTGCTTTTGTTGTTATATTAAAGTGCCACTCAATGCAGTTCGCTGTCAACAATAATGCTCAAGTCGGCAACTCTGCTAGTGGCTTAGATATCCTTATGATACGCATAGTCATAGTAAGTAGGCTTGCCAGCTAGTTGGGGAAGACAAAAACAAACAATAACAACAATAATAATAGTCAGTAAAGGAGCGAGGCTTTGCTCATATACAGTTTGCGTCATAATGTTGTAGAAGGTCAAAGTGGAGAGGTTTGAATTTCGAGCGTTTGCGGGACAGGAAAAATTAGTGATACATTTTTTCGGTTCAAGGATACTTAAGAAGACCTAGAAGATGTAGATAGATTCAGTATAATTCAGAAAATGTATAATTTAATTAATTAAATTTTTAAATTAATTAAATTTTTAAATTTTTTGTATCAAGGCTGACCTGAATACCATAAATATTTTCTATATATCATCCTTCTACCAAAAAGTAAAGTAACCTATACTCTTCGATCTGGAATACCCCTCATAAATGTATAAGTTTTGCATACTCCAGCATTCACAAGTCCTAACGCCAATCCTATTATCCTTTCAAGTACCTCTCTCTATGAATATTTCTTTCTTTTACTAACATTACTGCGACTACATTGTTGTAAACCGGCGAGTATATAAATTTTACGCTGTTAATCCCATTAAGTGTATTGCTGTTCAACACACAGCACAGGCACTCGGCATATGCTTGAATTTCTACACAAATACATACATAGATATACAAACATATACACTGTGCTCCACTGCGGCCTATCATGCCACGTCAGCAACATATTGCCGCAACTTAATATCTTCCAGCCACAAAGGCAGCGCGGCATGCTGCAAGTACGCATTGTGCAACATGTCGCCATTTGGCTAATAAGTTACGAGCCGCAGTTGTAGGTTTACTTGAATATGCTTGCAACGTCTGCCAGCTGCCACACCATGACCGCTACTCCAACTTTCAATGGACTTTTGTTATTGTTTATCTTTATTTTTAATGTTGGCTTTGCATCCATTCATTCCTTTACGTCACATTTGTTGCTGCTGTAGCGCGTTGTGGCTTGCCACAAGACATATACGAGTATGAAGCAAACGGTCGGCCTCATGCATCTCGCGCTCATCAGTGGTCGATATCAATTCGAACAGTTGCCAGTCATTCGGCATCTATCTAAGTAAGTGAGGAAAGTAGGCTGCGTCGTGGTAGTTGGAGTGGCACATAGCCTGCAGGCTACTGGGTGAGCTGTCTGAGTGCCATTACTTATCGCCTGTCTGGATTGCCAATGATATTGGTGGTTCTTTTGCTTGCGGCATCGCTGAGATCTGGGCGTTTATATGTGAATCGTGCCTACCATTCGTTGGATTATTGGCTCTAATCCTCGTTGTGGAAAAAAACTTGTGCAGTCATTATTATCAGAATTTTAATAAAATTATTTCCAAGTCCTCTGACGAAAGTCTAAGCCTTTAAGATAATGATCATTGAGCATTAGTGGGATCAAGATTTTCAAGTTCTCTGACATGCTTTCCTGTACTAAGAGCTGGAAACTAATAACTTTTGCATGACTTCAGAACCTCGAAGATCTCCGTGTTCGTGTCCGCAAGCTGATGTTTTCTGTAGTTTCTGACATAAGAATTCACATATGAAAGGTTCTACGGTTATATTTTCAATATCAAAACGAAAGCCGTTAGTTTTGATTATTGCCAAAATTCCAGAATAAATGCTCTGCTCAGATCAATAAGAAGGAAGCTGTTTTCTCATACCCCAAGCTCAGCCAAACGTTCCAAGTTTAGTTGTTACTTCCTATTTGGAGCCATCGATAACTGAATCTCCTCACTGAATATCACATTATAGGAGATAGCATTTCCAGAACGACTATACCACCATTAGGATGGTACCGACAACTCTCGTCAAGCAGTTAGTTGAGTCTACTCCATCCGCTTGATATGGCACGTTCTTTTCTGTAGTATTGGAAAGATATAATAACATTGAATAATAAATTCTGTTCTTCCGGTGGGATTAAAACTTATTGCGATTGGTAATTCAATTGTCATCTGTCCTAATATTTTGTTCGCAGCTATGGACTATAAGTACAGAGAACCTTTCAAATGTCGAGTAAGTTTTGTACTCCATTTGTTCCAGGAACAGGAACACCCTGGAAGCGACGAATCTACCAGTAGTATCAACTCCAGACACTTATTTCTTACGATTCGTCAAATGGTAGACATCAAGGATCGTATAGACTAAAGCCTACTTGTTTTGAATGAAAATGAAGGAGGGATAGGGCTCCTAAAATTCATCTAGTCCCTGTGGTAAGATTCGGACCCAAGAAACGTGCTATTTCTACCTGGTCACACCTTAGGAGAAAAAGTGTTAAATTAGTAGGGTTTGTTGGGCATGCAAGGAGTTGGTTAGAGTCATGCGAGACCTGCATTTGGTATAACGCGGTGATACTATATATGTAGGACTTTAACCTGAAACAAGATCCAGAAAGAAGTTGCGCAAGGGTTACTCCGAACTCTCGAATCCACTCGAGCTCTACGTCTGCAATGGGTGGTGGTTTGATTCCAAGTACACCATTTACTGTAAGGCATTCAGTGAAAGTGTCAATGGCTTCATTGTGATCAGTGCGTGTCTAAGTTTGTTGCGTCTGAAGTCGGCGTACTGTTCGTTATCGCGGACAAAACTGCTTGGAGAGGTTGCTCCCTTCTGTTCTTCTTCCTCTGTCAGAATATCGTATTAAGAGGCGTCCTGTAATCGTTTGGAGTGCTGTATTTTGACCCGTCTAAAGCTTCTTCGGCTGAGTTTCTCCACATACAGACGACCATATGAGTTCAGCGTAGTTTATGACCACCCGCCGATTGCCTTGTATGTTTCTTTGCCCGATCTTGTGCTTAACTCTTGATTTGAGCCTTAGATATTTCAAAGTCCATGTTTCTTCTCCAGTTTAGAGCGGGTTGATTTTTTCGTCGGCTGCCTTGTGGATTTTCTTTTGAAATTTTTGGCTTCCAGGAATGTTTGGTTTGTGTTTGATCATAAGTCCGTATTAGAGACTGAGTTGGATCAAAAACGCGGAAAATATTGCGAAGGCATCGATATCTAAAAACTTACAGCCTTTAGACATCAGGGGGTACTCAACTCCATATTTCTCAGTCATAACACTGGATTAGAATAGTTTTATTTTTTCACGTCGCCTAAAGATCGAGGAACTTCAGTCCACATGAAAGACGCCGAAAGCTTGCTTGGCCTTCTTTATACGGTCTGCCATTATTATCTAATCTGAAAATATATAATTGAATTGGATTAAACATAAAAATACCGGACGTCTTCTTCAGCTCTACAGCTTTGCAATTAACTTGTTTAAACACCTAAATTTCCTCGCAATTAGTAAGTGTTCCACTTGTTCACGTTCATTTGCATACCCAACTGAAAGAAAACATTTTCGCACCGTAAACTTTCTTACCGCTGTCGTGTCAAAGAGGTTAGTTTTGATTAAAAGCTGCCATATGACACTTCTGACTTTTCGCAATCGTTCAACAACTGTATTCCGTGCCACAACTGTGCGTTAGCGAAAAGTTTTAACGGCTAGCCAACATATTTGCTTCTCGTCAGCACAGCAATGCTATGCAAACACATCCTAATTTCAACGCCCAGACGAAGATGCAGTCTTTGGCACCTCTGACCCAAAGGAAAATATGCGCAAACCACAAGTCCAGCAAACTGGCTAGGCGGTTGGCTCACTGGCTTTGACGCTGGTTGCTTGCTGAAAGCTGGATAGAGCAGTTAAAGGCTGCAGTGGCTGGTGTTGGGTCTTACTACAACCTGAGCTGTGGCGCAGACTGCGTATGTGCGGTTGCAATGAAGACTGCTACAAGTAGATATCACACAAATACCAGAAACCGACAATGCCGCACCCAGTTGGCAGCTTGGGATGGCAGCGTAGATGTGTCAGCAGTTGGAAGCAACGGAGGAACCGCAGTTAATGGAGGTAGCACAGGTTGGGGAAGGAATGGAGACAACGTGTGGCAGGTGCAATCAAGGCAACATGGCCAAGGTGCAACGAAAGACAAACTCGTTAAGCAACAGCAGCAGCAGTGGTGGCATATCAAACTAAAACTCTGACCGCAAAAGTCGTCGTCTCATCAACGACGCAAAGTGCTGTGCTGTGACCAGGTCACAAGCAGGAAAATCAAAGAAAAAAAAAAACGGCACACAAGCGTAAAACCACAAGCGCAAGTCCACTCGCCATTAGACACCCCACGGCTGTTGTGGCGCTGCTACAACGGTGGTGGTGGCAGAGCACCAGCTCGCAATGACGACAATGACGTCCATGACCTCTACCGCCTCGGGTGCAGGTAGGTTGTACCAACAATCAATTACAATTGCGCGCTGCATCTCTCGCCTGCTGTGTATGAGTGTGCAACAGTAAGTGCCGCAGCGGCAACAAAAGCAAAAACGCAACCGCAGCCAGTAGCTTTAATAGCAGACCAGCAAAGAAGTGTGGGGAAAAATGCAAAGACGACAAAAAGTTAAAAAAAAAATCATCTCCCAGCAATTTTTATGCAAACGCCAGTGAGCCGTTTGCCAGTCGGCCGTTCGCAGCGTGTTCACCCTCCGCGCCAGCTGGTGTTAACGCCACATCACGGCGCTGGTAGCCGTGCAGCGCCTAGCAGCTGGAAGCATAGGTCGTCGCCGAGGTTAATTTCACTCGCTGCAGCGCGGCATGTCGTCCATACTCGTGTAAATGCAACGTGCCACAATTGCTAGGAACACAACAAAAAAATATATATATTTATGGCGTGTTTGTGGGTTCAGCCACGTTGTCCAGACAGCAGACAGCCGCAAGGTATACATGGAAAAAATTTGTTGGGGGAAAAACGAGATACATAATAAGTAAAAAATATGTGTAGTATAAAGAGGAAATGTTGATAACCTAAGCTAACACAATCAGCGCAGGTAAGACTGCAGCAACAATGCGTGACAGTCAACAGCCGATAGTAGCCCAAGGCAGATAGTAGTAATTGTCTAACAGTGGGACGACAGAGGTGAAAATAGGAATTAAGTTTGTCTTATGTCATATGTGAAAAGATGTGGCAACCATTTGTTAAGGGACTGACCAAGCCGTGTATCGCAGAGTTCGCCTTCAATTACCGATATCAACGAGGTTAGATAGTTGTTCAAATCAGGGTAGATTCCTTATTACCTCTCCAAACGGGGTTACTTAGTTCTTAAACCCCGTTTCGGTTCTGGTAACGTAAAACTAGCAGTCTGATGAACTCCTCTACGTATAAGGATAGGTAGTCCATGGAGAAGCCGTGCATCTCAGATATTCAAATCAGGGTGGATTTCTACGACTTCAATTACCTAACTAAACGGGGTTATTTAGTTCTTAAAATCCGGTTCTATGCCGGTAACGTAAGATCATCTGTGGTGGAAACTCCTCTACTTTCGAGAATAAGTAGTCCAAGAAATACTTTTATGTCAGGAGATAAACCTTTTCAATTGCAGTTGCTGGTTTCTAATAGTGGTACCTGTCTCAGATCCAAAATACTGCAGGAAATGTCCAAAGCAGGGCACCAGAAAGGGAATGGATCATTTCTTGTACACTTATCCCACATTGTCAAGACTACGCTGTCAGCCTCTAGGGTTCACACGGTATGATACACCGAAGGAGGTATCGACAGTGAGGCCGCAGGATGGAGCTACCGACTGAACTCTATCTGGTATCGCGAAGGAGCAAAACTGGTGTATGCGTGGCTTATTGTTCTACCATATTGACCTTACCTAACCTAACCTAACCTATTGCAGCTCCACTTGAAGCTACTCATTTCAATCGTTGGTGCTTACGCCGGCGCCTACGCTACAAATTCGATTAATGTTTATCAAAATATTGCCTTCCAATATCTGATTAACGAAGTGTTTACATTTTTTTATTGTCCATGCATCTTCATTGAAATTTATTCCAAGAATCATAAAAATACTCTAGTCAGATTTTGATTCTCTGGCAGTATAATGTCGCCGAGTTGTCAGTTCTTTGCCAAAGAAAATTCTGGGATCGTTCCGGTTCGGTGTAGAACGACGTGGGTATATCTATTGCCCTGTCTGGTTTTTAAAGAAAGTAGTACTGGTTCTAAATCGAATTTGCTTGGTTTTTCTCTTTTTTTGGTACTAAAACCGTAAGTCGGTCTGAGCCGAGAACACCAAACACCGTCAATTTCCTGCAACCTCTGCGAGGTCGGACCATTTGTATATACCAATTGCGAACGGTTTGAACTTGGTTGGTTGCTTGGTTGAAAAAGAAGGTGCTGGGACGTCAGAACCCAGGCGGTTGCACTTAGGTCAACATTAAGTTCGTTGTGCCCCGAGTGGTAATCAAAGGGTTGCTGGAAAAGGCAGCAAATTTGGTAGAATACCTGAATTTTCCACATCAGCTGCGCAGTGCCTTTAAAGTGTAGCAATTAGGGCCGTGGAATGCATATCGTCTCATCCGCTTAAAGGCTGGGTATTCACAAAAATAATCTTTCGATGTCTAATGATTATTTTATAATTTTTTGAAGGTGGAATGTTAAGGGTAGGTGTCCTGTGATAACTCCTCCAATGTTACTAAGTTTTCGTTTGCTTAGTAGTAGAAAGTTTTTAGTCTGCCCACCAGGAGCACTTACCCAAAGTATCTTTGTGGTATTCCCTGCGTTATGGTGTTCCAAGACTTAATTCCGTTGTGTCATAAAACGCTTGAAGGTGCTGAATGGTCTGGGAAAGCCTAGAGGAATTGCGTTCCCAGGTACCCCGAGTGCGCCAACTCTTCTGCCTTTCCATTTCCTTCTATTCTTATCTGGCACCAAAGGCCTAAGATTATGACCTAGCCAACTATGTCCTAACTATGTCAATGTTGTCGCATATCTCGTTCATCGTTCCATCGACTCAGGTAATCACCGCTGCCGAAGCGCTAAGAGCTATAAATCTTTCGCAGAACTTTTCTCTCGAAAACTCGCAACGTCGACTTATCAGTTGTTTTCATCGTCCATGCCTTTGCACCATATAGCAGGAGAGGGATGATGATTGACTTGTAGAGTTTGGTCTTTGTACGCTGAGAGAGGATTTGAATGCTCGAAGTAGCACCTGTTGGCAACAGTTATTCTACGTTGGATTTCGAGGCTGTAAGACTTCGAAGTTATGACTGTCAACAGTGACCTCGGAGTCAAGTCGCGAGTGCAACGACTGTTTACTTGATGACAGCAGCTATTTCGACTTATTCTCGTTCATAGTCAGACCGATTTGCTTCGCGTTTTTAACCAGTGTGCAGAAAGCAATAAATATTCAAGCTGTTCATGAACGATTTTTGTATAAACTCAACATTTTCCTTCACTTCGAGACACTGTGTGCTCCTATGATGTGTAAATTAATTTGGAGAGCTAAGACTGAAGACTGTTTGCTGGCCGTGGAGTAGGTAAATGCAGTAATTTTAAATTAGCACTACTGCAGAGAACACACGCTCTCTCACATTTCGTTCTTGTTTGATCATACATAGGAACTTTGGTTGAAGGAAAAGGAAAAACGGCAGCCTCTTCACTAAGGAAACTTTATGAATTGTTTGTTCTAGATTCAGAAATTTCTTTCTCTAGTTAAAGACTTTGTAAAATCCTTTAGTCTGATACAATATTTCATATAAAGAAAGGCTGTTATAATGTCCGTAGTTCTCCAGTGCTTAAGAAAAATTGTGTTTTCTGTGATTTTCGTGATAATATTATTTTGCCGAGATATGGCACGATTGCTCCTGTATAACTTAACTCACATTATACACTTTAAATGCACATATTATTTTCAACCTTCAACAATTTTAACCACATTCAAAGCTTTCCTTCGTCTTTGCATCTAGCCGCCGTCGGCTGTGGCAGCCGCGTTGCAAGCAACAGAGCTGGCTGTTGAATTTAATGTTGCAGACAAGTTTTTGTGCGCATATGTGCCTGCAACCAGCACACCTTCGACACACTTATTAACAGTTATGTGCTTATGCGCTTATGATCTGCAGGCATATCTCTATATCTCTTAAGTTTCACCGCAGTAAGGTCAAGTTCAGTTGCTTTTGGGTTGCAGCGAGTGAAATTCATATGCACGAACGCATTTGTATATGTGTGTGTTTACGACTGCCTTGTCGGCCTCCACTGTCTTAGAGTGCTTTGCGTGACACTTGAAAATATTTATTATTTAATCTTGAGGCACGTTTTCTGTTTCTCAAAAGTTTAATACATACTTACTCTTTACTTATACTCGTACTTGCGGCAGCACGATGCGCTCATGCATATTTATAATGGCTGTAAGAATGGCTAATTCAGGTCGTAGAGGTCTGCAAGCAAATTTATGCTTGAGAATACTTATGTACATATGTATGTACGTAGCCTAAATTTTTACAATAGTTAAAGTGCATTATTTTCTTAGGAAAGGCTTTGTGTGAATTTTTTAGTTTGGCGTGCTTTTAAAGAGTCTCAGAAAGTCTATTTAATACAATGGTATGGAAAATATTCAGGTTAGTACTATATATAGTATACATGGATGTGTAGTTCTGGTCTTGAGTATATTCAGACATCTGTGCTATTTTGTAGGGGCTTCTGTTGTTTTCATTGCCGAGATTTGGGATTTGAGATTTTACCATAAATTTTCTTAGAGTTTTTAGACGAAAAGTCTATTCGGACTCGAAGTAGAAGCCTCTGAATTTATTTATTTGTGTTAATAAAGTGTTTCACAAGTTCATATAGTCGTCATTTCAAGTCAGTTTTACTTGTTAATGTCTAAGATTATCGGGTTGATTTTAAGACGATATAGGTATTCGCATTTGTAGTAGAACCCTCTGATTATCAGCTTAGTAATGAAGTGTTCCACAAGTTCATAAAGTTGCATTTTCAAGTCAGTAATAATTGTAAATCTCTAAGATTATCGGGTTGATTTCGAAGTTTTGAAAAATTCCTGAACAATTTTTTCAATGCTTGATGTTGATCATTCTTAATAAATCCAATAAGAATTTTTATAATTTTGATTAACAGTATTTCTATATATTTCTGGCCTAATAATGAAAAGAGGCATATTTATGAACGAACTTTTTTTTTTTTTTGTGTTTGTTTCGTTGGATTTGGCTCGTCTTGGAAGACCCACATAGTCGATTGCTGTTTTGTTTCGGGCTCATACGCATAGATCCATGATTCGTCACCTGTGACGATCTTATAAACGTCTTTTGAAGCACCGCGATCGTATTTTTTCAGCATTACTTTACACCAATCCACACGAGCCTTTTTTGAGCGATTGTCAAATTGTGCGGAATCAAACGAGAACAAACCTTTTCTACGGCCAGGTGTTCATGCAATATCGAATGTATGCTGGTGGGAGAAATGTATAGGCATGCCTCTATCTGAAGGTATGACGGTTACATGACGGTCTTGCATTATCAATTCACGTACGGCATCGATGTTTTCTGACACAACGGCTGTTTTTGGACGACCTTCACGGAATTCGTCTTTGAGCGAGCGTCGGCCACGATTGAATTCATTGTAACATTTTTTCACAGTGCTATAGTATGGTGCTTCATAGCCATACAAAGATTTTAGTTCATCGATGCACTCTTGTCGTGATAATCCACGTCGAAAGTTGTGAAAAATGATCGCACGAAAATGTTCACGAGTTAATTCCATTTTTTGGCCGAGATGAATTTTTTAATTCCCTGTAAATAAAACAATTCACGATTAAATGACAAAACGTTCTGAGTGATGTTATGCTAAAAAATGTGAAACTTTCCAATGGAAATGTCAGATTGCACCTGGCAACATTTAGTGTTGCCTAGTCCAGAAATATATATAGCAACCTATGTAATAAAGGAATTTAGCATCGATTGAGCATACCTCTCAGTATGATGGTCTTTGCTTCTGGCCGATTCCACTGACGGACTTCAATATTCTACTACCTTCTAGGATGGAGATCAGTAAAGGATCTATTGGCGGTCAAAGATATTTGTAGAAAGCTTTAGAACTTTTGATGGTTCCTTTAGTGGCCAAGTATATTTTGAGATAGCTCTGGAAAGCTCAAAGGTTTTTTGTGTTGGTTTAATGAAAACAGTGAACCCTAGTAGCTTACTGACAAATCTGTTGTCTTTATAAACTTCCGTCTAATGATCCTTAGCTTGTCAAGCACACCAGCAAGCTTCTTTGGTTTGTTGAATGACCAAAGAAAGAAAGAGAAGAGCCCAAAATAAACTTCCGCATGGTTTTTTCGAATTTTGGAAGATAAAACTGTTGTTGTTGCCCATGGTTTGGGCCAACGGTCTAAGCGGACTTATAGGAAATACTATTTGAAGCCCAGAATAAGTTTCTTCTTACTTTTTTCGCATTATGGAAGATAAAAGTCTGTTGAGTATAAACCTTGGCCATGAAGTTTGGCGCTACACACCTACCGGATTTCAAGAAAAAATAATTTGATGGCTACAAGTCACCAATTTCTTACCTATTCGCATCATTGGACAAAAGAACTTACTGATCTTTATAAAAAAGGACAAGAACGATGCGATATGTTGTTCCAACGTGCTGCAATCACCAATTAAGGCATCATTAACTTCTGTTGACAATAAAGCAGTCTAAACTTAAGCCTAGGTTATGCTAGCTTAGGTTCTATAGCTTAAGTTCTATAGCTTAAGTTCTGTAGCTGATCTTCTAAGTGTCACATTCGGACTGCCAAGAAGGAATTTAATATTCTACGATATAATTGTCTAAGCATTTACTTCAACTGATAACCGGTAAGGTTTTTAATCCGACAGCATGGACACCGTTTGGTAAAAGTCCTGTTAAGACGCTTATAACTAAGGAATGTGAACTTGGCTGAGGACTAAGATGTCATAAGACCAATTATGACTTAATTACTTTGAGCAAGTAAAACCTTGGGACTGAGCAAGTGCTGGTATATCCCCTGGTAAGATTTTTAACCTGATCACATGGACACCGTTTTCGACCAACTGTCAGCGAAGTCAGGCCTTAGAATGATGAAATCTTTCCAATTAGTCCCAATTAAATTCGGCGTCTAAAATTGTCTTTCCTTCCAGAGAGGAGTGGGAAAGGGTGACGTGGACAGGGATGCTCTTGAACACCGCTTCAGGGAAACTGGCACCGAAGTCAGCAGTTAGAGTGAGGGAATCTTCCCAATTAGTCGTCTGTAATAAAAGGACAAGCCGTAGGGATAAGCAACTTTACGTTTGGGTCCAAATTAGCTAATCGAGTGGATGGTGGTGTCTTTTCAGCGAAATTAGATACCAGAATTGCTTTTCGTCCACCAGACCACTACAGAGTCATCCAAACGGAATTCAAAGCAATTAAAGAAAGCCTTCTTGTTCTGACAAGCAGTAAGTTCACAACAAGGAATATATTTATACATACAACGGCTTTGAAATCACTAAAGTCTTTTAGGGTTTAATGGAAGATAGTGAAAAAATGCCTCCAATGCCTTGATTTCTTAGTGGATCTATAATCCGGTTTCGTGATAAAGCTGCAATGGGTTCAAGGACGGCGATTTCGATATTAACGGAAGACCAGAGAACGGTGAATTGCGAACCTTGCTCGATGAGGATTCATGTCAAAGGCAAGAACAGCTTGCATCAGCATTAGAAATCAACGAACAAGCCATTTCATTTGGGTTCCCTAAGTTTTGGAACCAAGGAAGGTGGTACCTGGGAACGCTTTAATAAAAAATCCTACCTAAACTCATCATATTTCCGAGAAATTGCACCTTCCGATTCTTTTTTTCCCGTTCGATGGCACATGATCTGTCTCAGAAGTAGTTCCACCCACACGACGACATCGAAAAATGACTTGATTTTTGGATGACATAACAAGATGAACAGATTTTCCGTAACGGTATTCGAGCTTTGCCAGATAGATGAGAAAGAGTTGTGAATAGCAGTGTGCGAAACGTCGAATAAATCGTTTCTAATCATTTCCTAACAGTAAAATTGAATTTTCATTACAAAAATTGCTTTCAAAATAAATTAAGTGTGATACTTGTTACAATTGCTCTTCGTGGCAATAAATGAAAAATACTGATCCTCGTAAGAACAGTTATTACTTACAATTGTCTACACACATACTTAAAACTGTTTGATGTGCACCGAAGCACGAAGTTGATTTACCATTTGTACGAATTGGCAAAGCCGAAATGTACATAATTCACAAGTCAAGCGCGCCGCGAAGACGGAAGTATTTTACCTCGGCATAAACCCAACGCCGGCAAAACATTTTCTTACATAGTACAATAATGTGCAATATTTTACCACATTTCTTGAAGAAGTGCGCATTGTTGTTGCAAATTTCCTTACTTTTGTTGTTGGTTTGCGATTTTTTTTCATTTTGTTGTTCTGCAATTTTGCTTCATGTTGTTGTTGCTGCAAATTTTCTTCCTTTTGTTGGTGTTGTTGCACTTGTTGCTGGTTTTGTTGTTGTTGAACTTGTTTTCTTATTGTTATTGTTGTTGTTGTCGCTGTGTAAGTTTTCCAATTTTTTGTTGTTGTTATTGTTGTTGTATAACTTTTCTTCCTTTTTTGTTGTTATTGTTGTTGCGGAAATTTTATTTCTTTTGTTGTTGTTGATGTGCAAATTTACTTCCTTTTGTTGTTGTTTTGTAATTTTTTGTTGTTGTACAAATTTTCATAATTGTTGCTGTTGCTGTTGTGTAAATTTTATTTTTTTTCTTGTTGTTGTTGTTGTGGTGATGAAAAATTTCTTCAATTCCTTGTTGTTCTTGTTATTGTGAAAAATTTCTTCATTTTGTTGTTGCTGTGCAAATTCTCTCTCTTTTGCTCTCGTTGTTGTTTTGTAATTTTTTTGTTGTTGGACAAATTTTCATAATTGTTGTATTTGCTGTTGTGTAAATTTTATTTTTTTTCGTTGTTGTTGTTGTGGTGGTGAAAAATTTCTTCAATTCCTTGTTGTTCTTGTTATTGTGCGAAATTTCTTTATTTTGTTGTTGTTCTGCAAATTTACTTTCTTTTGTTGTTGTTGTTGTTGTTGCATAAATTTTATCACCCCCAACAAATCGACAGCAGGTAATAAAGCGCCAACACCAGCACCAACGCGCGCCAAGCAGAGTCATCAATATCATCGATTTGCCTTGCTAAACGAGCTCAGCGCGCTGGCGTCTCAGCCAGCTCCGGCTTAAGGGCCAGACGGTGCGGGCTAAGATATACATACATAGATAGATGTACAAGCATGCAGCTGGTGCGCTGGTGTTGGCAATAACTAAGCAGCAGCAATTTATAACGCTTCAATGCACCGCCGGTGCTGATGGCGCTGATGATGCTGCCGGCTCCCGATTCCCGGCTGTTATGCTTGGTTGTGGATTCAACGCTGTTTATATATGTTTCTCTCTGTGTGTGTATGTGTGTGTATGTGTGTGTGTGGGCACACCTGGCGCACACGAAATTTGTAACAAATTTCCAAGATACAACGAAATTGATAAGCAAATTGCAATAACAAAAACACATCGCTTAAGAGGCAACATGAAAAAGGTATAGCTGCGGCAACAACAAAAGCAAAACAGCGCAAAAAAAAAGCAAAAAGCACAATAAAAGCAAATAAAACACAACAGCAGCGCCAGCATATCTGATTAGGAAGTGCACTGAGCGTTTATAGCAGCAGTTGGCGCACCAGCACGCCCTCCCCGCCGCTCCCCTGCAGGCGCCACACAGCAACGATTTATTGTTTGTGCATTCGTTTGCTGCATGCAATTTGTGCTTGCAACAGCGCTTGCTTTATACTGTGCGGTTTATGCAAATGCAACAAAATGCTGTGGCGGCCACAACACACACACACGCAACAACAACGTGCTTGGCCTGCCAGCGCTCGATTGCTGTGACCTTTTTGGTGGATAGTTTGTTAAAATTTCGTATTTGTTTTTGTATTTTTTTTTTTTGTTATTTTTTTGTTGTTATTTTTTATGAGTTTCATTGCTTGACTTGGCAGCAATGATTTATTTGCTTTGCTATATTTATTTTTTATTTTATTTTATTTTATTTTTTGTAATATTTAGTTGCTTGCATGCGCTCTCCACACCCTCCGCGCACTGCGCTCTGTGTTCCAACAAATTTGTGAAAGTGTAATTTGGCTGAAAAAGTGTTTGGTGTTTGCGAAGTTTTTTCTCGTCGCTCTCGCACCTTTCTGCCGCCAAGTGAGCTTAGTTTTACTGCCAACACTTTTGTTTGGCGAGTTCATGAAGTATGATTGAAGGCATGCTTGAAGCAAGCTTTTGCAGTTTTTTGCAAATGTGGCCAAGGGTCGGTGGTAGCCAGTGATGGTCAGACATATATTTTGGCTTAACTAACCTCTTTGCTCACACAACTGCGCACTTGAGCTCACTTTGCGTTTTACGCTCAATTAGTGGGGTTTTTGGAGGTCATTCTTTTTGCTAAACTACTTGTTACGCATTTTTTCGTTTGGAACATTCACTGAGTTAGATGTCTACTTAATAAAAATCGATAAAGCAATTAGAAAATATATGGTTGGGTCTAGGTATTTTTCAGCTATCAGCTTAAGCGACGTCTACGTCAATAAAGAAGAAAGAAGAATTGGTGAGAAGTTTCACCTTTGCATTCAGTTTCCAGCTCATTTTTAGTACTGAAAATAATCAAAGCAAATTATTTTTGAAGTGCTAAGCTGATACTGTTTTCTTTCAGTTACCTGAAACAACATTTTATGAATCCTTTTTCAATAAATTTCTGAACTCCTCCTGCATAAATCTGTAGAAATTCAGATTCTTCCAAAGTATTCCAAACTTCGTTTGTTCAAGTTTAAATCCATAAGCAAATAGAGCTGTTTTGTACTTTTCATTGAGGGTATATTTTTACGAGGCGGGTCCCATACTCAGCGCACAACCCTGGGGAGGGTATGAGCTCCATGCGCTCATAGAAGATTGCTCTGGTCACATCGTGGCGTGGGCGCAAGTCAGCGATATGTTGAAGAGCTTCGCTTTGATGCGGATTGTGGCTAGACGTTCATCCAGCGGGGTGAACTCCAAGACTCTCCGACGTAGTCTCTCTCCCACCACGAATCCCACACCAAACTTGCGCTTCTTCAGATGGTCAATGTAGTAATTTCCACAAGGACCTACTCATTTCAGTCCTTGTCCCGTCCATCGCACTTCTCAGACGGCGGTGATGTCAATCTTTATTTACACGAGAACATCATACAGCTGACCACCGGGGGTCTCTCATCTGAAGCTGTTTGAACCTTTCATTGGGGATGTTCTTACGTGGCGAGTTCCAAACCCACTTCAGGTCTGAGAGTATTCTATGCACTACCCGCCGAGGGAAGTAAAAGAAGAGGAACTCCGTTGTAAAAACCAGGTTGAAAAGGACCTGGAAAGATAACGGTTATTCCGACAAGTAAGCAGCTTCTTAGGAAGAAAAGAGCGTGTGCACAAATTCAGATCGATATCTCAAAAACTGTGGGACTTATTCGCATTTGTACAGACCTATCAAACCCAGCATTTAGAGTTTTAGTCAGTGGGTTCCTTTGTTATTATTCTGCCAAAAATGAGATATTCGGAAAAATTTTTGAGTCTCGATGGTTCATCATTGAACCTTTTTCTTTGTTTTACGGAACGTATTAAGATTACCTATGGGCACTGAAGACAGGTTCTAATTCAATAAGTTTAAGTTTTCTGTTTTACAAATTCCTTTTTTTTCCATCGACCGAAATTTCGACAAATCGTCTTGTAGCTCGTGGATTGCAATTGGGTGGAAATCTGTAACACAAGTGAAATGTCCGAAGATTCCGTTTTTTTCAAAAAAAATTATATCAAAAGTGATATATTTCTAAAAATCTCTCGAGTCTCGGTGGTCCAACATTGGAGCGTTACTTTTTTATACTGTAACGGATAAAAATGTAAGAAACAGGCTCTGGAATGCAGTAATCATTCCAAAAGCGACAGATGTTTTCATAAAAGTCAAAAAACTGCAAAGCAGTCATTTGTTGAACTTGTGGATGGTTACTTTGAGTTTAATACCTTAGGTGTTGTTTGGATATCTCTTGCAACTGATAAAAATGACTCTGGGATGTGATAACTGTGCCCAAAAATGCAGATTTTGTCTTAAAAATCGAAAGAATGCTGGCCAATTAATTGTTGAACTTGTGAAACGGTTACTTTGAGTTTGATATCTTTTGAATTGTTTGGATATTCTTTTGCAAACGATGAAAGAAGACCGGAAGATGCGATTATAGTGCCTGAAATAAAGATTTTCTCATAAAACTCGAAATAATGCAGGCCAGTAATTCGTTGAACTTGTGGAACAGTTAGTAAAAGTTAGATACCTTAGAAGTTGTTCGGATATCTCTCTTGCAACAGATAAATAAATATCGTGAGATGCGTTTGTAATTCCTGAAATACAGATTTTCTTTTAAAATTCTAAAGAATGCAGGCCAATAATTCGTTAAACTTGTGGAACGGTTGCTTTGTGTTTGATATCTTAAGTATTGCTTGGACATCTCTCTTGCAACCGTTAAAAGAAGAAGTGAGAGGTGTTAGTTGTTTCTAAAAATACATATTTTCTCATAAGAGTCGAAATATTGCAGATCAGTAATTTGTTGAACTTGTGGAACAGTTACTTTGAGTTTAATATCGGGACCGGGGAGATGCGATTATAGCGCCTGAAATGCGGATTTTCTCGAAATAATGCATACCTGAACTTGTGGAACAGTTAATTTGAATGTGATGGATGTGATATAGTTGTTTTTTCAAAAGTTTTCTCAAAATTTTTCTTAACTTCTTTGCTTGTGATAAGGTTCTTGAAGGTTTGGGTACCACGTACTCACATATGTAAGAACACATTTTGTTCACAAAGAGACGACGATGTCTTTAAGGTTAACTCAAATACATATTTTTTCATACATATACAATATTTATGCACCTTAAGTCTGTCTTTTCATGGACACGTATGAACTTGAAAAATTCGCAAAATATTAATTATGGCAACAGTTTGGCCCTAACCGGTCAACATAAGTCATGGCACATGACAGCCACAAACTCACAAACACACAAACCATATGTAACTCCATATTACTCGCGTCTGTCTGACAGCACTGGGTTGGGTCGACGTTTCAATGTGTCGGCGGTTGGGGAACGCCTTTCTGACAGCAGCTAAATTTAACTTCCATAACTTAGCATGCCACATGTGACCATTATTATACTCGTGCGCGCACAATTATGCATGTTGACACACAAGTGAGCATGTCACGTGCAGAGCGAATTCATGCTGAGCGCCTCGCTGCAACTACACCTTGGTACAGCAACAACACAGCATAGCATAACATAGCGTTTAACTATCATTACGAGCCGGCAAGCCGTTGCGTGGCGCTCATTATGGCTAGAGACCGGCGTACATGGCTTGTTGAGTGGCGTCTTGTAATGACTTCGGGTACGGACAACTTGTGGCTATGCGCCGCAGGCATATATTCCATGTATCTATATTTTATTTCTATTTATATGCAATCCATTACGTGTGTGTTGGCTTGGCAACCTGCCCTGTCGGCTTGTCAATTGACATGTGCCATCAGCATTTCTCACTAAACTATACTATAAGTGCGGTGTGTATAAAAATGAAATTCCCGAAAATGCGTAACTCAGCCCATTTTCAGCTCACGTGCTTGCCATAATATTTAATTTCATTTTTAATATCTTCTCACTTTTGCGTATTTTCACTTTTCGCACAGCTTTTCCAACAATTCTTTCTAGTCTTTCGCCATTTTTCCTTTATCTCTTTTAGTATAACTTTCAACACTTTAGCGATAAAAGGCGTTTTAAGTGTCGACCATTAAATAACTAAAAGTGTGAAAAAGAAATGAGTCGGTAGCTGCAATAGATATAATGGCATGCCATTGTTGTCACCTTCGAGTATGGGCTAACTGCTCTTTGTTAGCGGAAAAAGGTGTCGCCTAATTGCTTTCAACGCGTGCGTGTCAAAATGTAATATCATAAACGTGCTAAGCCAGGTGCCAGGTGTGTTCGGTTATGGACTAGTGTGATAATATTTAAGGAGGCGTGTAGTGTTGGGTACTCTTCTAGCTGTATGCATTTTCGGACCCTTCACATTACCTTCGCATACATATTTTATATATAAAAGCGTAGTTTGAAATTGCTTAACAAAGAAAGATTTCGATAAAATAACGATTTAAAAATTTTTTGAACTAGTTACAAACTAGTTGTTTTCGGATCAATCGTTCATAATGTATTTTATGCGAAATACTCAAACTTTTTTGAACTGGTTACGAACTAGTTGTTTTTGGTACAGTCCTTTATAGCGTATTCGAGCAAAATATTATTTATTTTAAATTGGTTACGAACTAGTTGCATATGCCAGTCAATTATAAATTATTTACGGAAAAATCTTTATTCTTCTGCAAGGGTACACCTGATATGAGATATTTATGAGGACCCCAAGTGTGTAAGCTTTGATCACGGAAAGGCGGTACAATCAAGAAATAGTGTTGAGCGTCGTTTTCTTTTATACAGCTTCTGCAGCTGGCGTCCGGCAAGAATCTTTACCCTACAGCATGGACGACGGTAAGGCAATGTCCTCTAAGAACACCACAACTAACCTACGATCCTACTTATCACAGTGGTTAGTCTCCTTTCTGAAAGAAACTGCATTTCCGCCCAGTAAATCTACTGCTACCTTAATGGAAGCAATCTCGGCTTGAAAAACTTTGCAATTGTCAGGAGGTCTGAAACTGAAGAATACTTGGCAATATATCGTTCCATCAACATCCCCCCAAGCTTTGACCCATCCGTAAAGGAACTCATTGCCCCTCTCTCCCGACTTCCTCACACGTATGTGAACAGAGTTTGGTTTAACGACTCCATGATCCAAAAGATCCGGCATAAAGTCAGAGCGTGTGAGGATATCCGTATCTTCAGACATGTGTTCGTTTAGAAACCTAGATTCTCTAAGTACGATAGCAACTTTCAAATTTTAAGGTTTCAAGATCGATTTCGGAACTTTTATATTTTTTTCCAAGTATAGATAAATCGAAAAATCAGCTGACTCTCGCCAGAGGCTCCCCGGTTGTCTTCATTGGCCTCAGAAGTGAGTTAATATACTTACTTTTTAATTACCGAATATTTTCAGTAAAAATTGCACTTATATACGCCAACACTAATAATCATCATCCGTAGAAAATTTTCAAAACAATTTCAGGCAATTAAAAGCTGCAGTGAGCGCTCTCCCACACCCTAATTGAGTCATTTGTTGTTTTTGCATTTATTTCTTTTGCAAAATTCATCACTACTTGTTTGCGCAGTACTTTTAAGTGGCTGCTGTTGCTGTTGTTGGCCGCTGCGTGCTGCTTGTCAACAAAATTAATTAATCTTGCGTTGTTTTGACAGGCGGGAGATACACTTTGACTGCAGTCGCTTTCATTTATTTTGACTTGCGGTCCAAAAATAATGTCATTCTCCAAAAGGGCTAAAGAAAGTAAAGCCAAAGCGATGTGCCATTGCCGATAAGCTGACAGGAAAAGTTGAAGTTTTCGAAAGAAGACAGCAGCAAGTTGAGTGGAAGTAAAGGAGAGCAGCGGAAAGGGTTGAGAAAGAAGATATTTGGAAGTGAAAATTTTGAAGAAAATGCGATAGTTCTTTATTTGGTATTTGCTTGGGGGCAAGGATGTTGAAGTAAAAGACTTTTGGAGTGAAAATTTTGAGGGAAATTTGATAGTTCTTTTTCCTTCAGGCATCCTCCTAGGTATCAAAGGAGGTTGAAGAATAAGTTCTTTTTGGTATCTGCTTGGCAGCAAGGGTGCTAAAGAAGAAGATCTTTTGAAGTGAAAATTTTGAAGAAAATTCGATAGTTACTTGTTTGGTATCTGGCTTAAGTATATAAGTTAAACAGTAAAAGTAAGTAGCTAATAAGTGCTTCTTGAGCTCACACTGGCCAGAGTGGAATATGACAAGTAGCCGAAATTTGTTTCTTGGCATGATTGATTAGATTTTTAGCTATTTGACCCATGCCAATACTGCTCCATGTCTATCCCTTCCTCCCTGCGGAGAAGCTCCTGCTCTTACTGCAAATCAAACAAGCTCATCAGCCAGTTCTTTACCGGCTATACCCTCGTGACAATCTGAAAAGCTGAACAGCCTAGCTTTTCAGTGCATTTTTCCACCAGTAGCGATTTAATCTTATAAGCAGAGATCGTTGTAAATGCCACTTGACTATCGCTGAGTGTGACGTTAGTACTTTCATTGCGTTAGTTCTTCCATTGCGTTAGTGGCTTCGAAGGTTTATCTCAACACACTGACTTTTGGCAAAGATTTTTGCTTGGAAGATGCTCGGAAAACATAGGTAAGCAGTTGAAACTGCGTTTCCTGCACCAATTCCTTCCAACGTCTTCGAGAAGTCGGTTGACCACTTGATTATGCGATGCTTTAGCAGTGGGCCGGGCGTGGAATCATTTCATTCAGCATCAGTGCCAAAAGTAGCTTTAAACTTCTCTGTGAAGTTTGCCATTTTAGTAATGCTGTGCTTTGTGAGAAGAGCCAGTGTTAGTCTATCGTCCCTTTGCCAAACCCTTCTGCTGAGCAACCTTCAGCGGCTTCGATCTTATTTCATGATCTATGATCTTTTCCGTACTCTTTAGTAAGATGGAGGTTAAATTAACTGCCGCAAAGAATTTCGGGAGGGAATAGTCTTTCCTTTCTACTTTGGGTATGAATATCACCTTTGCAGTCCACCATGGTTCTAGGATATACGTTTAGTAATAAATAAAATATTGTTCTCCCTTTAAAATGTGGTCAACATTCACTTTATGCCTTGTTAATATCGCTGTTCATGAAGTGAGGGACCTTTCCGGTATCATCCTTCATAGTATATAGTATCGTGGGATTTACCTTCGTTTAAAAATGACCCAAAAAGTTTGTGGTAAAAATGCCTATCACCAAACTTCATTGTATGCCAGCGTTGCTGCTCCGGTTTCATCATTTCGTGCCATATTCTCGCTTTAGAGCTAACATTCTCGTCTTGTAAAGATACATTGTACATTGTAAGGCCTTTCGGTCCAACATCTAATCGTAGCCATGTCTGAATTATTCTGCCATTATTTTATGCCGACTCCCCTTGCTGAAACACCTTTAACTTCGGAAAAAAGCCTAACGACTTCTTCTGGTAGGGGATCATTAGGTTTTTGTTCAGGTTTCCAGATGTGACCAATCAGCTTATAAGTATTTTACTATGCTTACGAAATCTATATAAATATATTGTAACGTGACTTGCATTATGAACATAGTTCCGAAGCAGTGTTTCGAGGTTATGTGTTGTTGTTCTTCATGATTATTGACGTCCTGATGACCAATTCACAGGTGACTAATCAACTGGTGTTCTGAAAATCAGTCAACCGTTGATCATATGATTAGTCAAGTGATGTTCATATATGAAACAAACTTTGGAGGTACTCAATGCGGTCGGAAGGACATCACTATACCCTTATGTCACAGTCTATTTAGCGTTTTCCGTTGGTTTGACTGCAGTTCTTGAGCTATGAAATTTTACACACGTTCCTTCCTCCACAAAAAGTTGATGATTTGGCGCGGGTTATTGTTCCATGTGATAGTTCAATCTCCGAAGATATTGTTCAAATCGGATCGCCATAACATATAGCTGTTTTAAAACCTAAACGACCGGAATCAAGTTCTTGTTTTATAGCTTTGATGAAACCTAAATTATCTTTTTTTTCTAGTTTTTACCTTCCCTAAATCTCCTTCAATATTGCTCCAGAGCATGCGGTACTGTTATTAGAGGAAATGTTTAGTTTTATTCGCTAAAAGTAGTAGTTAACTATATTTTTTCACATCAGGAAATATTTTTACTTCATTTATCGAGTTGTGTGTTCTTTTGCACCATTTAACTCTCAATACATAAAAATTCACTGAAAGCCATAAGATCAGACACTAGACATAACTGCTGCAGTCTTCTTCAACGCATGCTCTTGAGCATTCATTTGTGCATGATACGATTTAAATTTATATAATATTATTCCTTTTACTCATCGTGCATTCGTCACTGCTCACCGCCAGTGACTGCGAGCAATGTCGCTGTCAATCATTCCATAATGTCGTGATTTGTGTTGCCGATCGCTGTGATAAGGCATTGACAACAACAGCGCGCTCCTCACAGCTGGCAATTTTTGTACTCGTCGGTGTGCTATAGGTAGGTCTGGTACTATAGGTAGGTATGGTACTATAGGCATGCGTAGGTGCACTACGTGGATGACACATGTGCCACCATGCCACCAACAGCTGTGCTATGCGCGACAGTCCATCAGATATTTAAGGCACTTGTTTTCAATTACGGCGACGCTTTTAAGCGATTTTCGCTACCCAACTTGTGGCGAGGGTACAACTGGTACTCCGCGGAGCCAGCTGGTAAGCGATGCCTACGCATTTGTTGTCAATTGCAGTGAAGGACTCAATTTCGTTAACTCTGTCGAAAATAAATAAATGAAATGTAGAAATTTCGTGTCACAAATATTTATATATATACATATATATATATTATATATATATTTATGTATATATATTTGCATATGAAAATATTTTTGCATGTCCGCATTGATTTATTTCGCATTTAAATGTGTCTTGCGTGTTGCAATTTCTACATTTTTGCCTTTTACATTTATTTTACTCGCATTTATTTGCATATTTTCATTGCTTTTTTCGGGTGAAAATTCGCGCTTGTCCTTTCTGACATTTCATCATAGTCGCGCGTACACCGCGTTGCATGTTGAAAAGTCAACAAACATTTGTGATTTATAGCAAAGTGAAATGACAAATGTCCTATAAAAATCCAAAAGGGAGCTGTATGAGTAATAATTGGTTTTCAAAACGTGCAAAAATGTAGCGAAATATTATTTAAAGTGATATGAGGCCAAATATGAAATTGGGAAGAAAAAAAGCGGTAAACAATTTCAGAAAAAATATTTGCAAACTTTGCGGTTGACGTGTGTTTCATTTAAAGTTCAATATATTTTTTGTCTTAAATTTTTTTATTTATAATAAATCAGACAGTTAAATAAAGTGGTCATTGGATACATAAATACCGCTGTTAGTTTATAGTTTCATCAAATTTCTACATTATTTAGTATAGGTTAGGTTAAGTTAAACCGGGAGGCCAAGACCAGTTTTGGTTCTCTGCGATACCAGATGGAGTTCAGTTACTAGGCGAATTTTAACTGGCACTGTGCCCTGACTATCGATACCTCCTTCACTGTATCATACCGTGGGTACCTTAGATGCTTACAGCGTAGTCTTGCCATTGCTGGATAAATCCTTAAGAGATTCTCCATTGTTTCCATAGTGCTTTGCTCTAGACATTTTTTGCAGTCTTCTTGATTTGTCCGCCCATCAGAAGTGAAGTCGCTTGCTTCTGGCAATACTTTTCACTGCTGCCCTGCTTTCCAAGACAGTTCTGGCTGATATGCGTTATGAGGTTACTGGCTTGATTACTGCTTGGCTGTATTAGAGGCCAGCTTCGCGACTTTCGCAATAGCATACTGAAGTCGGTGTTTGCCAAACCGCCATTATCCACCAAGCTTTGCCCGAATGTTCTATATATAAATTCTCCTGCAGGCAGTAGTTGGTAGATTTAGTACTTAATACCAGGAACTGCGCAAGGTTCGCCGAAGTCCCAGTTGCTTCAACCTCGGTCTTACAAAAGCTGGAGAGTTAATAAGAAATCCTTAGTTGATTTCACCACGCCTTCTTGCATATAGTTTTCCCAATTTGCGATCGAAAAGATATGTAGTCTCATCGCATGTGAGCCCATTGGACAGCGTCCAGTCAGAATATCTACCATGGCGATGAAATGAACCCTGCTAAGAGGAAGTATTTCAGAGAAACTGCGTGCATTGCCTTTTCAACCAAAAAAAATCCGTAGCCGCACCATTGATTGATTGCTGACCAGCGCTTGCCAAACCAACGGAAGGTCCATAAAGTTAGCTCTAACTTGATTCGCTCCAGTTCATACACCTCGTATGGTACTATCATTATACGGCTCAAATTTCGAAAATTGTGATTATTTATAATTCCGTCTCACAGTTGAAACTTAGGAGTCTGCAGTTAGTAAAATCAACTGCTGGTCCATTTTTTGCCCATGTAGTCGTTTTTTTTAGCAATCAATGCTTTGAGGTTTTCAATAAACTTTTTTTTTTTTGTCAGAAGTCCAAATTCCTTTATCCGAATAAAAATTTTTTCTGGGGAGACATTTTCTCTTTTATGGTTCTGTCTTCGGCTAACAGTTCACCAAGAAAACATTAATTAAGAAAGAAGAATTAATTTCGAGGACTAATTACGAGTTGGCAGTCCTTGGCTAGATAAAAACCGGTTCCATTGTGGGAACGGGTTAGTTAGTCTTTCGTTAAGGCTTTGGAAGAAGAATATCGAGTTGAAAAGAGGTATTCTTTAAATTGGTGTAGGTAGATGAGTTTCGAAACTTATTGAACTCTTCTTGGGCTGAAAGATCTCAGGTATTGATATCGCCATTGAATAAATCCATTTCGCGACCAACCTTGGCCAGTTTTTAAGGGATTAGTGTGCTGAGATCTAGACGTTGGAATTTCATGGGCACTATTCATAACTTTTACCTTGATTTTATAATTTGAGACAACCTATTCAAAAGTCTGCTCTACCAATCATACTATACTATATGTAATGAAGGCCTTAAGCTTGAGATCCGAGAGGTTTCGTATTTATTTCAACGAGCTAATGGAAGTAGATTCTCAAATAGCGACATCACAAAATCAAATATTAAGCTCTGTCAACTGACTGGAGTATGTAAAAAGCGGACCTCATTTGTATACAAGTAACACTCATCTGCATGGGTCATACATCGCATGACAATCAAAAATTTTGAACGGCTACTAACCCACAACGCCGAGTCGCAATCGCTGTTTATATGGCTAACGAGACTGACTGACAGGCCAAGCGCTGCCTTATCATTCGATTACATCGCAGAATTTGTAAATTATGCAAATTGCTTTCCACATTTTGTTGTTCGGTTAGTCGGTCGTCTGGCTGACTGGTCATTTGGCCGACTTTTTGGTTGCTCTGGCAAGTTTGGTGCGATGGCCGGTGGCGGCTCGCGGTGCGCGGTTAACGGTCGATGATTGGTCATTATCGCCTGCTGTTTCGCTTATAATTAAGGCTTTGACGTTGGTGAAATTTAAATCGGCGCACAGCAGTGAGTCGCATCACAATAAAATTATCACTGAATCCAGTTTGTATGTGGGTGGCATCGGGAATTATTACATTCACACGCCGCATGTGGTGTCATTAATAAAACTGGCACCAAGGCAAACATTAATAAAGGAGGAAGTGTAAATAACATGCCATATGAATTGTATGGCCAAATGGCTTTTTGAGGTTATGCGAGTCGCAGAAATTAAGGCAAAACGAAGGAGTGCAAAATAAAAGTTAAAAAGGAATATACAAAAGATTAAGGAACATTAAATTTGGTCTTTAGGGCCAGAAAAGAAGAAACGAAGTCACTGTTTTTCGGTGCTTAAGTATTAGAGCGGAACGTTCTGCTGAAAGATAAGACTCAATAATTGAAGTTCACGTTGAAATCGAAATAATATAATATATGAGCTTCCCTTCTTGAGAAATGCTAAGAAGATCCGACGACCCTGAAAAGATTCAAGAGCTGCCATTTCGTTCAGAAAAAATAACGGTTTGTTGTGGATTGTGGGCCGGTGGAATCATAGGTCTATATCACTTCAAAAATGATGCCGGTGAGAACGTAGCCGTCAATGGTGATCGTTATTGCTCCATGATATCTCACTATTTGATGCCTAAAATTGAAGCTCGTGATCTCGGCAAAATTTGGTCTCAATACGACTGCGCCACTTCCCAATCATCCGAATAAATTGATTTATTGAGAGAGGACTTAGATGAACTGATAATTTCACGTTTTGAGCCGGTGGATTGGCTACCAAGATCATGTGATATCACAGCGTTAGACTTTTTATTGTGGGGATATGTAAAGTCTAAAGTCTATGCGTACAATCCCGCTTTCATTCAGGCCTTGGGAGCAAAACATCACACATATCATCGAGTAATCGAAAATAGCACTCAACGGATGAACTATCTGCATTAGGAGCTGAATAAATTTAACTATGTCTGTCGGTCTGTTCGCCTATGCGTCTCTCTGACTATAACCTGAGATATCTATCTGAATTTTTTCCCATATAGGACCTCTATAACATATAGCTGCCTTACAAACTGGCCGATCAAAATCTTTTTTATTTGTTTTTTACGACCTAGGGAAAGGAAAGCAAATGGTGCTTGAAAATTGTCAGGCAAGTATTAGAGAGATGATTTTGGTGAATATTTTGGGTATGAAACGCGTCTTTGCTCGTCTTGTCCCAATAAAGTTGAATTTCATTCACTATAACTGTCGAAGGAAAATGGGTTTATGAGTTTGACATGCAAACAAGTCAACAATCATCTGAATGGAACCCATTTTCAAGCGATCGAAGAGATAAAAAAAAAATCGCTGAAGGAGCTGAACTTTGTCGGGTCTTACGAAGCCCTTCGAGCTTTACAATTGCAATTGTGGAAGTGTAACTTATTTCAAAGCTTAATAAAAGAAGTCGAGAGAGTGTTATTGGTCTTCCGTGGTACAATGCTTATATGAGGGATCAAATTGTATGCCTTATGATTAAGCTTTACTAAAATTATCGTGATAGTGGGTTTTGTAACGAAAGCCTAATGAAGTTCATATACTGGCGATGAAAAAATTAACTATATTTCGGTCCATAAAATCTTTTCTCGACAGTTGTGGCGATCCATTAGATAGTAGGATCTGCCTGGTCCGCTCTTTCTGTAAAATCCCAGTAAATTTTCTTTGATGTCGGGTTTTAGACAAGATACGTAACGATACATAAACGAATTATTTTCCTCCGGGTATCAGTTGGAAAGCCGGTAACCTGGTGGAGGGGCGATTCTACAGTACTAATAAAAGAGATCTTGGGTTTAGTGCACCATTTATTGAGTTCAACTTCCATTAAATTGATAGAAAAATTGGTTTAATTTAACAGATTAAGTCTCGCGAGGTAATAGAAACCGTCCATTTATCGGGTGTTTAGGGTTTAAAACAATATATTTCATACAAAATTAGTTATAATTTGATACGATGATTTTAAGAGAGAATCCTCCGAGTTCATTTAAGCTCCTACATAGCTGGTTGGTAGGTTGCTGTCTAAGTGAATAAAGCTGCAGAAGCCTACTAAATCTCAAACCGAGTCAAGAGCAATAGAGTCTCATTACTTTTTGAGCTCGTACATATTTTTTGTCAGTATAAAGAGCTACGAGTAAATATTTATGCTAAATTAAGCATTTATTTCCTCGACTCTGAGCCTTTTTTTTGCACATATTATCTTCTGTTCATTTAAATCCTGTTAAATTTACCACAGATTGTGTCAATTACTCAGCTTCACACGAATGGCATAGGAAATTTGCGTTAAATTTTTCAAATCCGATTAAAATCTAAACCAATTACTTTAGTCTCTCTGCTATGGGGGAGGCGATTGGTTGGGCCAGCAAACAAATAATGAAACAAAATCACGAACAAATGCATATCGAATTAATGGTTGAATGAATGACAGTAAAAACGTGCAATGATTGCCAAAATCAATGTTGAGCAGCCCAATAAAATTCATATATTCAAATCTAAATTTATAGCCTCGATTGTTGGTTAAATAGCAACAAAAATCAAATGCATCGAAAATAACAAAAAAAGTGAAAATAAGACTAAAGGAGTTTTGGTTAGGGAAATGGGAGCATGATTTGATTGGTACAAATTATTCAAGGAGAGTCGAGAGACTGTTGACGACGAACCACGTCCAGGATGGCCATCAACTACAACTGATAATCAACACGTCAATAAAATAAAGAAATTGGTGCTTGAGAACCGACGATTTACAGTCAGAGACTTCACTGGCATCGTTGTACTATCGGCAGGATCAGTGAAAACCATTTTGGAAGTTCGTTGGAGTCTAAGAAAAATGACAACACGATTAGTTCCAAAATAAATAAATATACAGCGTCGCGTTAACGTCTGTGAAGCAATGCTTTTCGACTACCAGGATATCATGAAACGTATTATTACTGGCGATGAGTCTTGGATCTACGCTTCTTCTTCTTCTTTACTGGCGTACCAGCGCATGCGCGGTTATAGCCGAGTTAAGAACAACGCGCCAGTCGTTTCCACCTGGTCTTTCCAACGGAGTGGAGGTCTTCCTCTTCCTTTCCAGCGGGTACTGCGCCGAATAACTCCAAAGCCAGATTGTTTTCGCCCATTCGGACGACATGACCTAGCCACATAACCGCTGTCGCTCAACTATGTCAATGTCGTTGCATATCTCATACAGCTCAACGTTACATCGAATGCAGTATTCGCAGTGGCTAATGCGTAAAGGACCACAAATCTTCCGCAGAACCTTCTATCGAAAACTCGTAACGTCGATTCAACAGAGGTTGTCATCGTCCATGCCTCTGCATCATATAGCAGGACGGAAATAATGCGTGACTATTAGAATTTTCTTTTTGTTCGTCGAGAGAGCACTGTGCTTAGAACCCGGAAACAGACAATCAATCGGCCGAATATCTTAACAAAGATGAGCCAAAACCGAGAAAACCACGACAAAGCAGGTCAAAAATCAAGGTTATGTTAATAGTATTCTTGGATTATCGAGATGTGGGCCACTCCCAATTTCTTCCGACCGGCCAAACTGTCAATATGGAATACTGTTTGAGAGTTATGCGTCGTTTCCTGAAGCTAAGCGTAAATAGAGGACGGAAAATGGACCGACAACCCATGGATTCTGGTCCAAAATCAAGGCTATGTTAATAGTATTCTTGGATTATCGAGGTGTGGTCCACTCCGAATTCCTTCCGGCCGGTCAAACTGTTAATATGGTATACCATTTGAGTGGTATGCGTCGTTTCGCGAAGCTATACGTAAAAAGCCGACGGAAAAGGAACCGACAACCCATGGTTGCTGCACCACCATAATGTTTAGTTCCAACAAGAGATGACGGTACATGCTACACAACCAACGAAATAATCAGTTTATTGAAGAAAATTTTTAGTGAACGCATTAAGGGGGTAGTAAAGTATTTTTTTTTTTTGCATTTTTTATTTTATATTAATGCACAATATCTTAAGATTATTCTGTGAAAATTTTTTTTATTAACTAATCAAATCAATTTGGTTTTTTAATTTCACATGATCCAGTCATGAGCTATGCAGTTCACCTCGAATAAATTTTTTTTTTGAACGTCTGCGAAGATTCTCTGTCACCGGCTCATTTTTTAATATTTTTCTATGAAACTTTCACAGAATATTCTTTAAATATCATAAAATTATGCTATAATTATACAATGAAATAAATATTTATTGTATCTTTAAAAAATTTTTTTGAAAATACGCTTTTTTCGCTCGAATTAACTTTACTACTCCCTTAACTCGCGTCGTGTGTCTGAGGCGTGGCTTGCAAGATCATAGGATTTAAAACCGCTGGACTTTTTTGTAGTGGGTTTATGCTTGTCTCGGTAGATAAGCACGAAATGGTTGTTGATTTGGAAGCGAATATTGTGTTACTGCTGGTTTGAGGCCATATTGTTGCAAAAAGTGGTGGAAAATTGGACCTCTCTACTGGAAGTGATTCAAGCCGGCATCAATAGATCTTCATCCTTATAAATGACATGACAGCTTGACACGACTCACGCGGTATCTGTCAAAGAGAGGCTATTAAAAAAAGTACCTCTACTTATTATCTCTACTTGAATAACCCGTTAATAAAGCTAAATACTTAACCATAACATTACAATTAATTATTTATTATTTCTACTTGAAACCACATGCCTAAAAACGACCCTTTACGTATGAATGATTTACTTCCAGCTTCAAATACTTTCTATGCAAGACTGCAACCGTTTTGCGCTTAATTAACAATTAAATTCATTTTATGTGTTCAAATATATTTTACGAATTCAAAGATCGCTTTTTTTTGTATAATTTGTGCTTTTTTCAAGACCAAGGGTACTCATTTGGTATTCTTCATTGCTTTTGGGGCTTAAAAATATTTGAAATTGAAAAACAATCGACAAAAATAATTTTCGTGGCGCGCAAAATCACGTCTGCTCAAAATTCCAGCAAAAAAATTCCGCGTACTCGTATTAAACACATGGACTGGACCCCTCCTACCATGCTTCCCCTTCGGCAAGTAAGCCAGCAAATTTATGGCGTGCATTTGTTGACGCGCACAAGCGAATTGCATGCTAACTAAGCGCTTTTGATGTGTGCATCACCGCCATTTGACAGCTGCTGTCAAAATTTATGCCGAACACGCTGTGTGTACAGAGCGCTGTTCGGCTGCGAAGGCGCGTCGAGCGTGCATAAAATTTTCAACAACCTGAGCGCGGAGTGGGTAATTGAGAGGCGGGTGGCTTGGCGGTTTTCGGTTTTTACTTGGTTAGCTGGTTAGCGCGAGTGCTGGCAGTGAGCTTGAGTGTTGAGCCGGTGACTGCTGAGCCCTGCACCGCCTCGTTAGTGGATTAATTTGCCAAATTGAAAGTATTTTAGGGTATTTTGAGTGGTTAAAGCTGCCGCAGTAAAGGGAAGTGGCGCGCCAACTGCGTTTGCTAAGCGCTTAGGCGGCATAGTTTTCACATTTCACTTGCACTTTTACCAGCAAGTGGTTGTTGGTGCGTGAGTGGGTACTTGTTTTGTACAGTACAACACTATTTTGGCACACTTAAATTGAGGTTGTGTTTTTTCGAAACCACAAGTGTGACCTTTTACAGAGTGCTATAAATGGCTCATATCATCATATGATGCTTCAGCCTTGTTTTCAGTTTATTTTCAAATTTACGCGCTTCCAAAGTAGTAGCTGTGCCACCGTTTATGCTGCACTACATCATTTCATGCACCATATGTACTGTTATATACGTGCGTCCTTCTGTTTTATGCCACACTGCCACATGTTATTATGCCACTGACAAACGCTGTTGCATGCGCTGTTAATTTTGGGTCTGACCCAATTGTGGTGCAACTGCGCGCAACACCACCAACTAATGAGATCGTTATTGACAGTTGAAAGCAACTGTTAAATTAAAGCGAGTGGAAAAAAGTGGTAAAGAGACGAGTCGTTACAAAAACAATGTACCGTATGTGCGACTGTTCGATATAACAATTTAACCCTTGAATTTTGTTTTATATGTATTTCTTCAGGGTAAGACTCTCTTTGATCTTTCTTCATTGATTTATGAAGGTATGGGAACAGGATGTATTAAGATTGCTACGAAGTTTGCAGATTCCACAAAGAAGCGTCGGAGACCATTAATTTATATAAATGGTCAGCATGGTGTGTTGAGTCGATTTAGTCATGTCCGTTCGTCTATATATAAGTCCCTCACCTTTTGAGATAACGACCTGAAGTTGTCTGAATTGCCGCTTCAATTTCGCCATACATATACTACTGTGTCCAAAAAAAGGTGACACTTGAATTTAAACTGCGCGCGTCGAAGGATTTGGAGAATTATTTTTTTTTTTTAGGTTGGTAATACTGTCAGTCACATTTATGTCAAAATTCATGTCAAAATATTTATTAGTGTTTGAGATACGTGTCCTTTTGTGAGCTGCTAAAAGTGAGTTTTTCGTTTTTTGCGATGTCGAAATTTGTTGAGCAAAGAATTTGCATTAAATTTTGTTTACGGCATCAATTTTCTGCTGCGCATGCTTTGAGGATGATGCACAAAGCCTTTGGTGATGAGGCTATGTCTAAAAAAATTTTCACAAGTGGTATAGTGAGTTCCAAGCCCGCCATGAACGTGTCGAAGACGAAGAGCGTCCAGGGCGACCATCAACCTCAACCGACGAAGCTCACGTTCAACAAATCAAAGATTTGGTGTTGAAAAACTGTCGATTAACAATTAGAGACCTTGATGATGAAGTTGACATATCGAAAGGCTCAGCCAATACCATTTTGAAGGATGTTTTGGGCCTCAAGCGCGTCAAATCTCGACTGGTACCGAAAACATTGAATTTTTTGGAAAAAGGTGTCGCGTTGAAGTGTGAGAAACGATGCTTTCCGACTACCAGGGTGTCATGAAATGCATTATAACTGGCGATGAGACTTGGGTCTATGCTTACGACCCCGAAACAAACGATCAATCGAGCGAATATCGTGCCAAAAGAGAGCCGAGACCAAAAAATTCGCGCCAAAGTCGCTCAAAAATCAAGGTCATGTTGACTGTTTTCTTCGATTATCGTGGTCTTGTGCATTATGAATTTCTTCCAACCAGTCAAACAGTCAACAAGGAATATTATTTGAACGTTATGCGTCGTTTGCGTAACGCTATCCGCCTAAAAAAGCCGGAATTGTGGAAAGACAATTCTTGGTTTTTACACCACAAAATTGCATCATCCCATACTGCCCTCGTAATTCGTGATCATTTCGCCAAAAACTCAACCCATATCGTTCCGCAACCACTGTATTCACCTGATCTGGCGCCGTGCGACTTCTGGCTGTTCACCAAGCTCAAAAAACCGCTCCGTTTTTATACGATAGAGGAGATTCAAGCCGCAGCGAAGACGGAACTGAAGGCCATCCCGGAAAGTGACTACAACCAGTGTTTCGAAGATTGGAAAATCCGTTGGCATAAATGCATTGCATCGGGAGGGGATTACTTTGAAGGGGATGAAATTGATTTGGAAGAATAAAATAAGAACTTTCAAAATAAATACAATGTCATCTTATTTTTTGGGCACAGTGGTACATTAACCTTCTTTATGTCGTTTCCTGCATTATTACCTATCTCAGCCCCTTTCCTGATCGCAAGGTCTTCAGCGTGGAGGATACTGTACTCTTCCGGAGACTTGAAGCCTGAGATCCAATTCCGAGCAATAGGTTTCGGCTTCTATTTAATTAGTTATGATTATTCTTTGTCCAATTTAAATAGTGAGCTACTAACGGTCCTTTTTTTCTAGTGTCGCAAACATCGGGATCGGCACTATGTGCTCTCTAAGTGAGATTACTACTAGGATCCTACATTTAACCCAATCAAACCTAAGACTGTATCTTATAGATATTGCATAAAAGCTGTTCGACGAAGATGAAAACGAAGATCCAACTGGTTCTCACTCCTATATGAGTGGGGTAAGGGTGCCTTTTTTGCTAGCTCATCGGCTTTGTAGATTCCAGCGATCCAGTTAGCCGTGTGCGTGATCCATAGGCCCAGATCTAGCATGCGAGATGACCACGCAAACTTAGCTATCGATAGTGTAGATAGCTACTCCTTGACTAATTTGGGACGCACAGTTTCCGAGCTCAATCCAAGTTTCGGCGCCCTGCTGTCAGAGTGAATGCTACTCTCTGAAGGAAACTCTACTTCAGAGAAGTAAGTCTACTGCTATCTAAAGTTGCCTCCAACCTTCGCTTCTAGCTTCCACCCAACCGAGAAAGCGCTCATTGCTCTTCTTATCTAGCGACTTCTCAACATTGGTATCTGGTCAGAGAAACAGCTACCAGGAGTGGCCTCTGTGATGCAGTAGTCGAAGTACTGAGGTCACCCTTTCTGGACGCCTTCATATACCCAGCTACTCTGAGCCTTCACAGCAATTCAAATGTAAGCTGTAACCACGGGTACTATGATTTTGGGTCAATAACTTTAAGGTTTTTAGGGAAGAGGCTATATTCTAAATAGCTATGTGGAATATCTTTGTTGAGGTAATCCTTAGCCGACTGTCGTGGGAACGGACAGGTTTTGGTTTCATAGACGCGAATTTTGGCTTTATTTATGCAAGGAAGCTTTTCCATTTCTGGGAGATTATTAGCGGGAAGGTTCGTATTTATCTTTAACTAATTTCATTATCGAAAATCAGAACTCTATAATTTCTTACCGAGACTAGTTTAACCTACCGAATTTAGATCGCCAAAAACCGTAGCTTTTCATATGGTTTAGGAACTGTAATCCGGGTCTTAGTTAGAAAAATAAAACATATAAAGCGTAAATAATCAGGAGATATTATATATATTATTCTTTAAGGTCGTAAACGCACGGTAATAGCCGAGGTTACAACAGTGAAGGCCGTTGCTTCGTTTTCAATGGGGGCGTTATTTACGAGACGGATCCACAACCCAGCGCACAGCCCTGGGCAGGGATAGTTCGCCTTCTCACTTGGTCTAAGACCGGAAGTCGTGAGCTGCTTGAGCCATACGTAAAGGAATTGTTTTTGGCCACCACAAGTAAATGTCGCTCAGAGAATTTTATTAACTTGGCTGAACTTCTACATATGGCTTCATCCTCCACCTCTTGATATTACATATATGCACCATATATAATGCAAATTTTTGTAAGATTAAAAATTTTATGAATAAAATTCCCAGCCTTACCAGCCACTACCTACTCACTATCAATCAATCACAATAACATGATTTATTTACTCCGATATTGAAAAGTCAACGTACTTAAGCCACAACTTTGAACTGCCATTTTTGGCAAAAAATCGAACCGACGACGTCAGCCAAAAAAATCCTTTAAACACATATCAAAATGAGTCAGTTGATCGGCAAACAGGCTAAATGATTGTTTGACTGACTGCTTAAGGGCATTAATTACAGGCAAAAAATACAAACTGAATTTGAAGAGATATGTGATGTGATTGCAATTAATTTGCATACAATTAAAATGCGGCTGGGTGCCGTATAAAATGAGTACAAAAGTCGCTTGGCATGAAAGTAATGCAAGTTGACTAAAAACGAAATGCACTGCAACTTGCCTACAACAACAAAAAATGAAGATGAAAATTAAATTAAAACAAAATCACTGAAATTTTGGCAGACTTGCAACGAACGAACATTGACTCCACTTCAGTGATACTTTAGTGTTGGAAATATCGAAATTTCGGGATACCGATTTTTATGTGAGATATTTTGGAGTTTTAAAAAAATATGAATATATTTCAGTCCTTGCTATCTACATATTTATTTTCTTTGTAAAGTAGTTAGTTTATAAAACTGTTTTAGTGCTGAAATAATTTTTTTCCTTCGGGATCTCGTATTTTGAATATAGATTTTTGTAAAATAATAGACCAAAAACTAAAAAATATCAATTTGAAAGTTTTCGCTGTTGAAAAAATATTGATCCCGAATTAGTAATCCCGAAAATATTTTTCATCCCGAAATACCAAAATTCCAAAAATTATTCTCCTTCAACTATTATTACAAATGCATACCGACAGTCACTTGAAAATTTATATTAATGCTTGAATGCTGTAATATATTTTCCTTTTCGGGATCCCGTACTTCGAAAATAGATTTTTATAAAATAATAGACTAAGAACTAAAATAATATGAATTTAGTAGTATTCGCTGTTGAAAAAAATATTGATCCCGAATTATTAATACCGAAAATAATTTGATCCCGAAATACCGAAATTCCAAAAATTACTACCCTTCAACTATTATTACAAATGTATACCGGCAGTCACTTGAAAATTTATATTATTGTTTAAATGCTGTAATATATTTTTCTTTTCAAGATCCCGCACTTCGAAAATAGATTTTTATAAAACAAGAGACTACGAACTAAAAAATATCAATTTAGTAGAATTCGCGGTTGAAAATATATTGATCCCGAATTATTAATACCGAAAATAATTTGATCCCGAATTCCACAAATTCACAAAATTACACCCCCTGAACTATTATTACTTACTATGTATGTACATATGTCGACAGTCACTTGAAAATTTATGTTATTGTTTAAATGCTGTAATATATTTTTCACTTCGGGATCCCGTACTCTAAAGCTACATTTTTATATAGTAATAATAGTTAACATTAAAAAAATCAATTTAAAGGCTTTTGTTTTTGAAAAAAATATTGATCCCGAAACAAATTTCGTTTTAATGCTGAAATAGTATATTTTCTCTTCGGGATCCCATACTTTGAAGTTAAATATTTATAAAATAACAGTCGTAAATGAAAAAATATCAATTTAGCAGTCGTGTTGATAAAAATATTAATCCCGAAAAAATCTTCATCCCGAAATTCATAAAGTTACTATTTTTCAAATATCTTTACATTTTCATAAAATAATAGCCAAAAATTTAAAAAAAAAAAATAATAATATTGATCCCGAATTGGTAATTCCGAAAATAATTTGATCTCAAAATTCAGTTAGTTACTATTTTTCAAGTATTTTCACATCCAAACACATATCTGCAGTCACTTGAAAATTTTGGTAGCCAAGTTGCGCACACTTAACCATATACACTCGCACACACACACACACGGGCGCACCAACGTACGCCGCTACTTGACGATATCTGCCATCTGACATGACATTAAAATGCCTCAACGCCAATCGAGCGCAAGCAACAAGTACAACAACAGTAGCAATAATTACGACAAGCCATCGACAGCTGCAAAAACAATAACATGCATATTTCTGAAAAAAAAAATACAAAAACAAGCAGCAGGAATATGTTTGCGGGTTTGCTGCCTGCCAAGCTGTGGAGCGTAGCAAGACAAGGGGCAGCGAGTTCGTGGTGTCGCGTAAATTTTAATTAAAATTCAATTCAGGTGTAAGCGACGACTGCAACACAGCAACAAAAGCAGGAGTAGCAACAAAAAAGCAGCCAAAAACAACAAAAAAGCAGCCAACAACAACAAAAAAGCAGCCAACAGCAACAACGAAAGCACCAAAAAGTCTTTGCAACACTGGCTAAAAAGCGAAAAAAGTGAAGTAAGCAAAAATGCAAAGTGACAACGACGCAGCTAACGCCTGCACACACCCGCACGCCAAAAACAGCAACACAAACACTTGCATAAGTCTACTCATTTTGTTGTTGTAATGTTGGTATTTTTTCGGTAGCGAATTGTTGCGCCTGCCACTCAACGCGCTGATGTGGCAAATTGCTGCGCTTTCTTTAGCTTTTTGCACCTTCTTCCAGCACTTCACTGTTTTTGTTGTTGTAATACGTAAATATGTCTGCAGGCATTTGGTGACTTTCGGTAGTCTTTCAACCACTTGCTCACGGCCACACGAAAAACCGGCAGCAAAAAATCGGTAAAATGAGTCGCTTGTTTGCAAATTACTAGCGCTTCATTGTTGTTGTAATTACATGCAACACTTTTTTGGCGGCGCAACAGTCAGTGGGTAAATTGCGCAATATGTGGCTTGGTATGAAGCACGAAGCTAGTGGTATGCTTACCATACATCGTCAACGCAGTAGTTGCACTGTCATCACCAACACACTCGCGATGCCACGCCGCCGCTGCTGCTGCCAACTTTTTAATGTCACTTAAGCGCACACAATCGCCCTCAATTAATATTTTATGTTAAGTGAAAATCTTCGGCAAAAAAAAAAAAAAAATTACAAGAAGGCGGTAAAGGCTTGCTGAAAGCGTGAGAGTGTGAAATTTTTAAGCGGTTAACAAAGCTGATTGGAATTTTTTTGCGGGTGAAGTGGTGGAAAATGCCTTCCGCATCATCAGAGCTGCCGTCACATCAACGGTATGTGCCACTTGCGGGTCTACGCTTTCAATGACCATTCGGTTACCGGCTATAGTTGACTTTTCGGTTCTAAAACCATGCGGTCTCGGAGGAGAGTCCGCCAGCTTCATTGATAGCTGCTTCCAGTCTAGGTTTAAATGGTCTTTCATATAGCTTTCCCGCTGTGTCGAGCATGCATAGTGGGCGGTATCCTGGGATCCCCTTTCCCCTTGCTGATTAGGACAAGTCGTTGTTTCTTCAAAATTTCTGGAAACAGTCCAGCTTCAAGGTAGGTGTTGTAAATATTTAAGTCGTTTTCGTCGATTGTTTTCAGTATTTATGCTAGGAGGCCGTGCGATTTGTTGGTTTTCTGCTTGCCAGCGGCTAGTTGCAGTTCTTCGAGGGTGAACTGGGGGATTTACAAAAGTCTTATAGCTTGTTCAGGTTCACTAAATCTTTTTCGTATGTGGGAAGGAGTGCGTTAACGGAGTCATCCATTTTGGCAACGTTTAAGTCAGGTGGCTTGATTCGAACTCTAAGTTTCTTCATAGCCAATTTATACCCTTGTCCCCAGGGATTTTTGTTAACATCCTCGTGTAGTTGGCCCCATTTTTTCTTTTTCGCTTACCTTGATGGGATGCTGAAGCTCCTTTTTCGCCGCTTGCTATTGCTCGGCTTCTTCGAGTGCTGCTCTTCTGCGCCTAGATCTCGTGTATGACCTGTGAAAACGGAGACATGGGCGTCTACGTTGAGCGATATTTTCTGTCCATCAGTAAACTGTTGCTTTATTTTTTCTGTGTGAAATCTTGGTCATTGACTTGTGGCAGGCTCGCGTTATACTAAACATAGTGTGCTCTTCAATTTAGAATACCTGACCGTATTGGGGGTACTACTGAGCAGGGTCTGGTCGTCTGTTTCCAAAATTAGTCTCGGAGTGTTTAATTTCGAAACGTTCCAAGTTCGAGTTTCCATGTGGCGTTCGTTCCGTTGTCGATTATGAAGCATGTATACTGATGATCGCTGCCAGTGTAGTCTTCTAGGACTCTTCATCTCTTTATTGATTGACGAAGTATTTGGTATTTGAGTTGTTATAAAGGGATATACCCATAAAAATGAAGTCCACTACAGCTGGAAGTCTAAAACGATATATTTAAAGTGTTATAGAGAGTAAAATTATTCATAGAGATACATTCAGAGTCTCTCACCCATATAACTGATATACCAGAAAGCTACCTCTATCAACACTGAAGCTAGATTTAAGTAACTTATGACTGTGGCTTTTTCTTTCAAGGATCTGTACTTCTCAGGTGATCCAGTGTTATCATCTAACTATATGAAGGTTTAAGAGAGAGAGAGAGAGAGAGAGAGAGAGTGTTGGCTCAAAAAATACATATGTCCATATTTAACTATATTCAGCCAGGGTTTTCTTTTGAGCGTGTTTTCGAAAATCTTCTTAAAGAAAGTGTTACGATAACACTGTAACATTTTCTCACCTGTCTGGCAATTTGTGGATTATATGTATTCCAAAAAAAACTGCATAAGCTTAGGACCAAGAATGAGCAAGCCAATTTATGATGTCCTCTTCCGCTTAATCCACAAAATCTGTGCCAAATACCGTGAGATAAGCCTGCTCAACATCGCATATAAGGTTCTATCGAACTATGTGAAAGATTAAAGCCCAACCTTAACATGCTGATTTGACCTTATCAATGTGTTTTCAGGCCTGGAAAATGAACAACCAACATGACCAGAAATTCAGCATACGGCAAATTGGAAAAGACCCGTAAATAAAGGATCGATTTAAAGCTGTTTTTGCTAGCACGAAAAGTAGCTGCCTCATGCCGCGATGTCTGACCTTTGTATCCCCGCAAAACTAATACGGCTGTGTAAACTGACGTTGAGCAATACCAAAAGCTCCGACAGGATCGGAAAGACTTCACCAATCTATTCCTGAAGAAATTAATTCGAGCTGCAGAGCTGAGTAGAGAAGGTATAATCTTCTATAAAAGTGTGAAACCCCTGGCGTACGCCGATGATATTAATATTATTGGATTGACCTAGTTCAGCGAATTAAGAGACAGTGATTGATCATGTTTTTCGAATGAATGAAAACACTTCAGCTGAGAGTGTTCGACGCAGTAGCCGCCGAGGAATCAGAGGAAGCGTAAGACCTCCACTTCGTTGGAAATATCAGGTTAAGACTCTCAATAGTGACGGCGAAGCAAAATCACGAATGCGAAGGCTGTATATTTGATGACAGAAGATTACTACCTCACTAGTTCTCAAATTAATCGGATATTGAGTAACATTAGAAGAAATAGCAGCTGGAAAGGAATTTAGAAAGAATCTCTTTGCTATCACTTGCTTAGAATATTTACCAAAAGTCATTTTAATAGATTGCCTTGGGAAGCGGCTTTCAAGGCATTCAAAATTTTGCCATTCAACCAATTTTCTACGTAATTCGATTACTTTCGAAAAGGAACTAAGAATTTGCAAAAGACATTGGCTTTCACTAGTTTACAACAAACAAGCGCATTCAGCAGTCAATTTGTCGGGCGGAGCAAAAGGAAAAATTGCAAAATTTCAAATTTCTTCTGGTCACCCCAATAAGTAATCCGTTTATAAAGTTGAAATGCAAAAGAAGTTGTGAAAGGAAAATGATGTGCATTCACAAGGAGTGCAGCTGAAGAAGAAGAAGAAGAGCACAGAAAGCAGATGAGAGCAACTTTGACTTGACAAAAGCAACTTGGCAACGCACACACGCATACATGCACAACAGCACACATACACACGCGTACAGTATGTAAATGGCTTATTCAAGCCACAGTCGAGCAAATATGATGTCGAGCTTTCATGTCACAAATTGTGGCATATGCTTGAAAATACCGAGATTGGCTGCAGTGTGAAAGGGCGAAAAGGTGATGAGGAAGTATGGGAGCTATGAAGAAGTGCGAAAGTGTAGGGAAGTGAAAAAGCGAAAGTAAATTTTTTCCACTCAAATTTTGCAAGTTTTGATAGACGTTTTTGGTATGCAAAAGCGCCACATGGCATATGTAAATAGATATGCGGCAATGTGATTGCCTGCGTGCAAGTGTGTGTGTGTGTATGAGTGTGCTTGTGTGTTGGTGGCAAGAAAATAGCATGTTTGCAACTTTGGAAAAGTGTGATTTGTTAGCGAACACACATGCAGGCGCACACTCGCACGCTACTTCCGGCCTACTTTTCCATTGTTCGAACGCAAAAACAACAATAAAAGCAATAACAAAATACCAAAGCATATTTGTTGGCCATATTGCAGGATTCTCACAAGGTCGTATTTGAGTATTGATGTAGTGGCGTATCTGAAGCTTGGACAGCCAACCATGAATATGTGTACATGCATACATACATACATACTCGTATATGCCATATATTGCTTGCTACATACCATAGCATACGTTTTTGTGTGTCTGCTTGGATTTCTTGTAATTGTATGCTTTTCTGATTTGCATGATCGATTGGCAGGCATAGTTGTAAAACAACAACAATAATGTCACTAATACTTATACAAAGTGCTATTTATTAAGGATGGATAGTAAAGCAGAGAAATAGACAGAGGAGAGAAGAGCGATAGGGGAATGACGGTAGAGAACAGAACGATAGAAAAGTGGATTGTTGAGAAAAGTACAGTAGAGAGGAGCACAGTAGGTAAGAACGGATGAACAGAGAAGAAGATAGATGGATAGGAGTTGACATAGCAAGGCTTAGTTAAAATGAAGCGTGGCAAAATGGCATATAGCCGAGCAAAATGCTGTTTGCTGTTGCTATTGACCATCAGACCACAGCGAATATTCTACCAGCAGCTGGAACTATGTGTGTAGTGTAGTTGTGTGTATGTGCATATGCAATTATTTCATAGGCTTGCCTTAAAGTGCATTGAAAGTGTAGGATATCTAGTCTTAAGGGCTCGTCTCAGTGTGAAATTTTCGAACAATCGATTTTTTTTTGTGGCATTATCGTTCATCCAATATTGCTTGCAGTTCGGCGCCTTCAAATTTTTTTGGTGGTTTTCCATGTTATTCATTGCTCACATCAAAATCATTAGCTCTGAATCATTGAATCCAGCTTTTGCATGTTGCTTCAAGCATTGTATACCTGTTCAGGGTAAAAAAGTTGATATTGAAAAAATATGTGTATGTATATTTTTATATATATTGAAAATTATCGATATATATTTTTATGATTAATCGATAATTGGTATTTAAAAAAAAATTCAAATGATAGTTTTTAAATCATTTTATGAATTGATTTTTGTTTAAATAATTTTATTGATAAATCGATAAATTTTATCAATCGATATTTTTTAAAATTCATGTTATCGATAACTATATTGAAAATATACCGATACAAGTTTTCATTACCAAGCAATCTACCACAATTGCCTAATAATGATAGTTTATGGTATCGATTTTTTAAAACAATTTTATCGATAACTATATTAAAAATATACCGACACAAGTTTTCATTACTAATCAATCTAGTTACCCGATAAACAAAGTTTATGGTATCGATTTCTGAAATTCGATTTCTCACCATAAAATTTTTATATGATCTATTTGCCTTCGATATGTTCTGAGTAGAGTTATAATTGATGCTCTAGGTGTTTCTTACTTCGGGGCAAATTTAATATACCCTGTTTAGGGTAATAAAAATTAGTCGATATTACTTACATATATTATATATACTTCGATATACGTATTTAAAATTATCGATATATATTACATAAATTTTTAAAATACTATCGATAAACATATGTATTAAAATTTCCACATTATTGTTTATCGATATGTGTATTTAAAATTATCGATATATATGCTTGATTAATCGGAAATCGATATTTAGTTTAATTTAATTTTTTGTTAATGTTTTCATACTCCGAAATTCGATTTCTCACCAGAAACTCACTACATATACGATAAGTATTCGATATATTTTGAGCACAGTTGTTGCCTAATCCTGTTCATCGAATTGTATACATATATCGTTTTTAATTAATTTTTATATGAAAAAAAAATTGTTTTAAACAAATTTTACAGCGCTTAATTTAATTACTCACCCTGTTTTCTCTCCCCATGTTCTCAACAATTTTTCACTTTTCAAAATAAAATTCATGCATTCTATTTTTTGTTTTCTTTTATCTTTATTTTCCTCAAATATGTAGTTACTACCATATTTTTTCGCACTTAAATTCTAAGTAAAATTATTTGAAAATTAACCTAAAACTTACATATTTAACTAGAGTAAAAATATTGTTTAAAATAAAAATGTTCGTTCGTTCAGCATTTCAGCGTCGTTTCTAAAAAATTCTAACGCTCGAAAACATTTTCGTTTGCGTATACAATGTTACCCATTTCATTTGATTTATGCTTGCTATATGAATTATTTATATTCTCAGTATTTTTTATATTCAACATTCTTTAACCGTTTGCTTCACTTACTAACGAATATCACATAAATACATAGTGTGTACTGCTTCACATAAATTTTAAAGAAATTATTTATGCACACTATATAAATGTTCCTAAGCCATTTGCTTTATTTTATTACATATTTTTATAAATAAAAACTAGCATTACTAAATATAATTTATAAAAATTTATTTTTAAAGAAAATTATGAATATCCTGCGCATTACAGATGGACATGTTTGTTTTGATTAATGTTTTTTTTTTTTTTTTAATTTCAAACTATAGAGCTCATACTGGCCTGTGTCTGAGTGATTATGACTTTGCTTATGATTATTTTAATCGATTTGAATGAAGTATGGAATATGGCTAACACTTCCTCACGAATTGTTGCGCTTAAATCTTTTTGTTGCGAACTATTTCATTTTTAATTTAAAAAATTTATCGATAACAAAAAATTGTGTAACGATTTATGTCGATAAATTATCGATGTATCACGATTTTTGTTTGAACGCCTTTCTAGATTGTGTGAAAATAAAAGTTATCGATAACTTAAAGAAAAAATAATATATCGACTTTTTATCGATAAATAAGAGAACTATAAAAAGTTTGATTTGAACGTGATCTATGAAGAATTCAATTTGATCGCTTATTTAAATTATGAAAAATAAAAATTATCGATAACTTTGATAACTTTTTAAAATATCGATTAATAAAAGGACTATCAAAACCTTGGTTTTATCGCATAACATTTTTATTAATCGAAATATATCGATATTTTACATGCTTTATTTCGATTTATAATCGATATATTAAGAATTTGGTTGGAACGCCTTTTTAGATTATATAAAATAAAAGTAAACAAAAATTTTGACAAAAAACTTTTTATACATTTTTTTCAAGAAATAGTCAAAATATAAAAACTTCGTTTTCATATCGGAACAATAAGTGCAATTTTTTATTCTAAGAAACTCTGAAAAAAACAATAGATATATTGTTCGTCGATAGATTTGTTGAAATAATTAATCGATTTACATACATTTTAGTTTAATTGCACTTTTTTTTGAAAGTATTTTGAAAGTAAGAAATATCGATAACTCTGACAATACAGACATCGATATTTTCTCGATAAATAATCGTAAGACAAAAACTGAGATTTGATCGCTTATAGATGTGTCAAATCGTTATCGGCAATTCCGACAAAAAATTAAATTTTGATTTGTTACGATAAGTAATCGATTTAAATACATTTTAGTTAAGTCCCACTCTTAGATTAAATATCTATTTGTTCCGATAAATAATCAATTTAATTACACATTAGTTTAATCGCCCTTTCAGATAATTGGAAAGTTAGAACTATCGATAACTCTGACAATATAATAAATATCAATGCTTTCCCGGTAAACTATCGATATACATACGAAACGTCTATTTGTTCTCAAAATGATTTTAGGTTTTTTTTTAAGAATAACTATCGATAATTTTGACAGATTTGTAAGTATCGATGTTTGCCGATAGATAATCGATGGAATTGCATTTTAGTTTGATCGTGCTTTAATAATAACTATCGATAACTCTAACAGATTTGTAATTATCGAAATTTTCCCGATAAATTATCGATACATAGACACTCTAGTGTTATAGCGAAGATAAGGCTAACAGAAATTGAAAATAATCGATTTTTTGTTCTCTACATATGTATGATCGAACTTAAAATGTCAAATTATATTAAAAAAAAAAGTTATTTATATAGGATTTGCCTTCTTAATAAAGTTATACCGCATTAAAAGATAAAATGCTTTTTTGAATTATCGAAATTTAAATCGATTAATATTTTCGTTAACATTAAGAACTTACCGATTAATCGATATATGTATTTGCTGCAGCTAGAGATCTATCTTCGGTATTATTTTTGAATAATTTATTACTGGTTTTTGTCCTTACTGGTACCATACATAGCAAAGACATCAACCCTTGGACACAAGCAAGTTTGAATTCCTTTCAAAAATATGGTTTTCACGTTGACTATTTGAAAGTTCATTAATACTATAGGTATAATAGTGATTTAATAGATTATTGCTCAAATTTATTTCCATTCATTTCAACGCTGTTTTTTCAATAAAAATTTAATATATGAAATGTGAAATATTTACTATATTTTAATCTCTTTTCATAAACTTAGCACAGGATTTAAAGATCTAAAAAGCATATTTAACTTTATAATATATAAAATGTATAAATCAATGCCAATTAAAAAGCCTTAGAAATATAAAAAAAATTAAATTTCAAAATTAAAATTAATTTTAAATAAAACTATTTGAATTTGAAAAGAAGCTTAAAACTATAGTATTATTATATTTTAATAAAGCAAATATATATTTTAACTAAAAACTTAATTATACAGATATTCATAATGAAAAAAAAATTATTTTTAAATTTTCTTATTTTTAAAAAGTAATTACAAATTTAATGATAGTTGTTTTCAATACTTTTAGTCGAAAATTTGCGTAATAATTATTTAGGTATGATAGGATTTATTCTTTTTATGAGTTTTATGATTTCATAATTTTTATGTGGCATGATGAAGAACCTAAAATTTTTTTTTATATAAAACAAAAATTTTATCAAAATTAAAAATTGAGATCTTTTCTCTACAATATGCGAAAAATGTTGGGAATTTCGAACAAAAAACAACATGATTGAAATTTTACAAATATATTTATTGAGTAGTATGTATGAATGTCGGTGTTTTGAGCAATTTTTTGAAGATTTTTTTTTTAGAAAGGGTATATATGTGGTCTTGTGGACATAGTTTGACCAAATGGCAAAATATTTTATGTTTTCCGGTTGTATTATGGGCTTAGCTAACGGTTAACTCAGAGCTTTTATCTATACACTCAAGTTTATACTCGATCAAGATCTATAAACTCCGCAGTATACTCCTAAAATATTTTTGAAAGGTCTAACCCTTGGTTTCCTCGGTCAGGTCAGATGTTTGAAGTTTTCTCGCTGCATGTGATTCGTTTCAGGTTTCCATGAACCCAGTTTTATATTCCATCAAGGAGTGTCAACTGTTCAGTATACTTCGAAATTATTTTTGAGATGTCTAACCAACCTTTTTGCTATCAAGTAAGAGATGCTAAGATTTCTTGCTAAATGAAATTATTTTCAGCTAACCATGAACCCAGGTTTTCATTCCACCAGGGAGTGTCAACTCCGCAGTATACTCCGAAATTATTTTTTAAATGTCTAATCGAGCTTTTCGTCTGTCAAGTCGGTGGTTTTAAAGTTTTGTGTTAAATTTAATTTATTTCAGGTCTCCATGAACCCAGTTTTATATTCCAGCAAGAACTGTCAACTGCGCAGTATACTCCGAAATTAGTTTGTAAAATCTTCAACCGAACTTTTGCTTCATTTGGGTTCGTGTGCCAGATATCTAAGCCCACAACCTTTCCTGAAAATATTCAATAAATACTTTCCAAAAAATTGCTCCGTTAATTTTTGTGATTTTATGTTGCAAAAAGTGAGCTTATATGAAGTGATCCCTTTTCTAACTGCATAAAAATGAGGTTATAATTCTATCAACTAAGAAATCTTAACACTTAATATCGTTGCTAATGTTCTAAATGTTTGCATAAGACGGCCATAATTTTCTTCGTTGCTACCATAAACTCTTTTCATACACTAAACTTCACCACCAAGGACCTGGCGCAAAAAAAAACACACATACATATAAGCATGCACGTTCCACGCTCATTATAAACTGTCTTACGCTCTCACACTCGCTATTTTTCATTCTCCATTACATAAAACTCCCTTTCATCTAAACATACGCATTTGTTTGCTTGATATTGCAGGACATCTTATTGAAATTGTCGTCGATGTGCGAGACCGGCCGGTAGGAACGCTGCTTCAGACGTAGCTGTATGATCCAAGCTATCAGCACTGCAATGAAGGCGACCAAGATGCCGATAACAATATAAATCATCCAGTGCTTGCATGATTCCGAGACGACTTTAACTGGGGGCATGACGTCGTCTTCGTCGGGATATAGCTGGAAGGAGGCCGGACCATCGTGACGTGAAGCCAAAGCAGGTGGGCAAGCGGTGGCTATGGCGGGTTCACTGGCAAGCGCCACAGCCGGCGACTCAGTAGGCGCTGCTGTGGTAGGCGTTATGGGCAAGTGTATGGCGGGAGCGGCAGTGGAGCTCGTTTGGGTTGCCGGCCCGGCGGTTGTTTTGACTGTTGCTGCGGTTGTTGATGAGCTGGCGGCACTGCTAGTGGTTTGCGCTTCAGCGGTTGTGTTCTGTTGCAGCTTCACAGCTTCTGCTTCGCCCAACTGTATGTCCGACAATGGATCATTCTCATTTTCGCCAGCATAATCAAAACTACGCGGTGCGCTATTTGCATCATCAACGAAATCGTCAGCCAGACCGTCATCATCTTCTTCGTCCTCATCATCGTAATGCCGCAGACCATTGCCGTATTTGCCATGTACGCTGCTGCGTCCGTTCAGCAATTCCTTTGGCATGGGCGCACAGTCGGGCCAACAAATGGGGCAGCAGCCATCTTTCAATGTTACTTGACGTTCGCGCGGACAATCGACATTGCTGCAGAACGGCAACACGCACTTTTCAACGCCATCGATGCATTCGCATTCATAGCAGCCGACACGCCAGCTTTCGCCATGCTCAAAAAGCGCATTCAATTTTTCTGGCTTGCAAATGGCTTTGGTCTTATTCACGGCTTCATCGCAGATCTGTATGCACATGGGTTTGCCCGCAAAACAGTGGCAACGCTGACAGCCCTTCAGCCAATACAGCTCACTATCATCGTCCGCTGTGCACTTCGGTTTACGCTGACACTCATACTCGCCGCAACATTGACCGGGTTTGTTCATCGATTCGGGCAACAGCTCGACGACCACTTCATCTTCGCCATGACAGTCGGGTATGTAGCAGGTCTTACAAATGCATTTTTTGGCCAGACAGCATTCTGCATAGACGTCTTCATCGATTTCGGTGGTATTGTAGGTCATAGCGTCGGCGGCATCGGTGGGCGCTACGGTGATCTGTTGTACTTCGATGCTGTTGAGCATTTCACGCACACTACTGTCTGGCGGACAGGTCATTTCGGTCAACGGAGGGCATTTGACATTGTAGCAGGGATGCGGCAGAAGGTCACCTGCGGAGAATGAAGAGAAATTGCAGAGGAAATGTAAGTGAAAGCAAAAATATATATTATTTTTTTAGATAATTTAGTATATTAGATTCTTAAATTAATACCCTATAAGATAACTAATAGAAAAACCATTGGAACACGTCACTTCTAATCGGTAGAAAACTAGCTATTTGAGTGAAAATACAACTGGAGGCCTGGATTAATTGAAGTTATCGAATTTTTCTTAGTAAATTTAAGTTAAGTTGTAGGGCTGAGCCTGGTCCTAAAGATAAAGCAACATCCCACTTAGACAGCTGTGAACGCTGCTCACTTGTGATTACAAAAACAACAAAATATAGATCACCAGACTCTTCTAGATCGACGAAGCGCTTCGGGCCTATGACATGTTTGTTAAGACGCTAATATCGAACCCAGCCGCTTCGCTCGGTACGTCGGAAGTGTGTTGACGGAGAGGCTTAAACCTTTGTCTGGCAAAAGCTAGACAGTTGAGTCCTTATAAATCTATCGTGAAAGGATCTCAAGCTTTTTTGTTATAGTTATCAAACTTCGTGCCTTAGTTTGGAGCGACTACAAAACAAAATCATTGAGATAAGCCTTCGGTCGAAGTTTTTTCAAAAGTCAATAATATTTCCATGAGATTGGGTTTTCCTATTGTCCAATTACCAGTTTTTGAAGCGATAATCAAACCTATAAAAATTAGTGGTTTTGTACAGCGAAGTTCTTGGAATGACGTGGTTTTCAACTTCTTGTTAGGGTTCTTGTAAGGGTTATGAGGGTTTTGAAGCGAAAAATTTTTATCTGTGGTTAGATAGATTAAATAGATATACGAGAAATGCACCGCGACCTTAGGTCTATTGTGCCCACTCCTAAATCATACTACTTGGTGCTAGCGAAGTGATGTAATAGCTAATTGGAAACGTGATCCCAAGGAGGTTTGGTTAAGGTTAGGTTTGATGGCTAATCCTGGGGCTGCATGAGCACTTGTGGTCTGTGACTTGTCATAAAAATATAAATCCTATATCCGAACTTATATGTCGACAAAGCGACTTGTGGCCTATACAAATTAGGTTAAGCGTTTCATTTCTATTCCCAACAGTTAGGTGAGATATCTGTGAAGTGTGAGCTTCGTCTGGTCTGTTAGAACCAAGTGCTGCCCAAGCTCTCGCGAAATCTAGCTATCCAGTAGAAGAACTTACGACGAGAGTGGATCACCAACATCCCATTCTGTTGGTATAGACTTTTTCTTGTCAACTCATTAGCTTTACTGTTACCTGCGAGTCTGCTGTGACCTGGCGACTATACTAGTATTATCAACTAACTAAAAATTCTCTCGATACCGTTGATAACGAGGTTAGGCATTCCTTAACCAACCTTGAACGAACGGTTAGTGAGCTCAAGACTAGTTTCATCGCCCTGCTCATTTCTCTGAAGGAGACTGTAATCAGGAGCAACCTCGGTTTAAAAACGCTGCAATATTAAGGATATCTAAAACTGAAGTGTATACAGATTAGGTTGGTAGAGGGATATACAAGTATTGACAATCTCTATCCACTTCAATTTCGGTCTTTCTGATTACTGCAGTATATATTGTCAGTATATTCATCTACCAACCTTCTTTCAAGCTTTGAATCATCCGTAAAGAAGTTCACAGGACCTTTCCTCAAACGGCTCCTACCCACCCAGTACTCATTCACAGGTATGTGGCCAGAGGAAAGCCATCAAAGCTTGGTTTCGTAATTACCTCATTCAAAAGATGCGATGTGAAGTCAAAACGTGCGAGGATTTCCGATTATTCAGACACTTGTTCATTTAGAAATTCAGATTCTCTGAGTCTGATAGCAATTTTCACTGTCACTATAAGCAGAATGACATTAAGTGTCATGGTTCTTGTGGAACTTAGTGCGTCACACATGCTGTTGAGCATCGGATATCGTCTTATAAAAATTTCGCTTTCGATGAGTTCATATCTATAGTTGATTCGTTGTATACTACATCATACCAAAACTCGATTCAATGTCATTTCAAGCTATGTTTTTCAAGATTCTCTTGCTTGCTAAACCAATCTTACCAAACATTTTTCGGGAAACGAACAGAAAATTTCTTATATTTGCTAAATTTTCTCTGCCACAAGGCGCATTTATCTGCCTGTCACTATATTTCACACAAGTCAACCTATTTAATGGCGCATATTTTATCACACATATCGAAAAGCAACCCTGCGTTGAGCACAGCCTTAGCGAACGTCAAGCGTTAGCGATTACTAATTGACGGCACGTGTTTTAGTAATCTCATTACTAACTGACAAATATACAACAGTAAAATGTGAGCGTCAAGTAACTAGGATACGGAGGAATGAGAAGAGAGATAAGTAGGTGGCAGCTGCATATCGAAATAAAGCAGGAGCACACAAATCAACGCGAATGTGATAAAATTTACATGTAGACGAAATGGACGAAAAGGTGCAAGAGAACTGCGGCAAGCTGGGCGAAGTCAGACAAAATATGTAAATGGCGCGAAAATTTAGAGCAACGAAGCGATTATTACGATGAAGCTTGTTTTAAGGCAGACTCGCTAGAGCTGCCGCAGAGATTAACGAGGTGCGGCAGACAGACGTAGTACTACGAAGATGCAACGAAAGGTGACAAAATAGCAAAAGGTAGATTAAATGTGTCTAGCTAAGGTGGCGTCTGCGGCGGAACTTCGAGCTAGAGCATGTGTTGGAGTGTGAGCTGGCGCGTGAGCGCGAGCAAAACGTTATGTAGGCGAAGTAGCGGCATTTTTTCTTGTCAGACATTTGGCGCACACGAGCGCAGCCACGGCAGGCGCGCACTTTTATTGCATACACTCGACTGATTATGTTAATCGTGTCGAAATTTACGCAATGTACCTAGCGAATGTCAAGTAATTTGTCGCGGCTAATGGCTGACTCGCTGGCGTACCGGCTGGCAGGCGAAGGGTACAAAAAACGAGTCAAGTGACAAGCAAAGAGGAGTTTGGCGAGTGTGCGAAAAAAACACTCGATAAATAATAAAAGTAATACATAGCGAGAAAAAATTAAACTGTATGTCTATAAAAATAATAAGTGGCAACCTGCCAGGCTCTCCCGTAAAATATGTAAACGTGTGCGGCTTATACAAAGTGCGCTAATAAATCTCAATTGAAAATTAAGGCTGCTGTTGCCAGCGGCGCATGCGTGAAAGGAAATTACTTTCACTTTTCTGACTAATTGTCCGGCATTAGTGGCACCCAACAGCCAGTCAAGGGAGCATTTATTAAAATGCAGCCACTCGCATGACGTCGCATGCAACGTTAACTTTTACTTGTGCCGACTGCCGGCGCTGACGGTTTGTGTTCGAGTTGAATAAGCATTTCTAGATAAATTACGGTGACGATTTGTAAGATATAGTGTGTACTTTTATACACAGTTTAGGCGCAAAACCAAAAATTTGTGTAGACAAAAGCCTAAATTGCAACTTATAATGTGTTGCATGTTGTTTCACTTTTATAAGTGTGGTTATGTGGTGACTACTGAGAGAAATTTGCTATCATAGTCACAGAGAAGGTGCATAAAATTATAAAATACGGTGAAAAATCGAAAATGAGGAATTTCCTAAGCTTCAAAATGTTTAGATTAAGAGACCTGCGACCATTACTAGTCTGTTAATAATGCTACACTACACTCTGATCTTGTCGACTTTTCGTTTAATCTAGAAGAATTGGTCTACTTTCTATATTTTACGCCCATTATAAAGCATATAGTAAGCAAACTGACTTAAACTTTCAAAAATGTTCTAAAGCTTTCATAAATTTCAAAAGTTTGCCTAAATTTTCAGGAACTTTCATATATTTTCTAAAGCTTTTATGAAATTACAAAATCACAAATTTCAAATCTTCAAAAGCTTTTATAAATTTCAAAAGCTTTCATAACAATTAAAAAGCTTTCATAAATTTCAAAAGCTTGTATGACTTTTCATGATCTTCTGAATGCTTTCTAGGATTTTCAAAATTTTCATAAAGCTTTCTTGATTTTTTAAGCTTTTACGGTTTTTCAAAGTTTTATTGATTTCTGCAACATATTTGACTACTTAACAAAAGAAGGCCTCGATTTATGAAGTTTGTGCTTAATAATTAAAAAAAAATTTAAAATCATGAATCATATAGTAAGCAAACTAGCTTGAGCTTTTAAAAGTTTTCTAAAGCTTTCACTTAACAAAAGAAAAACTCGATTTATGAAGTTTGTGATTAAAAATTAGAAAAAATTTTAAAATCGTGAATTATGTAGTAAGCAAAAAGCTCAAGCTATTAAAAGTTTTCCAAAGCTTTCACTTAACAAAAGAAGGCCTCGATTTGTGAAGTTTGTGATTAAAGATTAGAGAAAATTTTAAAATCATGAATCATGTAGTAAGCAAACTAGCTTGAGCTTTTAAAAGTTCTCTAAAGCTTTCATAAATTAAAAAATGTTCAATCTTAAAAATTTACAAAATCTGTCACAGATTTTTAAAAGCTTTCAAAAATTTCAAAAGCTTTTATAAGTTTTCAAAAACTTAAATACACTTACGAGAGATCTGATGAATCCTTGTGGTCTAATTAATGATTTATGATATATAAATTTGTTAAAATTTTCGTAAAGCTTTTACAATGTTTTAAGCTTTCACGATTTTTTAAAGCTTTCATGATTTCTGAAGTATATTTTGCCACTTAACAAAAGAAGGTTTCCATTTATGAAGTTTGTGATTAAAAATTAAAAACAAGTTTTAGTAAGCTTAAGCAAGTATAAGCTTTTAAAAAATTTCTAAAGCTATGAAAAGTTTTCACAAAATTTCAATAACATAAGTTTAATCCTACAATTTTAAAAGCTTTCACAAATTTTAGAAACTTTCGTAAGTTTTCCAAAGCTTTTATAATTTTTCATAAAGCTTTCATGATTTTTTAAGTTTTCTTGATTTTTCAAAGCTTTTGTGGTATCTGAAGTTCTTAAGTATATTTGACCTCATAACAGAATAAAGGACTCGAGGGCTCGAATAAAAATTAGAAAAAAGTTTAAACTCATGAGTCATATTGTAAGCATATGGGCTTAAGCTTTTACACATCCTTACATCTTTTCATAAGTTTTCAGAAGCTTTTTAAATTTACAAAATGTTTTTACATTTTCTACAAATCTTAAAAATTTAAAAAATCCGCAACAGATTTTTAAAAGCTTTCAAAAATTTCAAAAGCTTTCATAAGTTTTCAAAATCTTTTGTATTTAAATGAAATTTAAATTAAAAGAGAGAGTTTTATATATACATCGCATACTCTGAAGGGTTCTACTAACAATTATTTCTGTATCCGAAGACATGATATCCCCCGTGCTACTGATTATCCTTACTACTACTTACAAAGACTTACTAATGGTTGTATGATTCGAAAAGCATCCCTTTGTTTCACCGCCATAACCTCAATTATAGATATGCCTTTCGAACACAGCACACTTCCATCCTGTCATTTGTGGCATATAAGTTTCTATACATTTCCGTTTCCATTTCAAAGCACTCAAAATACATTCAATTACACACATTTATAATACAGTCTACGCAAATTGGTTGTTCCAATTTCGACATAACCTCAATTTGCCATGAATCGCTATTGAAAAAGGCTATAATTACAGTGCAGCTGACCGCACACACATGTGCGTGGCCAACAAAAGCGCAAATAAGCGTACAAATGTAGCGACTACCGCCTGCTACACAGTGTGACATAAAAGTACGTACAAGTGTTGCTGTGAGCATATAGCAGCCGAGGCGAGCTTAAATCCCTGAGCTTATTAATTTCCATAACAAAAAGCCATAAAATATTCGTACTTTAAAATAAACATAAATTACAAGCCAACAATTTGTTAGTCCACTCTTATTTATCGGACGTAACTCGAGCGTTGAGCGCACAACGTACAATATACGGCTCGTTATTCATATGTATAGAGTTACAAAAGCAAAAGCGTCTAAATATCCGAACAACTAGCGCAATTTGTAAAGCTTTATCATATTACTTACACATACATGTAGATCCTTTTAGTTTGTATCTATTCAAGTGGTGGCTTAAACAATTTGCAAAATTATGCATTCGACAAGCTCTAATGGAGCAAAAGTAGTTAGTGTTACACAGGCGCACACAAGCACATAAATGTATATGGGAATAATAACGTCACTTTTCACCATCCCAAAGGGATAAATATTAAAGGACTCGAATTGCAAGTGGGACATGAAATAATGAAATGAAATAGTGAAAGCTTAAAATTACTCCACTAACATTGGCGCCGATATGTGTTGTACGAAACTGTTGCCAAGTATATGTAAAATGTTGAGTAAGAGTTCGCAGGAAAAATAAACAAAAATGTGTATTTGGAGTATGTAGAAGCTTTCATGAGTTTTTAAAGCTTTCAGTATTTATTAAAAAAAAAGCTTTCAGTATTTATTAAAAAAAATATATTTTTTATCTTTTTACGATTTTACGCTTTTAAGATTTTTATTTTTCTATATTTTAAGCTTTCACAATTTATTAAAGTTTCATAGGCTGTTAAACAGTCTTACATTCATGAAAGCTTCAGAAATCAAGAAGAATTTTCAGTCATCGTAAAAGCTTAGCAAATTACAAAAGTTTTGAAAACTTACAAACCATGAATCATTCATGAAATTCATTCTTTAAAAGCTTAAAGCTCTTAAAATTTTTTGAAATTTTTTCTAAACTTTTGGATGTATTTGGAAATTTATTGAAAATGAAAAAACAAAAATATTTTAAAAACTTATAGTAAAAAACTCTGAATCATACAGGAGGGCAGAAAAAATTCTTACAGCTTTTGAGAATTTATAACAGTTTTTTTAATGTTTGCTGATGTAAGCTTAAGCTTCTATGTTTAAAATATCATTTTCCAAGAAAAATAAGCTATCGCGTAATCAATTACTTAGGGCTTTTAGAAATCTATGAAAGCTTTTAAAATTCTTGAAAACTTTTGAAGAGTTGTGATAGCTTCTGTAAGTGTATGAAACCATTTTAAAATTTATGACAGCTTTTAAGATATTATGAAAGCTTTCCAAATCTATGAGAGCTTTTAAAATTAATAAAAACTTTTGAAAATTTGTGATAGCTTCTGAAAGTTCATGAAACCATTTTAAAAATTGTGATAGCTTCAGTAAGTTTATGAAACCATTTTAAAATTAACGACAGCATTTAAAATATTATGAAAGCTTCCACATCTATGAAAGCTTTTAAAATTTATGAATACTTTTGAAAATTTGTGATAGCTTCTGAAAGTTTATGAAACCATTTTAAAATTTACGACAGCTTTTAAAATATTAGGAAAGCTTTCCAAATTTGTGAAAGCTTATGCCACTTTGCTTATAATGTAAATTTCAGAGAAAAGTAATCTTTCGCATAACTTAGACTTTTAGAAATTTGTGGAAACTTTTTAAAGTCATGAAAACTTTTAAAAATTTGCTAAAGCTTCTAAAAATTTGTGAAAACTATCGCTTCAAAGATAATATAATATAATAATACCAATTCTTCTGGATTAAACTAATTAGTTGAATTTACAAATATATTTAAAACTTTAAGAACCACGAATTATTCAAGAAAACTTCAAACTTCATGAAAGCTTTTGAAAGTTAGTGAAACTTTTAAAAATATTGTAAACATGCAAACTTTAATCTTTACAAAAGTAATGAAAATGAAGGTCATGCATTTATTTATGAAAACTTTTGAAATTAAGTGAAAGCTTTACAACAATATGGTAAACCTTAAAAACCATTTACTATATAATAAATACTCATAAGTAAGTGAAAGCTTTGGAAATATGACACAAATTACTGAAATCATTATTGAAAGCTTTTGAAAATTAGCAAAAGCTTTGAAAACCGCGAAAGCTTTACAAAAATATTGAAAGCTTTAAAACTATTAATCATTTATAAATTCTAATAAAAAATTTTAAAATTCAATAATAATGATTTTCCAGTGAAACTTTCGAAAATTCTTTGGCTTTGTCAACTTGTGACAAGGTATAACCTTTTTCGCAAAACTTTTGAAATTTGAAAGTTGTTAGAAAATTAGTCATAAGATAAATTATATAACCGTTAAAACCCATAAATCATTTATGATTGTTGCAAAATTTATGAAAGCTTTTGAAATTCGCGATAGCTCTACAAGTTCGAAAGCTTTAAAAAATATTGAAAAATTTTAAAATCATTAACCATCATTTACAAAATAAAATAAAAATCAGGAAATCTTTTGAAAATAAGTGAAAGCTTTTGAAAAAATCAAAACTGTAAAAATCATGAGCTCTTAAAAGTACTCATTAATATTCATTATGTAATGAAATGTTTCAAAAAGCCGTGAGACCAACAAGTTTTCACGGGTTTAAGCTTTATAGGACCACAATTGAATTTTTTTGTATTTTTAAAGCTCATAAGATGGTTAAAATACTGCCACCTTAGAACTTTATAGAGTAATTTTTATTTTAAACTTGGTTCAAACTGTTTTAAATCAATAAAATGTCGACGATGTTACCGATTACCATGGATTGTGTTTCACATGTCCATAATTTTGCATTTCTTTTTTGCCTCCTACCTTCAATTTCCTACAGACCATTAACGCTTACAAATATTATTGAAAAACTTTTGAAGTTGTGACACACAAAAGTGCGTTTAATTTTCCATAATTGTAACATAAATTTGTTTAAATGTTTTGCATGAAATCATTTTGAATTATTTCCCGGAACTTTCGAAAACTTTCACTGTTATACTAGAACAACTTGTACGCACTTGTGTATCCTACTCATGACAAATGTGGCACATTGAGTGTGTACAGTGCCAAATGGAAGGACAAAATTCAATTGCAATTTTGAGAGTTTCAATAAGTCTCATTTAGTCTTGTCAAATAGGCAGAGATTTTGAATTTTTTGAATGAACGCATTTAGTGTAAAGTTAGTGAATGGGAATAATGAAATATTTTGCTTGCAAATGTTGTATGTTTACTTGATTGCTCGTTGTGTAAAATTGTATATTGAAGAAATATAGTAGCACATGCTAAAAAGCTTTATAAAGTGGTCTAGTATTGAAATGATGTACAAAATTTATTGAGTGTTAAAAGCTTCGCTCCACTGAGAGCTTTCAGACTTTATCTTGTTCATTTGATTGCTGTAAAAAACTTAATTTTCAAGCAAAAATTTCTATATTTCCGGTTTATTTCATTCACAGTGCAGTTCAGCCCACGTTCAAGGTTAAAAGCTCCAGTAAGAGCTTTTAGGTCTTATCTAGTTATTTTGCAAGGTGTAAAAAACTATTTTTTTCAGACCAAAATTTTTTAATTTTCCTTTTTATATTGCTGACAGTTGGGTCCAATTTTGTTGTAAAAGCTCAACTGCGTGCTTTCAAGCTTTATGTAGTTTTTCTGAGTGGGCTTACTCTCATCTGATTTTCGCCCAGAAATTTCTTTGCTATCAATTCCACTTCGCTCACAGTGAAGCTCAGTCCAAGTTCAAAATTAAAAGCTTCCGTGCGAGCTTTCAGACATTATCTAATTCTTTTGTATGGTGTTAAAACTTGTTTTTAGGACCAAAATTTTTTAACTTTCCTTTCTACTTCACACACAGTGAAGTTCAGTTAAATTTTGGCGTGAAAGCTGAGCTTTAAGACCATGTCGAGTTCATTCGAATTTTGTAAAAATACTTGCTTTTTGAACAAAAATTTCTTAAGTAACTGTCGTTTCTAATAAACACATTGAGAGGTTCAGTCGAATTTTGGGTAAAAGCTCAACTGCGAGCTTTCAGGTCTTAACTAGTACTTTCGAATAGAGTCAAAAGCTTGTTTTTTGTTACAAACATTTTTCTAATTTCCTTTCTATTTCACACGCAGTGAGGTTCAGTTCAATTTTGTGGTAAAAGCTCAGCTACGAGCTTTCAAGCTTTATCTACTTAGTTCATCTGAGTGGGTTGATTTTCGCACAAAAATTTCTTTAATTTCCTTTCTACCTCACAGTGTAATCAAATTTATTTTGAACTAAAAGCTCAACTGAGAGCTTTTCTTTGATTTTTTCGAATTGAGTCTAAACTGGTCTTTAGCTTTTAACTTTTCATACTGACGGATTCTAAATGTATTTTAATTAAACTAATACTCTTAAGGACTTCTTTGGTCGAGAATCTGGTGAAAAGTAATATTTTCTGTGGATATTTTTTTATATGAGAGTATTAAGCTTCAAAGACGACCTCTCTGTAAAGAAAAAAGTAAAAACGGAGTACAAAAAATTCTAAAAGCTGAATGAGGACATGTCAGTCTTCATCATGTGATATCTGGTCAAACTAGCAGAGTGAAAATAATCTAAATTTGCAATTTGGAAACCACTGGAGAGTACAAGAAATACATTACCAGAAAATTGTAATGAAAAATAACTAGAACAACAATCACCGAGTATTCTCTGAAGTAATTTGAGGCACTTTTGATTAAATATTTCCCTTCCCTCGACCAGAATTTCAATATAGTCCACTAAAGCAGCGTGAAGTCACCGCTCAAACACTCCACTCTCTCTAACAAGTTTTTGGCAAATACTATCGCTAAGCAGGGCAGTCGTACGCTTGGCCAAGCCATGTACAAATGCTAATGAAGGCGCCAAAGTGAAAATGGCAGAGATACATATTCTAGCGTCTACCTAAATAAGGGGTGGGAAGCAGGAAAGCAGCCATTAGCATCGAAATGGACGTCAATAAAACAAAACTTGAGTGCCACTACTAACCGATGTACGAGCGTACAAATGGAAGCGCTCATACGAATTAAAACCTGCGCCCAAATTAATGTGGCATCATTTTTTCTCGCTGTACACAAGGGAGGCGCCAAGTACGACTGCAACTGATGCTACCACGCACTTTTAGCTTAGGGGTATGTAGGACATGGCAATTTTCTACCAACTTGCTTCCACCAAGTTCGGCCGTTGGGAAGCGAACTTTAATGCTAGCGGTAAATGCAGCCGCTGCTATTAATCAGGTTCCGTGTCAGCGACGTTTACCATGCGTACAAATGCATCGACATACTTGTGTGGCTGCTCGTACTTCTAGGCATGGACTCGAGAGCTTGTGCCTCTAACTGGCTTCGGTCGACTTTTAGCTGTGTTGAATAATGGCAACAAGCAGCGACGTCGGCAATTGATGTCACTGCTCATTTATCGCTGCATGTTAGACGCTCTAGAGGCGCTTCCTGAAGGTAGGTGTTCTAGTTAGATGCACAGGGTGGTCCATAAGCTTTTTTAAGACCTTGAGTTAGAAAGTTTTTAAAACAAAAAAAAAACAAAAAAAAAAAACAAAAAAAAAAAAAAATAAAAGATTTCATGTTTTTTTTAACTTTCACGATATTTTTTTTAATGCTTGCACAATTTTGAAAGCTTTCGCTATTTTTGAAGGTTTTAGGATTTTTTAATGCTTTCCCGATTTTTTCTGCTTTTTTTGATTTTTTTAATATTTCAGAATTTAAAAGCCTGCAGGAATATATCGAAGACTCTCAAATGTTCAGAAATAAACAAAAAAAGTTTTCAAAGCTTTTATGACTACTAAAGCTTTTATGACTACTAAAGCTTTCATGACTACTAAAGCTTTTATGACTATTAAAGCTTTAAGTAATTTTCAAAGCTTTCATATTTTTTTAACTTCCTTAATTTTTTGAACTTTCAGTGTTTTTAAAGCTTTCACCACTCATCTACAGCTTTCTTAATTTTTTTAAGCTTTCACGATTTTTAAAAGCATACAGGAATATATTGAGTGCTCTCAAAAATGCGGAGATAAACAAAAACATTTTCAAAGATTTTGTGACTTTTAAAGCATTAAGTAATTTTCAAAGCTATCATATGTACTTTTTTAATCTTCATAATTTTTTGAGCTTTCAAGATTTTTAAAGCTGTCACCACATCATCTTCAGCTTTCATAAGCTTTTAAGCTTTTAAAAGCATACAGGAATACATGTGAAAGCTTTCATGATTCTTCGAGCTGATTTTAAAGCTGTCACGATTCTTTACAGGTTACGTAGTTTCAAAAGCTTTCAGGAAATTTTTTTACACCTTTCAATGGTTTGTAGTCAAAATGCCTGTAAATTTTTAATCTTTCACAGTTTTTTAACAGCGCTCTTGAGCTTTTATGATTTTTTGAGCTTTCGAAGCTTTTTAAGGCTTTAATAATTTTTAGCGCTTCCGAAATTTTTTAAAGATTTCATAACTTTTTGAGCTTTCGAAGCTTTTTTACACTTTCTGTATTTTTTGGGTTCAGTGTTTTTCAAAACGTTATTAAAATATTAGACTCTATAATAGCATAAAACGATTTGGACAGTTGCTTTCCAATCTTTAAGAATTAATTTTCCACTGAATTTTTATGTCTTCACAAAGGCCTGACGGTCATTTTAAATAAGGTAGTTATCTATTTCTTCACGCGCCTAAAGGAACATACATATAACCTCCCAAAATATTAGAAATGTACACTGAGCTGGCATCTTCTTTCAGAACCACCCCTTACAGGCATGCTTATTTCACGCGTAAGCCCTTCGGCGTTGAGCACAATTGACACAACAGCCTTTAAAGCGTATTCATGACTAGTGATTTTCGACAATTCACAACACATGTGTTGCTAGAAGCGATCCTCGCTGGACGCGACCCTTCAATAACAACACCACACACAACCAGGCATATGCACACACATGCCCACAACATCAGCAGTCAATTGTTGTTGAGGGCATGTAAAGAAGCTGCAATGATTAGCACACACAAATTCTTACTGTGCATGCAGAGGCACAGTAGCTCTGAACTGGTTGTAGTAGGCTGCGCAGCGCCTCTAAGTATGCAACAACGGATGAAGAGTGCGTGCTTTTATATGTAAAGGGTGATTTTTTAAGAGCTTGATAACTTTTTTAAAAAAAAAAACGCATAAAATTTGCAAAATCTCATCGGTTCTTTATTTGAAACGTTAGATTGGTTCATGACATTTACTTTTTGAAGATAATTTCATTTAAATGTTGACCGCGGCTGCGTCTTAGGTGGTCCATTCGGAAAGTCCAATTTTGGGCAACTTTTTCGAGCATTTCGGCCGGAATAGCCCGAATTTCTTCGGAAATGTTGTCTTCCAAAGCTGGAATAGTTGCTGGCTTATTTCTGTAGACTTTAGACTTGACGTAGCCCCACAAAAAATAGTCTAAAGGCGTTAAATCGCATGATCTTGGTGGCCAACTTACGGGTCCATTTCTTGAGATGAATTGTTGTCCGAAGTTTTCCTCAAAATGGCCATAGAATCGCGAGCTGTGTGGCATGTAGCGCCATCTTGTTGAAACCACATGTCAACCAAGTTCAGTTCTTCCATTTTTGGCAACAAAAAGTTTGTTAGCATCGAACGATAGCGATCGCCATTCACCGTAACGTTGCGTCCAACAGCATCTTTGAAAAAATACGGTCCAATGATTCCACCAGCGTACAAACCACACCAAACAGTGCATTTTTCGGGATGCATGGGCAGTTCTTGAACGGCTTCTGGTTGCTCTTCACCCCAAATGCGGCAATTTTGCTTATTTACGTAGCCATTCAACCAGAAATGAGCCTCATCGCTCATCGGACACGGACGCGAAACACATTTCGAACCGAACACTGATTTTGGTAATAAAATTCAATGATTTGCAAGCGTTGCTCGTTAGTAAGTCTATTCATGATGAAATGTCAAAGCATACTGAGCATCTTTCTCTTTGACACCATGTCTGACATCCCACGTGATCTGTCAAATACTACTGCATGAAAATCCTAACCTCAAAAAAATCACCCGTTATTATTGTGCACTTGCTACTGTCATGCAACATTCTGTCATTACCTATATATCCAGCAACAACAACAACAATAACAACAACATAAGCAGCTAACTGCAACAATGTGACTGATTGCTGACGGCTGAGGGCTGTCGAACGCCAACGGCTGCCGTGTCCAGTCAAGCATTTATCCATTCATGCATGTACGCACAAGTCACAATGTGGCCTATTTAGGGTGTCGTTATGTTATAGCTGCGCTCGCCCATATACCTGCGTATGCATATCTAGTCCGCATGTGTGTATTCTGTTGTGCCACACTCCATATTGTAGCGCCATTAAAGCGTTGACACGCATGCTCATTACCATTTCATGCCAAACTCCATTGGGAATTATTGTTTTCGTTGTTGTTGTTGTTGTCATTTGCTTAACTATTCGTTGCTAGTGCTAACTTATTGCCGCGTCGCATTGTTGTTGCTAGGTTTTATTGTGCCCACTGTTGGCAATTGGATTGATGATAATTCCATTGGTCTAATTTGCCAAACCCCTTCTGGTATTAGTCCAGTTGCAGGTGTGCCAAATCTTATTATTTTGTAAGTTATTTGCATTTCAAGCGTGCGAATGTGCGCCGAATACGAATTGCTAACAATTATTTGTGCCTAAGTTGTTTGCTTATGTGGAAATGTGTCTTGGAATTAGAAATGCTTAAGCTTAAAGGTGAAAGAGTAAAAGTAATTTATTGGAAATCTAATTTGGACTTAAGTTGCCTTTATAACCGCTGCAGAGGGACACTCATGTAGCCTTATATCCGTCTTAAGAATCTCATTTTGCGCTTCTTTGGAAAAGTCCAGAAAATAAAAGCCTAGAAAACTGCTTATCTAAAATTATCCATACTTTAAGTAGGTGGGTAGGAGGAAGTAGGGGGAACGTCAATCCGCTAAACCTAACCTACTCTTAACTCCCGACTCTCCCCCCGAACCACCTTATCAAGTATTACTTCCTGGTAGTGATATGGCACGGACTGACGGTTGCTTAATCTGCTTTATATGTCCCAGTTTGGTCTTGATTGAGGCTGCCGTTTCACTGACAGCTTTTCCGTTCTCATTGGGATCGACTGACGGACGCCTAATCAGCTTTGTAAGTGCCGAGTAGTGTAGTTTTTCCCTTGTACTTAAAAAGTGAGGGAGAATACATTCTCAAAGTCGGACTAATGTCGTGCTTGAGTCTGTAAAGGTAGCTTCTAAAGCACCCATGCCCATTTAGTACTTGGGTTAGGTAGAAATCAAGGTGCCTATGTCATCTGTCTATCCACGAATGGATGTCCGGTTTCAGTCTGTGGGTCCACCGTACTTTGAGTGAGTTCGGCCACCGCTGCTACCATATCGTTATGCGTTTGACTCTCTCTATGTTTCTGGTACTTATTACCAGGAGTTTCTTTCACTCAGCCAGTTCTGAACTCATTCAGAAGAACCATTGGCGCAGACCGTTTATGTACTCATTGCATTTGCTGCGGAGGTCATCAAGGTGTTTAGCCACTGCTATCACAAATAAGATCGTCTGCTTATGCAAGTAATTTAACGGTTGTTGGTTGGTGTCTCCTTAGCACCCCATCATACATTAGGTTCCATAGAAGGAGGCCTAGAACCAAGCCTTGCGATACTCCACTCGAAATAGAGTAGTCTTTGGTCTTCGTCAGTATCAAATAATAGTCGCCTGTTTTCAAAAAACTCATAATAATTCTCATGACATGTTGAGGATCGGAAAGCCTTGATTATGTTTGCCGATTTTGCTGAGTTGAAGGCGTTCTTCACATCATTTGGAGCTCTGACAGAAAATAATGTCTCCGCTATGCTTTTTGTAGATAGATACTCAAGGTTTGGTATCTGTTAGATTTCGAGAGTTCGATGTCTAGTTTCTAATAGAGCTTGGCACTCAAAGAGGCAGTATAGAACCGCTTCCTTGTTACCCTCGAGTTTGCTCCTGCGGCAAGTGTTGTCATAGAGTCTATCTATCAATTATCTTTCCCAGAGATATATAATAATTCATTAGTTTTGGTCTCGTCATATTTCGTCCATATCTGTTTAGCTATTTTGCATTTGGTTGTGATGGCTCTGAGCTATTTCTTTAAATTTTGTATTGAGCTCTCTCATGATTGTTTTTGGCGAACACGGAGAATGCGCTACTGATGGATGTTTGGTGGAGTGGACTAGCTATTGAGCTAAAAGGTTTTCTACATTTGCTAAGCTGGAATTGATTTTTGGTGACGACAAGGCTCTACTATCCTGGCTGCCGGTGTAAATGGTCGTTTCTGTATCCGCCCGCAATTGTTCAGTAGAACTGCACAGACTTTCTTTATGCCCAATACTTCTGCTTGGAATATGCTAGCTGAGTTTGGTAGGCAAAAACATAGAGATATATCAAAAGGCTCGGCGTATATTCCGTCCCTGTTTCCATTTTGGTCTTGTCGGTATATATTGAGATAGTATTCTCCTCCCTTGCTGGAAGCAGTTTTGGCCCTTTCGGTATACATATATTGAGGCATTATTCTCTTCCTCTACTCAACCTTATCTCCAATCACGTCTGGAGGGTATTCTCACCTTGTAGTAACTATTGAAATCCAACCTTGAGAGGATATAATTTTAACCCAATATGCTCCTATATTTTTGACTAAAAATGGTGGACATAAACTCTATCGTATATCTTTTCGAGAATTGTTCAAAATTTTTCCAATGCAAACTAATTTTTTGACTCAGAAAATGCAAATAGTTAGGTTAGTCCAAAATATATTTTTCCATTGTTTTAATTAAATATTTCCCCTATATTTGTCACAAGTTCTTCTGACGATTCGCTTAAGCTCGATCATCTGTTTAGAGTAAGAAAGTGTTTTAGTTGTTCGGCTTAAGTGTTTCTTTGAACAAAAACAGTCGGTTTCTATGAAAGATCAGCTTGTTATGTGGCTCTTCTGCAGTTAAAAAATCTCTTCTTCATCATGATGAAATATTGCTATCCTTTTAGTTTGTTGGTTGTGTTCCACTTGTTCAATTTTTCTTTCCAATAATAAAATTTTATATTGACGTGCTTCATTGATCAAAAAATGGTGGGTTCCTTTGAGAGATCATCTTTTTTTGTGGCACTTCTGTAGCTAAGAGTTTATAGTCTATAGTAGTATAGACTGTTAAAATATTGTCATCTTTCATGGGGGAGCAGATGTGTTCCACTTGTTCAATGGGCTTTTTTCGTTGAACAGTGAAAATATTTGTTGATTTAACAACCTGAATATCAAAGAACATCTGTAGCTGAGCCGGAATCATTCGGCAGGCACTTGACCTCAAACAAGTTATAGCCCCTGATTACGCAGTTAGAGGAAACTTCAACAAGAGTTGTGTTCGAGCTGATCGGAGTTTTTGTAATTACAAGAGCAGCATAAACTTTTTAAAGACATCGGAATTAAAAAAAACCATCACACTGACGAGGTGACTCGGTATCAGCTTGATTATGGCATACATCTTATAATTATATCTAGAATTTGTGAAAATATATCGTCTAAGAATTCCAAATAATAATTAAATATTTTATATACAAATCACTTTCTCTAAGTGAACACAATTGTAACCAACGAGTACTCATTATAGCGCTCATTTACTTTTGAAAGCTACTCAGTCACGCAGTGTTGCATTTCGCTTTAAACTAAAAACATCGTTAGCTCCGCTTTTGTTGTGCCACAAGTAGTCAACCACCTCTCTTTTACCTACTTATTTACATATATTTGATGAATATGAGGTTGCAAATTTCAATAGCTCCTCGGTGCATTTCACTGCGCTTCCTGTCGCCGCAGTTCTGTGGCAAGCAAGAATTAATTTCCATTCACAACTTAGGGGAAAGTATGTCAGTGACAAAGGGAAAAACTATGCAAAGAACAAATAACAACAAAAATGACAAGAAAATGAAATGAGTTGCGGAATACTTAGCGGCAAAGCTGATAAAGGAAAAACTTGGCAGTTGCGGTCACAGAAAGTGGTGCCAGCACAAAGCGAAGCTTGCGCAAACTTCAACGTCGTCGAATGGCAATTTTCTTTATATTTCCTTGCTCCGATATGCTTTTTGACAGCTTTATTGTATACATTATAGTTTTTAAATTAATTTACTTTATGGAAAAAAGGAAGAAGTTAAAAGAAGGAAAAGTTAAAATGCAATAGTAAACCAGGAGGCACTGAAAAGAAATCTAAACCGAAAGCAAGTTCCAGTGTAATTTCGAAGATCAGCACAAAGCCAAAACTGAAAACGGGGACATATTCCGTATTAAACCCAACATAAAAATCAGAGTCTAGAGGAAACCTAAGATCTATGCTTAGACTGAAGTTTTCAAAGAAGAAGATCGACAGTAAGATTAAGAAAAAGACCAAGAGCATAGTCAAGACCAAGGCCGAGACCAAGATTAATTCTAATACCATGATTAAGATCAATACTAAGGCCAAGACTAAGGACAAGATCGAGACAAAGATAAATTCCAATATCACGACTAAGATCAATACTAAACCAAGACCAAGATCAACAGATCAAGACCTAGACCAATAACAAGTACAAGGCTAAGGTCAAGACCAAGAACAAAACCAAGACCAAAACCAACCCCATCACCAACATTAACACCAAGACCAACAAAACCAATACCAAGACCAAGACCAAGAGAAGGACCAAAACCAATACCAAGTCCAAGACTAAGACCAAGATCAAGACCAAGACCAAGACCAAGACCAAGACCAAGACCAAGACCGAGACCAAGATCAAGACCAAAACCAAAACCACTGAGACCAAGGCCAAAGTCGAAGACAAAACGAATGCTCAGATCAAGACCAAGGCTAAGACCAAAACCAACAACAAAATTAAAAAATGAAGAACAAGACCTAGGCTAATACAAAAAACGAAATCACGTCAAAGATCAAGACCCAGTTAAAGAAAGAGAATAAGACCATGCCGATGCCCAAGAAGACCTGGACAAACATCAAGACCAAGACCAAAAAGCAATATTAAGACCAATATCAATATTATAATTAATGATATTATCGAAGGCAAAATACCGATATCAAGAAACAGGCAATGCCATCATCGAAACCATGATTAAACTATGGAACGTAAAAAACAATCCACGTACTCTAAAAAATCCAGGACAAACACAAACTAAAAAGAGAAGTAGGAATAAGAAATACGCCTGAAGACCTCCTGTGCCTCTGTCCAGCACTATCTAGAACTCGTCTTAAGTACCTAGAAGTTTCGCAGTTCAAGGGGTTAGACGAAGTATCAAACTTAGATATCAAGCCGTTCCCAAAGTTAATAAAAAGCATTGAGGTCCTTCCTGTTTGAGGAATACTTCAGCTCAAATAAAACTGAACCTCCTTCTGGCCACACTAAGGACCAGTAGGTATTTGTGCGGCATAACGTAACCTAACCTAATCGTGCCATAAATACCACAAACTTTAGGGCTAAGACTATATAATCGAAAAATCAAATGCTCCTTAATAATGTCTTAAGAAAATATTATTTTCGCTTAACCAAAGTTAAAGAACAGCAAAAAAGAAACTTCAAGTGCTACGATCCTCTCTACACACGTTCAAAACACAATGAAGTAACGTAAATTTAATAGCGCAACAATGTAAGCGCCGACTTTGCAATTGCAATTTGTCACAAAGCCAAAGCGAGAATTTAAGACGTTCTGCCAAATATCAATTTACGCTCGACAATGTGCGAGGCAATTCGAAATGTGGAAAGAAAAATACAAAAGCAATAATGAAATGAGTAACAGATATGCCACGGCGACATTTGATGTTCGTCGATACCTACCGATAAACTAAGCACGTTGTGAGACACATAGAAGGACCGGCGGATCACACTGAAGACGCTTGCTAAACCGACTGCGTGATTGCAGCGACAGCTTGGGCAACTTTAAATTGCGGCAAACCACACGACGGCTGCTCGATTTCTTTAATCGCCATGAAAATATAAATATTTTCTTTGCAACCGAGAAAAAGAAGTATTTAACTAAGCGTAGCATAATAGCGGCGCGGCAATAAAAATCCAAAAAAAAAATAAGAATAAAGCAAAACCGAGCTGTACGGAATTGAGAGCGATCGACGTTGCAGATGTCGAACGTTGGCTTGTGACAGACGCTGTAACTTTCTGATTGCGGCTTTGTGCCACTGTGACGGCGGCATCATCTGCACGCTGCAACTGTGGCGAAATTAAATGTCAGCTGCGGATCGAATGACAGCTGCGGTTCAGCGTTGTAATCGCGATTACAGCGCAAACGGCCATGAGTTGCTTTTCAACTTCCTCTGCTCCACTTCCACTTCGATTTGTACTACTTCGTTTTTTATGAATTTATAATATACCCTGAACGGGATGTATAATTTTGACAAGATCAAGACCAAGACCAGGATCAAGACTATGATCAAGACTAAGGCCAAGACCAACACCAAGACTAGGATCAAGGCTATGATCAAGACCTAGACTATGATCAAGACCATGACCAAGACCGAGACCAACACCAAGACCAGGATCAAGACTCTGATCAAGACCAAAACATAGATGAGGACAAATACAAAGACGAAAACTAAGAACAAAACCAAGACCAAGACCAAGACCAAAACCAAGACCAAGACCAAGACCAAGAACCAAGATCAAGACCATGACCAATGCCAAGACCAGGCTCAAGACTATAATCAAGATCTAGACTATGATCAAGACCAACAGCAAGACCGAGACCAACACCAAGACCAAGACCAAGACCCAGACCAAGACCGAGACCGAGACCAAGACCAAGACCAAGACCAAGACCAAGACCAAGAACCAAGACCAAGAGCATGACCAAGGCCAAGACCAGGATCAAGACTATGATCAAGAGCAAGATCGAGACCTAGACTATGACTAAGACCAAGACCAAGACCAAGACCAAAACCAAGACCAAAACCAAGACCAAAACCAAGACCAAGACAAAGACTAACATGGAAACATCGGAATCGCTACAAAGTATTCATAGTATAAATGAACAGCCTTGACAAGTTGAGTAGATTTAGCTGTGATTATGTCCATCAGTTTTTGAGATATTGCTCTGAAATTTCGTCCACATCCCTCTCCCTCCAAAGACCTGCTTATTGGTCGGAGCCGCCGAAATCGGACGACTATAGCATATAGCTGTCATACTAATTGACCGATCAAAATCAAGTCCTCGTATGGGAAACTTTTTTAATTGACTAAATATCTTCACGAAATCTGGCATGAATTATTGCCTAAGACTAATTTATAATCACCGAAGAAAATTTTCAGATCAGACCATTATAGCATATAGCTGTCATATAAACTGACCATTCAAAATTATTGTAAGTAAACTTCTTCATTTATGAAGGGTATTATAGCCTCGCTGCAACTGAAGTTAACATTTTTGCTTGTTTTTTTAATTTTTTTATTTTGGTCTCGCGAAGTGTGTGCGCGAAATATGACAGATCAGCGGAAAAAATCAACAAGCCTTGCTGGCTTAATACTTTTTCTGCGACATTAATTTTTTCCCTTCTCTCTACTCTTTTTTTGCACGTTGGCGCTCTTATGTCAGCATTGCGACCGTTAACGTTGATATTTCACTGGCTGCAAGATTTTTGCAATTTATGTCTATTTGTTTGCTGTTTTTTTGTTGCTGGCCCCCTTCGTTCTTCGCGCTGTCTTATGGCGGCAGCGACTTTTATAATGACATCGCGTGGAATAAGTATGCGACAGCCGCTGTGATTTTATGGCGCTGATATGCGCATAAAATTGGAGTAATTGAGTCAGTAACAACAACAACTGCAATACCACATTTATTTACTTATTTTTAATGCAACATCTGCTAAGTGACCGTGGCCGTGGTGTCCGCCAGCAACCAGTTTTTGCTTAACGGTTTACCCGCTGTTGCAAATGCTGTAACAAATTGGCATCAAATTGAAAATTAATTGAAGACTTGTTGGTCATAGACGTGTTTTCAATACCGCGCATGCGCATGCATCATTTTTTCGTGAAATTAATAACAAATCTGGGTGTATAAATTAGCTGTCAAGCGTTGTCGCATGTTAACAGGTATGGACAGGAAAACTGGCGATTAATTTATCATAGAGCATTTAAAGGAATGCGTTGGGACTTGAACTTGTTTAGTGCTCTAAATATTACTTTGATATAGACGACTATGAGGACCAAGATTATGCGCAAACTCGAAACTGAAACTAGCATCAAAATTCTGGTAAATACCAAAGTAATCATGAAAATTAGTACGAAGATCAGCGGCTTGATCAGTTCTTTTCTTCGTCTGTTCCTTTACTGGCGTAGACATCGTCTTTGCCGGTGTAGCCGAGTTGACAACAGCGCGCCACTCGTTTCATCTTTTCGCTGCTTGGTGCCAATTCGAGATACCAATTGTAGCCAAGTCTTTCTCCACCTAACCTCTTCAACGAAGTGGACGTCTTCCTCTTTCTCTGCTTCCACCGGCGCGTACAGAGTCGAAAACCTTCAAACCTGGAGTGTTCTCTTCCATCCCGACAACTTGACCTAGCCAGTGTAGCCGCTGTCTCTTAATTCGCTGAGCTATGTAAATGTTGTCTATGTCCAGTTCAGCTCTCATCGTTCCATCGACTGCGCTATTCGCCGTTGCCAATGCGCAGAGGACCATAATTCTTCCGCAAAACCTTTCTCTCGAACACTACTAAGGCCGTCTCATCAGGCGATGTCATTGTCCGTGCCTCCTTGTAGAGTTTGATCTTTATTCGTCAGGAAAGCACTTTACTTTTCAAACTCTAAAGCGATGTACGCAAATACCATATAATAGAAATTATCTCAGAAGCTTGAACCAAGATCTGGAAAGTCGAGATAAGATCGCTACCGATATGAACATCAAGCTAATACAAAATAAGGACTGTCCCGTAAAAAATTGACCCTTTTATTCCTTAAGATTGTGACGCACCTGTTAATGGCATTAGTCTCAATGGGGACTTGTTTTTTTCTACATAATCTGACGATTAACAAAATGTATAACATTTTGTGTCAGCACTTCAAACTATTAAGATGTTTAGCAATCAAGAAAAAGTGCGCGAATTGGTTTTGTCCACTTACCTGGAAAATCCAGAATTAAAATATTCAGTTATAGCTAAAAAAACTGGAGCATCGGAAAGTACTGTCAAAAGGGCTGTTTCGAATTACAAAAAAGGTGTACCTACTATACGAAAAAAAGGTTCGGGTAGAAAAGCAGGTGCAGAAGGAAATTTGGCAAAAAGAGTGAAGGAAGTTTTTAAGCAGAATCCCAACACTTCAGTACGAGATGTTGCTGTTAAAGCAGGTACCTCTAAAATTACTGTACAAAGGATAAGGAGTGATAGTAAGCTAAAGACATATAGAGTTCAAAAAGTGCCAGATCGTTCCGATGAAAAGCAATTGGTTGCTCAAAAACGAGCTCGAAATTTGTATGAAGGATACCTAACAAAATTTGACTGTTGCGTGATGGACGACGAAACCTACGTTAAGGCAGATTTCAAACAGTTACCGGGGCATGAATATTATACCTGTATGAAGAAGGGGCAAGTACAGGGAAAATTTAAGGAAAAGAAAATTACCAAATTTCCCAAGCAGTATATGGTTTGGCAAGCGATATGTACTTGCGGTTTGAGAAGTATTTTTTTTGTAACACAGGGCACAATCAATTCAAAAATTTATATTAGCGAGTGCCTTCAAAAACGTCTTTTGCCATTTATACGCGAACATGAGGGTACTGTAATGTTCTGGCCTGATTGAGCAACCTCTCACTATTCTACAGCTACCATGGAGTGGTATGAAAGCAATAATGTTAATATTGTTCCAAGAAAAGCGAATCCACCAAATTGCCCAGAGCTTCGACCTATTGAGAGGTATTGGACTCTAATGAAATCGAATCTCCGGAAGAGTAAAGGTACTGCAAAAAATTTACAAGATTTTAGAAATAAGTGGCGAAGGTCGTACGGTACTATCGATGAAAACACTGTACAAAACATAATGAAGGGCCTTAAGAAAAAAGTAAGAAATTTTTACAGAAAATAAATACTTGTTAAATGTTATTTATAATTTGTAATCCCTATAGTACTCATTAATGAAAAATAAAACAAGACTTTGGAAAAATTTTTTGGTTTTCTTGTTATTAATGAAAAACGAAGGGTCAATTTTTTACGGGACAGTCCTTATATGCTGAGATCAACAATAAGAAATCGGAATCAATACTGGCATCAACAGCTAAATCGTTGTTTCTTAACATTGGAATCGACGACCAGGTTCTGTGCCACCGTGAGGTCCGCTTGATCTTGGTAGAACGCAGGAGATCTCATTGCCCTTAGCAGAGTTTATTTTGCGCAATACTAGGGGTTCATACTGGACATTTTCCAAGCACATTGACCGAGGTCCAAGGCATTCATGCGAAAAGGCTAAAAGTCTTGTCGGACGCTGGTTTTCAAAGTTATATAGAAGTGGGTCAGGTTTAAATATCTACGAATTATTCTCCATTCTACTCCCTTTGCAAGACTAAAGTTGAAACATCCCGGTAGTATTACCTTCGGCGAACCCAAAGACATATCCGAAACTGTCTTTAGGCGTCTCAACAAATTTGGTGATAGGCTCAAGGCGCTTGGACGACTTGAAAGGGTCTTATGTTTTATTTTAGGTACGACAGTTTTAGGTACCACAACTAATCGCTGTCCTAAGCTGATGTGGATAAGCTGCTAAATCTAACCTAATCCTAATACTGGAATAAGTATAAGGATCATTACCAAAAGTAATATTCGAGAACAATAAAAGTTTTAAAATATTATAAAAACAAAGGGAAAAGGAAAAGTAATATCAACGACAAGAACATCAACCGATATTATGAACAATATATAGTATATAAAATCAAAAGGAAACCAAGAAATAATTGGCGATTATAATAAAACATACACCAAAGTCAATATCAACGTAATATGAAGACGCTTTCTAGAATTAAAAAAGAATCAGGAGCTGTGAAATCGGTGCCATGGCGCAGAATCAGCCTAAAATATAACGTCAGTTCTTAGAGAATATTGCTCTTCATTGCTGAAATGTACCTTCAATAAAGAGTCAATACATACTGTCATAGCTGAAGCAGCCCTGCACCATTTTACTAACAGCTTGTTTTATAGTAGGCAGTAAGCATTCAGTTTTGTACCTTTCGTTAACACATATGGTGGATACTATCCGATCTAAAGAATTTAAACTTCGCTTGATCCGAAAATACCACATTTTGCCAGAGCTCGACAGTCTAGTTTTCATGAATTTCGACTCATTACTATTGTTTTTGTCGGATTTTTGTGTTCAAAAACAGTTTTTTTTTTACAGTTTTTTTTCCTGCAAGTCGAGATGCATTCAAGTACTGCTTCCTGATTCCTTCCTTCTGCTGCAATAATGCGACAATTTTTCTCTTAACGACATCACCTATTGCTTCGGGCTTGGCATATTTTTTTATAGAAACACTTGTCACGAGTAAACTATTTAACTTTTTGGTTCAATGATGATACAGATATGTATATTCAAAACTAAAAAAGTCTACTTTCCGCTAAAAACATACATACTCAAGTTATAGAACTTTCCGGATGACAGGACTGTATATAAAGGATCAGCATGACGAGCTGAGTCAATTTAGTCTTGTTCGTCTGTCTAACTATCCGTCATTATATCAATCTGAAATTTTGCACACGTCCTTTTTTCTACAAGAAGCGGCATATTAATCGGAATCGCCGATATCGCACCATTATAGCATATAGCTGTCATACAAACTGAACGATCTGAAAAAAAGATTGAAAGCTCTTTCATTCAACAAAATATCTTCACGATATTCGGCATAAATAGTTGTCTAAGGTAACGGTGAAATCTTTGAAGATTTTTTGTTCAGATCGGGTCACTATATCTTATAGCTGTCATACAAATTGAACGTTCGGATTCAAGTATTTATATAAAAAAAAATTTATTTAAGAAGATATCTTCATGAAATTTGGTATGACTTATTTTTCAAGGCAGCACTACGATATTTGAAAAAAATTTCCGAATCAGACGACTATAGCATATAGCTCTCATACTAACTGACCGATCAAAATCAAATGCTTATATGGATTTTTTTTTTATTTATGAAGGGTATTATAGCTACAATGCAACCGATGTTTGCGTTTTAATTTGTTGTTTGCTCCAGTTGTCCACCGACTGCTATGACGTCACTGCCAAAGTTCAAAGCCACAGAAATATCTTGCGGTTGTGTTTGCTTGCAAAATTCCGAAATTTGTTTACACTGCTAATAAAAGCTGTGCGTACATACTTACATAATATATATATATATATATATATATATTTATATGTATAGTATGTATTTTTATATATAGTATATATTATATATGCATAAAAATATATGTAGATATATATAAATATATATTTGTATTTATAAATGTAGAGCATAAACTTGTAGCTGCCATTTTTGTGGTTTTTAGCTGGAAAACAAAATGCTTTTGCATAAAATTATGTTTTAATACTTTTCAAGGCGAACTAATTTTCGTTGAAAAAGATAAGAGCACTTTGTCAGTAGAGTTGAATTTATTTATTTTAAATTAAATATATTTTAAATGGATTACGCAGAGATAGTCTCATTGAGGCATCACAGATAAATTGCTAAATTTTAGAGAAAGCGATTAGATCAACTTTTAATTTAATTAAAAGTAATTCAGCTTAAAATAGTTCAACCAAAAGTAATTGAATTAAAAATACTTTCGTTGAAAATCATTTCAATGCGAGCTCTTGCATGTGAGCCGACCAAAGCAAGTAAATTCTGCCATAATTGTGTATTGCTTATAAAAATTAAAAATAAATGCTCGAATTGCAAACAAAAGTGTCCACTGTCATGGCTTCTTAGAGCCTTGCATAACTGCAGTTCGGGGTGTGTGTGGAAAGCACTGGGATACACTTGCTAATATATGATATATATCTATGCAAAAGCTTAGTTACATTATATATATATCTACAGTGGTGGACAAAATTCTACATACTACACTCACCCGTGAATCCTGTCAAGCTATCATGTTACTTTTGTTCACTATTGTTTGGCATTTTATCATGAAAAGACTTAGGCCTGAACGACGTTTACAACTCTTTCAACTTTTTTACGAAAATTCGCGCGCTTCACTCAACTTATGGTCAAAATAATCAGCCTACTGAGCGTACTATCAGCAACACCATCACCCATCCTGAGACCCAACATTCACGATCGGATAATATTCGACCGAATAAAAGACGACCAGCATGCAGTGAAGAAAATATAACAGCCGTAGCTGAGGATGTATACGAAGACCGTGGAGAGTCATTTCGGCGCAGTTCGCAGCAACTCGGACTGACGTGTGGAACAACTTGACACATTTTACGTCGAGATCTTAATTTGAAAGCTTACAAAATATAGCTTGTGCAAGAACTGAAGCAGCTCAACTCTCCATCCGACGTTTTCGAGCCGAATTCTGGTTTCATGGGTAGGTAGCAAAACACAATTACCGCATTTGGGATGAAGGGCAACTTGAAGAAATGCAAGAGCTGCCATTTCATCCAGAAAAAACAATGGTTTGGTGTGGCTTGAGTGCCGATGGAATCATTGGACCACATTTCTTCAAAAATGAATGGCGTTCCTTATCGAGCCATGATAACCGACTATTTGATGCCTGAAATTGAAGCTCGTGATATCGGCGGCATTTGGTTTCAACGAAATGGTGCCACTTTCCACCCATCGCATCAATCAATGAATTTATTGAGAGAACACTTCAATGAGCGGATAGTTTCACGTTTTGTGGCGGTCAATTAGCCACCAAGATCCTATGATATCGTATCGGTAGACTTTTTTCTTCGAAGATATGTAAAGTCTGAAGTCTACGCAGACAATCCCGCTTCGATTCAGGTCTTGGAGCAAAACATCACGCGTATCATTCGCCAGTTACCAGTCGAAATGCTCGAATGAGTCATTGAAAAAAATTGTTCTCAACGGATGGACCATCTGAGGTATAGTCGTGGGTGGAAGTAGGGAAGTTTTAGAAGGAAAAAAGTTTGAAGAAAATCTAAAGAGTGGTTTGGTTGAGGGTAATGTGGATCGTAACAATTAAAAGTCACTGTTGGAACGTAAATGCCTTTAGTATATAATTTGGATCATGGTACCAGTTTAAACGTCTAACAAGTTAAGAATCCAAAAATAGGTTAGGATTAAGGATAGGATTAGTAAGGTTTGATTGCTTTGGTCCCACACAAAGAGTTCCTCTATTTTCAGTACCACAAAAAGCTTTGGTGTATTTAGACTTTTGGCCGCCACTGTATGCGTGTTCGTGTGCTGTGAGAACGCTACAGTTTACATTGGCGACAAAATAATATTCCAAATGTGCTGCCGTCACTTGGCTCTTTAGTGCTCGAAAATTTCAATATAATCAAGAATGTGCACATTGAAATGTGCCATCGCAATGCCAAACTCATATTTCAGCTTGCAATTCAGTGGAAATTAATGTAAACAACTTTTAAGGCAAAAGAAAAATATTAACTGACTTTATGCTGGGAAATAAGTGACTATATACATACATGCATACAGCATTTCTTGTGAATATGAATTCGCTAGTATTTTTTTACGAGGGTTACCACCAACTATCATAGTGCGGTTATCAGAAGTTTTCCTTAACTTAGCAAGCAAATGGTTTCAAGATCGAGCTCGGCTTCTGTAAAGACAGTAACAGAAACATGATAACAGACACCCAGAGTGCACTCAAAATTGAAGACATTGCTCGAGACCGTTAATTGGCGGAAGAAGTGCTGCGAAGGATGAAGACTGGATTTTCGATAATGACGTGAAGAGGGGATAACATCTAGGGAGCAAGAGGCTTCTAAATGATAGCATCAGGTGTAGGTAGCAAGAGCCGTTGGGAGAATAGTCCTAACGGTCGAGTGACATACGAGTACATCCGGAACGTTGGGTTTGTTCAGTATAATCTAGACTTCGGGTTTTGTCTAAGTCCGCGTTTTTTTCTTACGAGGCATGGGGCCCTGAATGTGTTTTTGCATTAGAGGCTCCTATCGGATAGGTTGAGGTGTGCGGCGTTGTGCGTGAATTGTTTAGGCGGCAATGGCGTTTAAGTTACGAGGTCACAAAGTACACTTAATTCTGGTACCACGGGGAGAGGGAGGAACTTGATCATGTAGACCTGCTCCTCGGGGAGTATCGTGATGGTTGTGGTTTAAACCTAAGTGAGGGAATAACTGACATTTTGCTTGGACAGACCTGACATTTTAAGAGCCCTGATCAATTTTACATCATTGATTTGATCCGCTATACTTTTGACCGTCACGGAGTAAGGCTGTCGACAGCAGACTATAAATTTGATAAATTTAAGGACTTCGTATGCCTCAGAACTAGCATAAATTCCAACTCATGCCAACAGGTGAGAGCGATGATTACCGATGAAAATGGAATCATGAACTGCACGAGCTCTACACTTGGATATATGTAGTTAAGCGCATTAAACTCCAATGAATGCACTGGTTCGGCCGTGTAGTCCGCTTGGAAGATGTTCCATTCGAGACCCATGGATGGACAACGAAAGCAAGGGCTCTTAAGTATATAATGGAAAGACCCAGATTGAGTAATCTGTACATTTCGATCGTAGTCTCCGGAAGCACCATCTGCAGAAAGCAATCGTCCAGAAAAAACAGGAGGGAGATTGTGTTACATCAGGACAACGATAGGCAATACACTTCTATATGAGACTCCGAAAGCATCATCTAAAGGAAGCAGTCATCCAGAAGTGATCAGTTTTAGCCAAATCGAGAGAAATTGTGTTCCATCAGAACAACGCCAGGCTGCATGCACTGATATTGATTCGTCAGCAGCTTCGGGAGGTTGGGTGGGAACCCTATGTATCCAACTTTGCGTCTGGAACTGACAGCGAGTAATTATTACTCTTTTTCTATGTATGGCGTATGATTTTGATGGTGAAAAAATGCCTCAAGAAAGACATGTGAGAATCAGCTGTACCAGTTTTATGCCAAAAGGGGTACGCTGTGCGTGGCATTATGAAATTAGCTTCAAAAGACAACAATTTGTGACTGTTTAGAGTTCACTTTACAAAAAAACCCTTTGATTTATTGAGGTAACCCTCGTAGCAGCTACAACTTTGAAGGCACTCAGTGTTTCAGCCAGTTCAGCAACGAAATACGAGCTTCATTGGGTAACATTTGCTGAGTGCCTGCTCCTTTTTGTCACCGCTATGCGCCGCTAGAAATCGTCTGCTGTGCACACATACAATTATAGACGAGTAAACACGCAAACTTGCAAAATAAATATGCATAAATAATTTATTTTTGTTGTTGCACCCACAAGCAACAAATAAATGTGAAGCGCGAAATGAAGCGCGCTTTGTTGCCTTACAATTCGTGAGATACGATTATTTATTTGCTATATGACAAAAGGCAGTAACTAAAGTCAACGATATTGCACCGAGATATGTAGTGTTGCACAGAGATGCAGCGTGTTGCAACGTGGCAATAGCTGAGTTACTATATGTATACATATATATAAATGTATGTGTATTCAAGTGTTGCTGACTTTGTGCAACAGCTCCAAGGAAACTGCCATTATAGTGCACTGAAGCGCAAACACACACTCTGGCAAATTTTTGTTGCCACACAGTCGTTCTTCCATTGCAATTCACCGATATTCATTGTTGCGCTGCAAGCTAACAACACTTATACATATATATGAACAACTAAGCAATCGTATTACAATTGCAATTGTTGTTGTTGTTGTTTTTGTTGCTATTGTTAATGTTTATGTTGCCATTGTGTCGCACTCCATTTGACACACCAAAATGGCATGAATAACGAGCGCCACAATGACGTGTGTCAAATGTGACAATTGTTAAAATAGCAGAAAACTACAAGAAGAAGAAGAAGAAAAGCAAGAAATACAAGAAAAGGTATTCCACCGAAGCTATATCAGCTATACAAAGGTTCCATAAAATAACTTGAATTGGTTAGTTTGTATGGCAGCTACATACATATATGCTATAGTGGTCCGATCTGAAAAAAAATTTCAGAGACTGTACCGTTAACTTAAACAATAATCCGTGGATTCCTCTCTCCTAGACAACACGACTTTTGACCCGACAGATCAATTCTAGGAGCTATTACATGCGTCATGGAAAATGTAGAAGTGTAAAATATAAATTTAAATTTTACAAAAATAGTAATTAAATAAAGGCGCTAAAGCGTCCATTGTAATAAACTACATACATATATAAATTTTAACAGTTTTGATTACCTTTTGTTTTGATTAGATCAAGTTCCAATTGGTCACCGGAAATAAAAGAGAAAAATTTCATTAATAAAAAACCAAAATATTTATTATTATGTTTTTGCTAAATATTGTAAGATATTTTGTAATAGTAAAGAATTTTCTTATAATATTATATATGTATGTACTATATGTATACGTCACTTTCAATGTTCTATGCAATTCTATAAAAGTCCATAGCGAATGGCAACAGCGAAAGAATACTCGTTTATACACACAAACGAACTTCCCATAACACTCCGTTTGACTTCCACTATGTACTCTCTTATACTCATCATATGTAATCAATGGTAAACAAATAACCAGCACTATTTAATTACATGCGCACATAATTATATTTACTATCACATACATACATAATTACATTTCCAATATTTCCAACCTGTCACTAGCTTACTTGCCTTTGCCAACTCGCTACAATAACAAAATTGTAACATTCATTGCAGGTGCTGCAAAACAAACAAAGTCTTAAAGGAATCCCACAAAAAGAAGAAGCACGCATGCAAAATATTCGCAACGCACTTATGTATACTTCTTATGCACTCTTCTTTCTCTGCCGCTGAACTACATAATTGCCGAAACTTAGTAAATGGTTTGTTGTTGAAAACGGTAGCAAACATCAAGCAGTGGAGTGAAAGACTGCGTGTTGTTGCGCTAATACACTAATTAAGAGATCAAAAGTATTGATGAGTGGCTGTGAGAGACAGCGTGAGTATGTTGGAATATGTTACCGTTTGACATTCATACTCATTGCAAGTAATGGAATTTGATAAACAGCTGCTTCTTCCTTTGAAGTTTAGAAAAATTGCGAACTTGACAATAAATTGTTAAGAATTAATTAATTAAATGTGTTCAAAAGTGTTTTAAAATGTTTAGTGAAGTGTTTAAAGTGCAGTACAAGTAAAAAGTGTATAAATAGTGTAGTGAAAAAGTGTGTTAAGGTGCTTAAAAGAAGTTGTGTGCGCAAGTTAATTGGAATGCAAATTGTTTGTGCAGCCGGTACGGGTTCGCTTCATGTGTGTTCTGTGCGTGCATGCAAAGACAAGACGCAACAGGCAAATAAGTAGCTATGCGGTATAAAGTAAATACATGCATATGTACATAATAAAATAATGAGTTTACTAATATTATTATTTTGGAAAAATGCACTTATAGAAGTCAAAGAAAATGTGAAATTAAAATGTAAATGTGACATGCAAATCGAAAATTAATACAATTCTGTCGTGAAGATCCATATGCATTATAATGAATGGGCATCGTTTCGTATACTACATATGTACTTATAGTACGTGTATATGTGAATACGCGTCGGGCTCGGTTGTTTTTGGTGACTTATGCGTGTATCGGTACGCGGAAGATTGTTGAAGTGTGTAATTAAAAAAAAGTTAGTAAATATTAATGAGTGTGAATACGGTAATCGTGGTATGCGTTCGTCCATTGCTGTAAACATTAAGTTCCATGAACACTTTTCAATGAATTGACCACAATATTGTCCTCGAAGGCGGATAATTTTGATTTCAACATGCATGCTTAAACTAAGCAGAGAATACGAGCAGTAATAGACTATTTCTTTGGTGAGTACTGAAGGATGCTTTGTTATGTTTTATTTAATTATTGCTCATAAAAGAAATATATAATTTTTCATATATACAATACAGAAACTTCATAATTGCAAGGATGATGTGTTTAAACAGAAACAAGTATGGAAGAGCTAAGTTCGGTTGCAACCGAACATTTTATACTCTTGCAACTTGTAAGAGTCAAAGCCAAAGAAAGAACTTAAGATATATATATATACGGTAAGGTATCTTGATGGAATATGGTATGCGCGTTACTTAGTAAAAAGAGTGCAGGTTCGTAGATAGTCGTAATCGAACCACTGGCAACCCCACAAATCACCATTAACCAAAAACCTATTAAGGACCATAACTAAGCACTAAATTAAGATATAAAAATCTAATTTGACACAGGGGATGGCAGTAGGAAGGGGCACATGTAGGCAAACAATTTTGAAAAAATTACTAAAAGCGCAGTAAATCAATAATTAAACAGAGACATTTAATTTTACTTCCGAGATGGTACGAGAGGGCTTTATGGGCGTCGGTGTGAGAATTGGACAATGGGTGTAGTACCGTCCACTTTTTGGTGAAACTACATATCTGGGAACCCGATCGACTGATTTTGACTAAATTTACACACTTCAAGAAGTAATAAAAAATTCTCCCAAATCCAACAAAAACTATTCAAGCACCTATGTATGTATGGAATATGTGGACCCCAGTATCTATAGTTGACTTTTGATCGAAAATATCGATCAGTGTAAAGGGTATAGAATTAAAATTTAAAGAGAACATTTTCCTGGCAATAGTATCGCTGTGTGCTAAAAATTAGTTGAATTGGGTCAATATTTCCCCGAGTCCCCATATAACTAATACGAAAATTTTAGAACGTCCAGGTGACTAAACCGCATGTATCCAATATTTAAGTTATCTGAATGAGAGAATAATATGTTCGGTTGCACGGAAACTTAACCATTCTTTAATTGGTTTTGAACATTTTTCGAAATCTTTTTCAAAATTTTTCTTAATTCTTTTCATATATATTTTTCTATATTTTTTTGAGTACTTTGTTAATATATATTTTTTTAATATTTTTGAAATTCCCTTAAATTAAAAATTTTAAACATTTTATTAATCCAAAGACATTTCTAAAGAAGTAATCTGCACTTTAAGTCTTAAACACCATTGACGTTGAAACTTTGCTGTAGCATAGCCAGCGGGGTAATAAGCCCAGCAAAGACATGCAAATTTCCGACTAACAAAGGCTCATAAGAACTCAGCACAGGTGGCCGCACGAAAATTAATATTCACAAAAACAAAAAAATTACAGAATATGCATGAGAACAAAATAAAAGCAGACAAAAAAGGGAAAGAAACAAAAAGCACACTGAAACTGAAACCGAAACCGAAACCAGTAGTCAAATGCCAAGACGAAGAAAAATCTGACAGCGACATGACAAATACGTAGCCAATCAATCATTGGCTGTAAGTAGCAAAGTAGCAGGTGGAGGGAGAAAAAAAGTTGAAGAATTTGCTATTTGATACAGTCGCATACAGAAGTATGTATATGTAAATATATATATACAAACAAATAAATATTTGTGAGTAGGTGTATGAAATTCGCATATATTTATGCAATGGTGTGGGTGTAATGGCATGCTGGTTGTACTTTCATCCACACTCGCCCACTTCATTGCTGTTTGCGTACTACTTTCTGTGGAATTTAGTTCACTTTCATATTTTTGTTTGTTTTCTACGCAAACATATCCACATACAGCTACATATTTTCAGCATTTTGCTTTATTAGCCGCTACAAATTTTTGAAATTCTTGCCATTTTCCGCTACAGCGTACACATATCGGCACAATTCACGTTCTTTTGAAGTGCACGCACACAAATGCATACAACCACCCACCCACAACAACCCACACACGCACATGTTGATTCTGCGTTTTCATGTGTGTCAATATGTGCTTTCAATGAGTGTTAGTATGTGTGCACGGAACGCATTCTTTTGCCAAAGTTTTCCGTTCACATTTCATGGCTCAGATGATAAATTAAGCAAATTTAGTCAAAAAGTTAATTCTGGCAGCCGTGGCAACACACGCGCCCAATATGCGCCTCTAAACAGCAAACGAACAACAACATAAAATATAAAAAAAAAAAAACGAAATGCAAGAATTAGTACCAAAAAGTAATAAAACTTTATTATTCGGCCGATAAATTAACTTAAGCGCGCTTAGCAACTTTAGCATATACTTGAGGAAAATTAGCGCTGTATTGCCTGCAGCTTTGTGGCAAACAAAACAAAAAAAACAAGCAAAAAACGAAGATATGCAAAACAAAAAAGTCGAAAAAATAACTAAAATTAGTTTACGAAAAGTTTTACGAAAAATGTTGATTGATGAAATACCGGAAGTCATCAAACTGTTCCTGCTGATGAAAGCTTATAAAAGCTCAGATAAGCCATAAGAAGTTGAGACCACCAATTTTACACATGTGACCATCTAATATTTGACATTGACATGTACTTGAAAATAAGGGGTTATACTTTGTGTGTTCTAAAAATAATCACAATTTTTTTTAAACAAAAAAAAATTATTTTTTTTAAGCAAAAAAAAGTTATTTAAACAAAAAAAAAATTATTTTTTTTAAACAAAAAAAAAATTATTCGCTGATTTTTTTTCTTGTTCAAAATGTTTCATTATTCGGCTGTCTACAGCAATGTTGTCATCTTTAAAATAGTTCCCATTCGATATTATGCACTTAGGCCAACACTTCTTCCAATTATCGAATCGCTTCTCAAACTCGTTTTATGGAATAGCCTTTTAGCGATTTTGTTCTGACTTGTAAAACAACAACCCTTTAAAGTTTACTCAATAATGACTATAACTTCACCGAATTGTTTATTAAAGTTTACTAAAAATTGTTTAACAACCAACCTTGAAGCACTCATTGTTGTGAAACAGTTTCTATCCTCTTCGCTCTGTTCAGACTTTTCAGTAATATACTTTTGTTATGTAAATATTGCATACGTTCATCGCTTTCTTGGTCTCTTGGTTGTAGCGCCTGCAGATCTTTTCCAAAAAATTTTTCTGAATACTACCCAGTTCACAGTCCTTGATCGGATATACTTCTGGGTTCGTTACTGTTACGTAGACTCAACTGACGTGGGAACCTTTTCTGCTTTAGTACTGCTCTGTCAGTTAGCTCTCTTTTATTTTGCTCTCAATATTTCTTTCTTTCATTTTACTCTCAACATTTCTCTGCAGTTAGCTCTCTTTTCTCAACATTTCTAATAATTTTTTTCGAATTCACTTTGCAGTTTCATAATTTTCACAAAAAACTCACAACTTTCGGGAATAAAAAAAAAAAAAAATTAATAAAATAATTTAGTGGAAGAAGCTATAAAACCTAAGTGGAATGTAGGCCAGAGTAAGTTGTCCAACTACAAATAACACTCTCACAGACTGCTGCCACTTGCATAAGTTGCCATTATTACTTTTTTTATTATTAGTAAATTCGTTTAGCATTTTATTGTCTTACTCTCCTCTCCATCTGCTCACATTTCTTTAGTTTTCAGAAGAGATATTTTGTATAAGCTTTTCGTGCAACTCTGCGCGTTCGCTCATTCATTTCATTTCTTGCTTTTTTGTTTCTTCTTTCACTTTTACGCTATTAAATTTCAAATAACAAATGCTTTGCTGCATTTTCGGAGTTGCTTGGAGCCACAATTGGCTGGCAAAGAAATTAACTCAAATTGTACGAAAACACTTTGAAACTGATACACAGCGGCGAAAAAGAATAAAGCAAAACCATACAAGAAAAAAAACAATTCACTTGCATTCACTTTTTAACTTTTAACGACGCTTTGCGTAGCTCATGCTTCTTCCCTCTTTTGTAAGTGCAGTCCGGTGCATAACCAATGACCGCTCGGGCAACAATTCATTGATGTCTCCTCTGTAGCCCTTTCTCTAATGGCTAAGTTTTTCGCTTTGACTTTCTATTTTGCACTACTCATATTACCGTTAGTTTTTGCTGCAAGTTTATTTGCTACTTTCGTAATTGCTGATGCACCACTTGCCGTTAAAGATAACTTGAGTTGCGTATACTTTTTTTAAGTTTCTTTATATACAAGTTTTTACAGTTTATAATATCTTCATTTTTTATTTTTTTTCAATTGAAAGTCTTCAATTTGTAGTTTTCAATATTTATTTAGAGCAATTTTCTCAGCGTCTGGTTAGCAAAAAATGCCAAAATTAGACAGATAATGTGACTAATGTTGTTGTTTTAATAGTTGCTGTGAAAGCTTCTGAAAGCTCAGTGAAAGCTCTTTAGTGCGAAAGGGTCAGCGTTTAATGCTGTGGAAATCATTATTGTGAAAGCTTATTAAAACTCAATATAGGCTTCCAAAAGCTCAGTCAAGGAGTTTTGAAGGCTTCTATATATGTTGATTAATCATAAAATGCTAAAACTAGACAGATAAAGTGAGTAAATTATTGCCATTATTTAATAGTTTGTGTGAAAGCTTTCAAAATCTCAGTGAAAGCTCTTTAGTGCGGGAGAACTTACGATGGATGCTAAGAACATTATTGCAAAAGCTTCCGCAATCTCAGTAAAACCTTCCAAAAGCGCAATAAAATATTTTCTAATTTTCAAGTTTCTAAATCATAAAATTTCAAAATGAAATTGATAGAGTGAGTAATTATACTGTTTTGATAGTTGGTATAAGTTTGAGGAAGCTCAATGAAAGCTCCTAAGTGCGGTAGAGCTAGCGTTGTTTGCTAAAATGTGCATTAATGTAAGAGCTTCCGAAAGCTCAGTAAAAGCCTCCAAAAGCTTAGTGACAGTTTTTGAAAGCTATTATTTCAAAATTTCAAAATGAAATTGATAAAGTAGTAAAGTACAGACCAACTGAGATAAAAGAGAAATGAGATGAGGTTTGCAACCCCTTCTAAGGTCTATTGTACCCTCACCTTCGGCACATGTATTTCCAAGGGATCAGTACTCTGACAAATTTCCGAAATTGGCTGGCCGCCATTGAGGTGATGTGATCAGTTTTTAGGTGTTTCTTGAACCTGCAGTGCCCAGTATACAGCGATAAACCAACTAAGTTGGACCGTAAGTTTGATTTGGATGATTTGGAATGTAATTTTGAAAGCTTCGGAAAACTCGGTAGGAGCTTCTGAAAAACTGCAGTGATTGTTTTTAATCGGTGAAAGCTTGAAAAAGCTCACTGAAATCTTGTGAAAGCTCGGTGAAAGCTCTTTGTGTAGTAGGGAAAACGAAAGATGCCAAAACGTACCTAGTTTAAATGTTATTTAACAGAAGAGATAGAAGCACAGTCTACTTTTGATAAGTGGAATTGGCTGTGAAAGCTTCCGACATAAAGAAAGCTAGATATAAAGCTATATATTGAAATCTTCATCCACAAAGAAAGCTAGTGTTAGCGAAAAGTTTAAACTATATTCCGCAATAAATGTTTTTTGCAGCACTCTTTTGTATATATATATATTTTTTTCTCCCACTTATGGTTACCTGCTTTTATTGCACTTTGAGGCATTACATAATTGCGTGGTCTGTCCATTTCAACTCATCGCTACTATTTACATTGGTCGGAAATTCAATTCAACACCTTTTGTCGTGCAACATTGGCAATTTAAATGCATTATGCAACAAGCGGCAGTGCAGCACATTACCAGGCACGCTAAAGGCAAATAAACGCCACTTACTGGAAGTGGAGCTGCGGCTGAAATTAAATACAATTATATATCTTGTACATGTGTATACTGTACAATAAAGAATAAGTGCAAATAAATACGAAAAGATGTGGGCGAGCAGAACTTCACCGCTTAAAAAGGTGAGAAAGTTGAGTGAGGCATACACGGCAGAGGCAACTTGCTACCTGCTACCTAACTCTTAAGGGTCCCATCAACACATAGCACATTAAACATAAGTATAGCCAGTATGTCTGGCCGTAACTCGCTATATGCGCACTTCAGATAAATGTGGGCAGTTCAAGGGATTGTTGGAGAGCACTGGCGACTCCCTGGTAAGGTGTGTTGAAAGCAGGTGTGTGTTTGTTATTGGACATTGTGGCAGCATATGGTGCATGGAAATGGACGAAATACGCACTCAAGTAAATCACTTTTTATACGGACCACGCTTACTTACTCCCGCTCTCTCTTTCTCCACTGGTGCGCTTACCGCATTAATCTTTGCTTCACGCCATTAAAAATTTCGATTCACATCATTATTGGCAAAAGCGCGGCATTTTCTTATTTTTACTGTTTTATACTTTACGCTTTCGTTGAGTGTTTCGCATGCGCGCAGGCAGACGGGCGGGCTGGCAGACAGACGGCACTATTAAAAATGCATTATGCAATGCCTGTCAACAATTTAAATCACAGCGGCATTGCACGCGCGCGTAAAAAATGTACAAGCAATGAACCGAAGGTATATACATATGAATATAAGTATGTGTGTATGTGTGTAATTCGTTTACGCGTTGACAGTCCGTTGCTGTTGGTCGTCAAGGGCTATGGCTACGGAGGAAATAAAAAGCGCATGAAAGTAATATTACAACCAGTGACATTTAACCGTGACAGCCGCATATTACATGCCACATGTTTTAAATGCGGAAAGCACAGCAGGCCAACAACATTATCGGAGTGTGTAAGAGAGTGGCAAGTTGACACCAGCATGCACTATATACTTACAGACATACAGACTGGGCCATACATCCGGGTTTTTGCAAAAAAAAAAAGCATTTCACATTAAATCTCACACACAGTTTCATTAATTTTTACGCTATTGGTAGCCTTTTACATACGTATAGGTGTTCGGGGTCCATGTTATAGGTCTTTAACTTAATCCAACAGGATATTTATGTTGCGTACCTGACAGATTATCGGATTGCTAGTGTTGAAACCTCTTAAGTCTTGTTAAAAAAAGAGTATAAAATAATAATTTTAAGCTATGAATATATGACACGTTGTTGTTTTAACATGTGACTGCTGAAACTTCAGAAAGCTCAGTGAAAACTTATTAAAGCTCCGTGAAAGCTCTTTATTGTGCACGAGCCAACGACGACTACTAAGGTGGACTGTTATTTTGAAAGCTTACGAAAAGTTACTGAAAGTTTTCAAAAGCTCAGTGCAAGCTTTTTAGTGAGGACGAGCCAACGATGGATTTGGATGGATGGTTATTTTGAAAGCAATCGAAAAGTTAGTGAAAGCTTTCAAAAGCTCAGTGCAAGCTTTTTAGTGAGGACGAGCCAACGATGGATACTAAGATGCACTATTATTGTTAAAGCTTTTGAAAAGTTAGTGAAAGCTTCCAAAAGCACAGTGGAAGTTTCTAAAAGCTCAGTGAAAACTTTTTAGTGCGAAGTGTTCACAATGTAAGCAACGACATACATAGCTCCTAGTGAGAGCCAAGCTCAGTGAAATCTCTTCAGTGAAGACAAGCCAGCAATGGATGCTAAGCTAAACTATTACATTGAAAGTTTCAAAAAGTACTTTAGTGTGAAGGGTTCACTATGTATGCAAAGACAAACATAGCTCAGACATTTTGCAACATAGTGTTTGAAATTAAAATAATATGATGATAAGACCAGTGAGATCAAAACACCAAGCTCTTGGAATAAAGGAACTCGCAGGTTCAAACTTTTAATTGACGGTCGTCACAAAAATACCGTGTCCGCTTAATTGACTTATCTACGAAAATTTCAAGGGGATATATGCCGATAGGTCAAAGCAGAAAGGGGGAATTACTTCTTAGGCTTGTGAAATTAGCCACTTATTGAAGTATGCTTCTTAGCTTAGAAGAATCATCCAGGTCTAGAAGTATATCATTGGTTTTTACTTGAGATATGCAGCATGGAAAGCAAAGAAACTCACCAAATGGACTACCCTTTAAATGAGATGAAATAAGTTGAAATGTGTGGTCGTTAATATTAAAAATTCAGTATGCACTGTGGAAAATTATTAAAAAGTGGGCCTATTTTTCGGAGAGAACTTCGACCTCTTTTTGGTATAGAGCTTAGTCTACAATCCTTGCTTAGGCTACCATCCTTGGTTAGACTATATCATAGAGCTTAGACTACAGTCCTTGCTTAGACTATCATATTTGGTTAGACTACATCATAGAGCTTAGACTACTGTCCTTGCTTAGACTACAGCCCTTGCTTCGACTAACTTCTTTGCTAAGACTACAGTTCTTGTTTAGATTACCATCTTTGGTTAGACTACTTAAATTGCATAGAATTTTTTGTTATAGAGACTTCCAAATATTTTAGACTTCGGTTTGCTACAGAGCTTAGTTTGAGGACAGATTCCGTGTTACTAGAGAATTTTTCTTCATAAACGCTTTTTTCGTATAGAGCCTGGACTCAGATTACGTAGAATTCACAAACTTTTGGTGCAAAACCTTGTCTCTTTGGATTGATTTTCTGTATAGAGCTTAGACCACTTAGACTATTTGGAACATTTTTATTTAATGGCTTACAGTCTTTAGATTAATTTTTTGTACCAGACCTAGATTTTTTGTTTCATTTTTGATATAAAGCTTAGACCACTTGGAAAAAGAAATCACATTCAAAACACCTCGAAAGGAAAGAAATGTTAGTTAGATGAAATTGAGGGAAGAGTTCCTAGAATAAAGCCTTTACTCAGCATATTAGAAGAAATCTACCATGTTCTCATTTCTGATAGAAGGAAATTTGCCAGAGAAACTGCTTGCGTTTTGAAGGAAGAATCGTAACATTTTTTTTTTTTTGGTTTTGACATAACAACAATTCTCACAGTGCATCCGTTGTACCTCAAACGAAAAGGATGTGCCATAAAATTGAAAGACAAGCGTGGACAATACGAATTTTTTTCGGAGATGTTCACGCGTTCTGCATTCGCACGCATCAACGTCACAGCACGCACTGCTATTGTCTTAACGGTGTTGTTATACCCCGCATAGTGTACATTGAGTTTGCCACAGAGTTTGTAACATCTGGTACAAATATACATATATGTAAAGTTCCACAGTTTTTGAGATATCGCTCTGAAACTTCGCTCGAGTTGTTTTCTCCGTTAGAAGCTGCACTTTTGTCGCAACCGCCGATATCGGACCACTTACCGCGTATGGTTTCCGTACAAACTGGATGATGGGAATAATTCTTGTAGAGAAAACTCTTTTGTTTGATGAGGTATCTTAACAAAATTTGTCATGGATTATTGTTCAAGGCAACGCTACAATATCTGAAGATTTTGTTTAGATCGGACCACTATAGCATATAGCTGTCATACAAACTGAAAGATCAATATGATGTTCTTGTAGAGAAAACCGTTTTGTTTGATGAGGTATCTTAACAAAATTTGGCATGGATTTTTGTTCAAGGCAACGCTACAATATCTGAAGATTTTGTTTAGATCGGACCACTATATTATATAGCTGTCATACAAACTGAACGATCGAAATCAACTTCTTTATTTGTGAAAGATATTCTCGCTTCGTTGCCACCGTTGTAAACATTTTTTTTCCATTTTTATTGTTGTTGCTGTAGCAGAGAAGTACACAGCACGTATTGTTCAGGGTGGTAGGCATGTAACAATGTTGTTGTTACTGCTTTTTTACTTAGTATGCTGTATGTTGCCGCTGTTAAGAGCAATAAGACAATGCAACATGCGGATCGCACAGCGTAGTGCAGAAGAGGGCGCTGGTAAGAAGATTGCACACAAAGGCGTTGCGCTGCGGACCAACACCACCGTCAAGGCGATGACAATAATTGCATTTGCCATTCATTTGCGAGCAGATATTTAAATTGTGTTGCTGATGCCGCGGAGCAGTATGCAACGTGCGCGAAAAATTCTTGGAAAATGTTGCACAAACAAAAATGTAATTTGTAGAACAGTTGAACATGGTGATGGTGGAGTGCGGGGGGTGCAGCAGCAGTAAATAAAGGCGCTGAAAATGAAAATAAATTCAATTTTAATTACTTTGTGTTCTTAGCGCTTAATTGTTGCATTGTTGTGTCACATACAAACGTGCGTACGCGCATACAGGAAACGCGTAGCGCAACAAACACAAAAACAACAACGGCAGTGCGAATGCAAAAATGCATTCATACAATTTGCCAACTCATTGGCAGCGATGCAGCATAAATTGCTTATTTGCTTTATTGGCAATTATTACCACTTGTTGTTGTTGTTATTGTTGGTATGTTGTTGCTGCTGTACATTGATTGATTATTGTTGCGGCATGTGCAGCGCTTGCACTCTAATTTGTTTATTTTATTTTGCATATAATTTTACGTCGCGGCGCACACTCACTTCAAACACACACACTCATATACATAAACTTGTTAGTTGTCATACCCTGAACAGCATCCCACAGTTTTTGAGATTTCGCCATGAAATTTTGCACTCGTCCGTTTTTCGACAAGAAGCTGCTCATTTGTTGAAACCACCAATATCGGACCGCTATAGCATATAGCTGTCATACAAATTGTCCGTTCAAAATCAAGTCCTTGCATGAAAAACTTTTTTGTTTAATGAGGTATCTTCATGAAATTGAACACGGTTTATTTTCTAAGCCTAGGCTACAAAATCTGAAAAAATTTTTTGAAATCGGTTAGCTATATATTATAGCTGTCATACAAACTGATCGATCAAAACTTAGTCCTTGTATGAAAAACTTCTTTATTTATTGATATATCTTCACGAAAATTGACACAGATTATTTTCTTAGCCTGGGATACAATACCTGAAATAAACTTTCTAGATCATACCCCTTTAGCATATAGTCACCATACAAACTGATCGGTCAGATGAAGTTCTGGTATGGAAAACTTTTTTATTTGTTGAGATATCTGCACGAAATTTGACCTGAATTATTTTCTAAGGCTAGACTACAATTCCAAAAAAAATTGTCTAGATCGGTTCGCTATAGCTTATAGCTGTCATACTAATTGACCGTTCAAAATTAAGTGCTTGTATGGAAAACTTTTTTATTTGATAATATATCTTTACGAAATTTGGCATAAATTATGCTCTAAACCTAGGCTATAACACATCAAAAAATTTTCGAGATCGGTTCATTATAGCTTATAGCTGCCATACAAACTGTTCCATCAAAATCAAGTTAAAGATTTTTTATACCCTTTAATGCTAAAGAAATGCACCTGTGTAGGGTATAATAATTAAATTTTCTGTTGTTGTTTTTTTTTATCAACTTAGCTGACTATCACTCGGCTCATCAGCACAGCTTGCCTGCTGCTTTGGCGTATATTACATATCACTTTTATTAGCCAAAGCAGCCGCGCCACACGTTGGTGTCTGTGTATGTGCTGGCATCAACAAACGCTCATCAAGCTCATCAACAGCATCAAGAGTGTCAACAACATCGTTCGATCATTTATCGCTGTTGTCGTCGCTGTTGCTGCCTTAGCGCTCAATGAACAGCTGTCCGTGCCAAGTTGGCCCTGATGAAGCTGTAGAGCCAGAAAAATTTGCACGAAAAAAACAAGCATTGCCAACCGGCGCTGGAATGCGGAATATTTTAAGTGTGCAAGCGGTTTTTGTTGTTGTGCAAATTTTTCAAATTGCAAAGCGCTGAACTTTTCGTTTCTTGCGGCTAATTTTATTTATAGCGGCTTATTCGCCTCTTAGCAGGTCTTTTTTCGTTTTCGTGGTTTTTGTTTACAAATCTTCTGCATATTTTGCATTTTGGCACGTTTGTTTATTAAATTGTGGTTTAAAAAAATATTTTGATTTTTTGTTGTTATATTTTTAAGCGTTTTTATATTAAGTACCTTCAAGCCTCCATGAGTTGCTGCTGGGTAAATTTTTCAACTAAGTGACTAGCAAATGCAACTCTGTTTCCGAAAATGTTTCGCTATAACAGTAGCTGTCTACAGTACGCGCATTCTTGGAGAGTAGCGAGAGTCTTATGGGTTGCTATTGTTATTAGAGTTCGGTATTACTAACCGCTTCGTCACTTTATCAAGATAAATTCTTGTATTCGATGACGCTTTGTTGTTGTTTCGGAGAAAAGAGCAGCGCTCTTACATAACTAGCACAGAAATCTCAAGCTATCGAAACTAAGTACACTACGACCGTCATAAATCACAGACAATCTTTTAAATTATGTCAAAAGTTAACGGCTTTGATTGATTTAATCATGAAAAATTGTTTAATTCGACCGAAATCAGCTTCTGAATATATGTAGATAGTTTTGCCTATTACTTCAGGGACCTAGCATTTTGTGCGAACTGCCGGTTCTGGGACAGGGAGACTGAAACTCCAAAACACCTGCTAATTGACTGCATAGCAGTCTGAAGGGTAAAAACCTTTGGATCCATGTTTCCATATAGGGATCACATCGCCTCACTAGCACCTAAGTGGATTTTATCAATATGCTTGGGCTAAGTGAGTCGTTGCGACCTAGGAGAGGCCAATAGACCTTAGGTCCCGCTGCAATCTTCTTTTATTTATCTAATCTACTTTAAGGACCACTTACTATGCATTCTAGTTATTAGAAGTGATGTCTTTAACTCTTTTATGACTTTGTCAATAAATGTAACTTTGGACCTTCACCTACGAAAACCAGTCATCTTAACAGAAATGGCTGTGATATGAAAATCTAAGACAGTTTGAGTTAACATCTTACAATTTTCGTGAATATCTCAAACCTTTTTAGATTTTGAGGACCTTGATGCCATAAATCTTAGGTTGTTACACTATCACTCTAGCAAATGTATTTGACTTTTGTAATATGGAAGTCAGAGCGTTTTAAGAAGACACTGCTGATGGCTAAGTCTTCGTCTTAGTGAAAAAATCTCCAGGATCCGAAATCGGAAATACTAGGCTTTTGTCTCTAGACTTCGAATTTTGTCTGTAGACCTCCAATAGATCATGTAATAAGGAAGTCGGAGGCAATGCTGGTCGTTAAGTCTTTGTCTAAGAGAAAAAATTTCTAGGATCCGAAATACTGAGTCTTGTTAATTTCTACGTTTCAGGAACTGCATTTTATTATTTTGAACAAGATGTGAATACTTGATGCTAAATTCCTTAAATTGTGCCATAGAAGGAATATGAGAGATAAAAATATATGAAAGAGAGTTCCTTAAATTATTCCTCAGCAGATTCTGATTAAATTCAAGTCCTTGTATGGAAACATTTCTTATTTGACGAGGTGTCTTGACGAAATTGGGTATGAAATATTTTCTAAGGAATCGTTACAATCTCCGAATAAATTGTTCAGATCGGGCCACTAAATCATATATCTGCCATGCAAACTGATGGCTCAAACTCTAGACGCAGATATTTTTAAGCTTTTTTATGCCATAACATTTGAGCTTGTGTAGGATATTATAGCTTCGTTGAAGCCGAACTTTACAGTTTTCTTGTTTGATGTGCACCTACCGCATTGAATTCATGAAAATATTTCCGTTAAGACTTCAATTAAGTTATCATCAGTTAAAAAGTCGCCCACAACGTTGAGGTGAATACAATTCCCAGTCGCAAACCATTCCTCCTCTCAAAAGTACTTAGCTCATTTCTATTACATCATTCATTCAATTAGCTTGCATTGAAGTGCAAAACAAAAGCAAAGAAACGCAAACTGTCGCAGAAATTGCAAATTTCATTTCTCACTTCTTAATATCAATTCAATTTCTTACACTTAATGAATGAAAGAATGGATGACTGACAGCCGAGTTGAATGAATGAATGCGCATATAACGCATATGTACATATGTATATATGAATGTGGAATGTATGCAACAGTTGACAGTGACAAACATTGCATCAGCCCACACACGCGCTCCAAATAAAAGAAAAGCCGCAGACAGCAGAAAAAAATTTTAAAATAAACAAGTGTGAGATAAAAATAAAATAAATAACGCCGCGACACACACTAATAGTCGCATCATCGACATTCCTGTCAGTCTAAATTTCCAACTCATCTTCATTAAAAGAAAATTAACCACAACATCAGTCAAATATTGACAACGCAAACGAGCGAAAAGAGTGCGAAGCAAGTATATACATGAAGACATTGTTATATGCTCGAGCAGAATTTGTCACACGGAACCTTATGGCGCAGTGGTGGCCAAGGCTTCGGGGACTAAAAAGAAAATGAAGCGAGGCATGTGTAGAATTGACAGCTGGAGCGCTGATGACAACGTTAATCAACGGCGGTAAGCGTAAAGATATTATAGAGTCGGCAGTGCAGAATATTTCAAAAAAAAAAAAAAAAAAAAAAATAAAATGTAATGAGTTCTTGAAATTCTTGAATGTGTTTTTTGAGTTATGGACTGCTTTAAATTTACAAAACAATGTGCTTATAAAGGGTACTTCAATATGAGTGGCTAATAAAAGATATAAAGCGAGCTGAGTTTTGGTTCAATAAAATTCGGTCATAATTATTATATTCAATAAAACATTCTCACAACGAGTGACATAGAATTTTGAAGCTTTTTGCTTCAGAAACCGCAAAAATTATTTCAGATTTTGTTATCTCCATTATCTTTCAGAATATTTGTCGAATACGACTAAGAGACCGTCTCTGAGCACTGCTCAGCTTAACAGGTTAAGAATGAAGAGAGTATTGAGACAATCTTGAGGTGCTTCACATTGAAAGTTTTTACCTGAAACGAAGGGCATCACGCTTGGAAACTACAGCTCTCAGTCTAAATAGAGAGTCCAAGAGCAAGTACTTGCTATTTTAAAAAAAAACAGAGAGTCCAAGAGCAAGTACTTGCTACTTTTAAAAACATACTTGCGTTATTTGATTTTTCTGTTCATTTTATTTTTCTGTATATTTACCTGTGTTTTCGAAATAACAGCATGATGTCATATGCCTTATATAAGCAAGTAGTAAATAAGCCCTTGGCGTAGAAAATTTAAAATCCGTGAAATGTTTTCTTTTTCTCTTTTCTGAAAGCCTTATCGGCTTACAACTATTTTGCTTCGCCACTGACGAAATAATCTTATTGCTGATTTTATGATTTCATTTTTATAATTTGCTCAAAACAACAACAACTTGCCTTTCAACTTCTTCACGGTATTCTAAAGATTACTTAAAATCATTTTTTCGCGCTGAGCTGTTTCTTTTATTAAGATACCAGCGCAACGAATCTGGACAGCGACTTAAAGTGGCAATTAACTCTTGGGTAGTTACGAATGTAGCGAATATTACGAAGGCAGGAATATTACGAAGGCAGTGAAAAGGGTAAAACGCATGGAAACTACTAGAAAAACGTGAAAAAAGAACTGCATAAAGACTTGGTTGCTTAATTTAGAATAGATAGAAAGAATATAAAGATTAAAAGTGGCAAAGCAGAAATAGGATAATCGCAAAATTAATGATGTAAGTGTACTCGAAATCAGATAAAAGTTAAGAAAAATATTAGTTTAGACAGAAGGCTGCAAAGGATTGAATATGATAGAACTAAAACTCTCTGTTCACTATTAAAACTCACTGTTCAGTTTACGCAACGAACAGAGGATAAATATTGTTGTTAAATGAAATGAAAACAGAATTGTAAACAGAAACAGAATTTTAAATATAATACTTGCATAATACATACATACATGTGTATAATATTTCTAAGACAGATAAATAAGTAACAGCTGGCTGGACAGAACGGGCAACAGAAACAGAATATATTCAGTGCCTTTTTACTAGAAACAGAAACTGATTTTAATACACACGAAAAATAGAAAAAAATAGGAACAGAATATATTTTATCAGAAAAATAGATATACATCTCTTAAGTAGCAGCTGGCTGGACAGAGCCGACAACAGAAACAGAATATATTCAGTACCATTTTACTAGAAACAGAAACTGAATTTAGTACATATGAAGAATAGAAAAAATTAGGAACAGAAAATAATTCATCAGAAAAATATGTCTGAAAATACGTCAAAAATACTTACGAAAAACAAAATCGGTAACAGAAACAGATTATTTTGTACTTGGGACAGAAACTGAAAATGGCATTTAATGGAATTTAAATGTAAATAAAGTTGTTTAAAACAAAAATTAGTATAAAGATAAAAAACATGGTGAACCGAAAAACAGAACTGGAAACAGAAATGGAATATAACTTCAACCTAGCAGAAGATGTACCGCTTTGAAGTGCAGCTTCCTTAAGAGGGGCGTGAATTTATTCCGATAGCAGGGATGCAATACTGTAATACTTGAGCTCGCTGATAGTGCGCTCAAGATTTGTCAAGGAGTATTTGACATCTTTATCAATAGCATCAATCTACTTAGATTTCCGACTTCTTGGGGTACTCGGTCTCAGCGGAATCGCAGAACACTGCAAAGACGATGAGTTTTCTGGATATATTTTATCAGAGTGGCAACGAATCGATACTCCGCTGTCCACTTGAGCTCTAGCGTTGAATCTTTGAACCTCCCGTGAGTTTAACAAACGCTTGGCAAAAACCAAAACTTATGATTCTGTAGGCTCAAAGCGGAACGAAAGATCTACTATGATTGGATACTGGTCATATCTTGTTGGATGAAAGTGGTCAAAGCTGTGGGGAAGAACACTTAAAACACTTTCTTCTCAACTATTCAGCTTTTGGCAGACTGAAGTTGAAACATCTCGGCAGACCTACATACTTTCAGCGAACCTGGTGTTGTTGATATTTGATAAGGCGGCTAAATAAATTTGTGGTAGGCTTAAAGAGCTTCATCGATCTATAAGGGTTTAATGATTTATATCTACAATTTTTTGGGATTCACAAAGGAACATCATTCACAGCTGTCTAAGTGAGATGCAGCGTCACCTATGATGATCCAGGATCAGCCCTAGTACCTAACCTAACCTACATTATATCCATTAGTTTTTATACTTTCTTAGATCAATTCGTCTGTCATTTAGTCCTTATATAGGTTATTATATAGATTACCAGTTGATTCGTTAAAGATTTTTCTAACTTTGTCCCTCTTCCTCTTTTTATCTTTTTGTTTTATCTCACGCATAAGTTTTCTATCTCTATATTCTTCTCTCTCTCAATTGTTCAAGGTTTTTTCGAACTCGTTTATTTTACTCTTTGATATTCTATAATAGCGAAACCAGCACGGTACTTAACCAAAACCCACAAAAAATTAAAAAAAACTACAAAATTTCTTTACAAAACTTGATAACGGTAAAACAAACTACGAATTACGAAAACTGTAAGTCAAAGTTTAGGCAAAGTCAATGATGTCGTAACGAAAGCCATACGCACCTCAATGCCTGATAGGTCAATAAAAGCCAGTAATCATTTGCCGAACAGTTAAACGATCATGCGCACGAAGCTAATAAAGTCAAGGGAGCATGAGAGCATACAGCCAGTTGTCGCTCACTTGTGCAGTAGCGCATTTAATTACATTTTTATCACGCTCAAAATACCATTTATATTTACACGAACCGAGTGCAGCAAAGTAGTAAAATGGTAGTAAATCGGTAGTAAAAGCCAGCGAAAACAAAAAACAAATTTAAGAAAGCTAAAAAAAATTAAGTAACACACCTACCAAGCGATAGTCAACACAATCGACACACTAAACTGAGCAACAGTAGCCAAGTGCCCATCGATGAGCTAGCTCTGTGGCCAACAGGATGGGTGGCAATGGAAGCGATGAACGCGCTACCTAGCTACTTTCAAGAAGCAGCCGAGTAGTCGTTGTCGTGCACAAGTGATTTTGGGTGCGTCTCTATTTAAACCAACAACAACAGCGGTGCCAACAAAAGAAAATGTAGTAAAACGTTAATATTAAGTCAATAAATAGACGGGTGGAGATGGTGCGGGTTAGAGGCACGTTGGAGTGAAAAGTGCAGGTACAGGCAGCAGCAGCAGTTGCAAAGATTGTGCGAAAGATAGCAGGTGAAAGGGGCGACTACGGCTAATGGCTTCGTTGGTTGGTTGCTCCGTCGGTTGGTTGTTCGATGAGCACTTAAAGTAGCTATAGAACGCTGTAGAATTACTATAGCCAGCTTATAAAATGTTACCTACGCTTGTAGTTGTAGTTGTTGTTGTTGTCTGCGTTTCTTCATATACGCTGCTGCTTGATGTTGATAACTACTTGGTGGCAACAACAATAATGACTAGTTATTTTCCACGTTGTATGTAGCCGAGTCGTAGTTGCAGCAATAAATAGCTGTTGCAAAGAGTTAAGAAGTAATGACCAGCGTCATTAAATGTGCAACCAAGTTCAGCAGCAGGCACAGAGCGCACAGCCAAGGAGTTAATGTACAGTATGCAGTATGCATTTCTACGCAAATATGAGTAGTACCCAGTAGCGTGTTCCGGAGATCCTTACAAAATCCTTAAAAGAATAAACTGCACACTGTACATAGTTTATACTAAGTAAGGGCTAGGCAACATTATTTTTGGACCGACCGCTTTGGTGCCAGGCTGGTGAGGATAAGCCTCCGAGCATCTTTCTGCTGTGAAAACTTTTGACGCGTTACTCCTTTAGTTATTTGGAATCGGCATAGGCCTTGAAGGTTGTCGTACAAAGAAAATGCAAGGCGTAGTTCGGTCTAGCATTCAAGATCGGATTAGACAAATCTCTTTTTTATACAGTTTTTAAAGCTATTTATTCGAAGAGGCCTAAACCAATATCGTCCTCTCTTTCTGTCTCCGACTCGACTGCTCCTTTTTGGCTTCTACCTTCTTTTTGGCAGCACCAGCACCAGCAGCTCGAGCAAATACAAAAGACAGAATCTGAGCTGCATCACCACAGTACTCGCGTCAGTTTTAATTATCGAAGTAATCAATTTTTGAGAACTATACTAAAATCTAGCATTAGTGAACTCTTCACTTTATATACACTATCTTCATAAATCAAATTACACTTGACAAATCCTCGCAATCGACGGGCGGATCGCGGGCTTCGTCAACGTACGTTGTCTCTTTCTTTATACAGATCTTCAAAGTCTTAGTGTTGAGCTTTTTAGTCGAGGAGATCGAAATCAAAATCGTCGTCTTCTTCTGACTCCGACTCCTCTTTTTTGGCAGCAACAGAAGCAGCAGCTCGGTCCAAAACAAAATATGAGCAGATTACGAGCTGCAACACCAAAGCACTCGAGTTAGTTTTAGTCATCCAGGAGAATCAAATATTTCAGAATTTTTCTTAAGGTCTACTATGGACTTTTCACTTTATATAACACTATCTTCATTTCGCAATCCACAGACGGATCACGATCTTGCGTCGATGTAGTGCTGGAGTCACTTTTAGTGATCGAAGGAAGTAAATTTTAGTATATTAGTGATCTCAAATCCGTCCTATTTAGATGAAGATGAGGCTTACATCCAAATTACAGATCCAATGTTGTCTGTTGATATACATATGTACATATATGGCGGCCGAACAAAGCCTGTATAACCTCACCTTCAGAGTGGAGAAAACTCCTATAACCCTGCTAACCTAGAGGCAATACCGGCAGCCCTGGGATGCAGTTGTGATGTAGATTGTGGGTAGGACTTACTGCGGTTACTGCGAAGAATAAATTACGAATTTTAAAATTGTGTACGAAGTCTTACAATTTTTTGCTCATAGAGATGAAAGCGGTCCCCTTGCTAGCCTAAAGGCATTGCCGGCAACTCGGGACTAAGGACTAACTAGTCTAGTTTGAAGAAGGCCATACACCTCTTGATTAAGGAAACCAAAGTAAACAAAGTCTGTTGATACCAGTATAAACTCTTGCTTTTCAATGTGTTCGGTTCTCGTATTAATTGTAGGTAGGACGGGATTTTATTATGACTTCACTGAACGTCCAAGTACTTAGTTACCATTTGCTGTTGAAAATAGTTTACTCAAGTCAATTTTAAAAGAAATTGGAACTCTCTTGGTCACGACCGGCTTTTTTTTTACTAACATTGTTACCAAAAGGCACCAAAAGTTCTTTCTTGGTAAATTAGCTTTCTTCGGACTGACGGATCTAAGATTACCACTAGTTGGTCTCTAAGAAATAATATACTTTTTGGAGAGTCGGTCGAATTTCTTTCCCTCACTTTCAGAATAATTTATTAAAGTTAGACCATTTTTTGGGGCTCTAGATAATCTCAAGAACTTGAAGAGTATTTTCTCCGAATTCATTGCCTCAGGCTTTTATCTAATATACGGCAAAACATTTATTCGAAAATTATGTCAAGGTGTCAGCGCTGAGTGTTCTAACCCTTAACGAAGTCACGATCTGTTTTAAGCGAAGATATAATGACTTGTTTTCATCTTAAGATCGCGGGAATATTTCATGATATTTTTCAAGCGATGAGGTTCTGCAAACATCTGTTTAATGCTGAGTTCTGTGGACCTTGCAAAACGATTAACAAAAGAAGACAACTACGGTCCTTTAAGCGAAGATATAATGACTTGTTTTCATCTTAAGATCGCGGAAATATTTCATGATATTTTTCGAGCGATGAGGTTCTGCAAACATCTGTTTAATGCTGAGTTCTGTGGACCTTGCAAAACGATTAACAAAAGAGAACAACTACGGTCCTCTTCTCCAAGAGAAGAAGGGTTCGAATGGGTGAAAATTTTTCTAACCTGAAATAGTGATTACTACTAAGTGGGCTTTGAACACTCACCTACTGGGTTCCATACAACATATGTATTAGTAAAGAAATATGAGGGTTATACGTAATGCACCAGCTACTTTGGCTCCTAGTAAAATATTTACCACCAAGGGAAGACAAATAAAGACTGCAGTTAAAAGCGGTAGCACGGAAAGCAGTGCACGTTTGCGCCGCAAAATAATAGTGCTGGAGCGGAAATAGTTTATATATAGTTTACTGTGGGTTTACGTATCGCAACGCTGGTGGCTGCTGATGCTACACCAACGTCGTACGTTAATAATGGGTTATCAGCTTGTATATAATCATAATTCAAATTAGCTTTGAAACATAATTTCTGCTATCTTCAAACGGGCGATCAGCCGCGCCGCACCTCTCACTCGCATTTTTAAAGGCAACACAGCGCTGGCACTCAGCTAAAGTAGCAGTTAATTTATGCTTTATACCCCGCTCATTAGAGCTGATGATGTATTGCCGCTCTTTGGCATGGCTGGCGGAGAAGAAATGAAATGGACTAGTAAATTGCTAGTCAAGGAGGTATGCAAAATCACGCTGGGCGTGGCTAAGGTTTACTGAAAAATAAAAATAGTGAAAAATATAAATAGTGAAAAATAAAAATAGTGATAGTGTATATTTATTATGGGTTGGTTGTTGATTATAATGAATCGGGATCAAAATGAAATTGTTGGCAATATTTCTTGCGCTATTAAGTTATTGGATCATGTAGCTAAATGCTGCTGGCTGATAGTTATATATAGGCGTTAACTGGACTGTTGGAGGATAAAAGGAACAATTTAAAAAAAACCTGATCAAAGAATCGATTCTGATGACAATAATCTTCTCAAAACGGGTTTTGTAGTTACCATATATGTAATTACAGTCTATTTCATGCCGATGCTTCATCTGAAGCCGAGTCCTAATCCAATACGCATTATATTTCCTGAGAAAGAGGATAGTTTTGTCCGTCTTTATCGAGCTGGGCGTTTGCTAAAACTCGGTAATAACCTTCCATGAAAAAAGTAGGCTAAAATAGAAGATCTGACAAGCTCGGGAAATGCCTGCTGGCAATAAAGAAGGCTAAAATGCAAAGAAGACTCTCCAAATCTGAGCTTGGGAAATCCAAAAAAGTAGTAAACACTTCCATTATTATAGATTGGTTCTTTTCTATTCGACCTTATTATGCCTATTACCGAGTTTGAGGTTATAAAACGCGGAATAGTCCCTTTGAACATCTTACTTGAGATATGTGTGCTCCAATCTTTTTATACCTTGAGGTTATAAATATTGGCATAGCTTTTGTGGGCGTCTTAGGTGAAGGTGTGAGATCATGTTGTACCAGTCTTGGAACACCTAACTCCTTTCATATGAGATTACAATGTACTTATTCTCCGAAGAGTATAGAAAAATTAACGCACCAAGTACATTATGTAGAATCTGATCTGTTAGGGAATTTCTAATCATTTGCCATTTTTTCAAGATCAAAAACCATATAATTATAGTCAATGCAAGTTATCTTAGAAACGACTCGATGTCTGATTGATTCGGTATTCGGAAATGTCTTTTTAAAATACCATGTTCTCTTAGTGACCTGAATCACTATTTAATACCAAAAGCTAGCTCAAAAAGACAGCTTGATTGAACTCGAGAATTTTCTGAAAGTTTGTGGACGTTGTGTTTTAGGGAAATATCTTACGTTGAAGCATTATTTCATGGTGTGCGATATCTCAATCCATCTCAGGTTAGATTAGGTTAGTTTAAATGGTTGATTCTAACTGGAATCTCACTTGTACAGTTTATTACACTTCATTGTGGCCTCTAGGACTTTTACAAATCGACAAAGCACTTTGAGCTGATCACAAACTTCTTGGAACCCCAAATGTCAGTTTCGGCTACGTCTCCCGGTTCACCGATGGTATGTCTGCCGAGTTGTTTGCATCTCAGTTACAAAAAAATGGTTACAGAGACAAGAATATGTCGATATTTATACGTCATCTTGGTCCATATAACTTCAACAATTTGCGTCCGAGTGAATTTTGAGCCTTTTAGAAATTATCCAGCAAGAACTCCTACAATTGTGTTAAGATGAACTTTTCTAAGGGCAAGTAGTTCAACAGATCTTCTCCAATCTAATGTTGGTCAGAAGGACCACGTTGTCGCACAGAGCTTGTCGTCGACCACCGCTAAGAGCATGTGAGGCCTAACCATCCCTTGTTGTTATGCCAGCTGACAACGGACATTCAACTGTTTCCCACTCCAATGTGAGGTAAGGGTGCCCCTTCTGTTTATCTTCCATCGCAGTTCCCATCGAATTTGCTATGGCCAGGCATCCAAAGAAGTCTTTCAATGAAGTAGCGTGCTATATCTAGTGAGGATAGACACTACCAGGCCCCCGAGGAATCTTACTTCGTCTAGTTTAATTTTTGTCTTATGATGCTACTATGATTTATGGTTTAAGTTCGATTGAACCAGACTCTTTATTCCTTTTATTATTATTTGTACATGAATTAAAAATAAGGTTAATGCAGCTTTGCTGCTAGAGATTATTTTAAGATGACCGGAGAAAACTATTATTTCTCTTTTTCGAAGATTTTTGTTTATCTTTCATTTCTCTTCGAGGCTTAGGTTCTTAGTAATATTTATGGGGTATTCCATACCAAACCGAGCACTTTTGAACCCGACCCCTTTAGATTTTGCTAAAACTTATCCATCCTTTTCTACCCTTTGAAAAACATTTTTGAGAATTTTTTCAAAATTTTTTGTCCAACTTCAAAAAAGTTATGAATTTTTCAAAAAAATGGCTTTTTTATTTTCAAATAGCCATAACTTTTGTAGAAATTGACTTTTGGGGACCATTTTTTTTTTAATTTTTGTTTTTGAATGAACTTTTTGAAAAAATGTACGAAAAAAATTTAACACGATCAATTATATAAAATAATCGGTTTTTTCGTTATTTTTTGGAAGTTCGCCATTTTTGTTTTTTTGTTTTTTTTCCTCAAAAAAACTTCAATTAATTTGACAACTATCCCTGCTAATCCCGGAGTGGGCCGATTTTTTTTATATTTTTTTTTATTTATTTAAAATTAAAAATTTATATTTTACTATCTCGAAATATACGCTATACATTTTTCTTCATTTTCCATTCCAGGGCTCCTTAGTTTTAAGACCCGCTTACTCTCAGCAGCCACTTGTATTATAAATCTGCAATTACCTTGCTGCTAAAATCGCATACTAAAGGCAGTAGCAACAACGTTCTATAAATTTCGCAGACTTTATTCTTCCACTTTGCTTACAATTGATGCCTTAGCAGCTAGTCTTCTACGCTATTTTATGTATCTTCCTTTGCCTTGCTCTAAGAGCCCTTTAACTACATGTAATTGTTCTATACGAGTATGCACGTATATGAATACTTTTATATATGTACATAAATATTCTTACATATACATATATATTATGTACCTGCATGTGTATTATATTTGCAGTTAAGTCTCTAGCCTCTAGCGTCTAGTTTGCTATTTTTACTGTGTAGTCACTTAAAATGTTGCATGCTTGCAGTAGCTTTATTGCACACTCCTCTTTAAATGCATTTAATTACATTTGCACTTGATAAAAATCAGTGAAAAATTATCCTTCATTAAATGTTGAAAGCTCCACACACACATGTGATACTCATACATATCGAAGTTTGTGGAGCTAGGTATGCCTTCGGGCGTGTTGGTCTTTTGTTTATCTGTGTTCTCTGCTGAAGGATCGCTCTGGCAGTCGTATGTTGCACTGTGCAGTGTTGTTGTTGGTGTTGGATATGTGTGTGGCAGGTGTTTAAATTGTGAATTAAATTTACACTCTTTTGATGGTTTGTAAAACTATTTACTTGTTTGTGGAAAGTTAGTAGGGCAATAAAAGACAATTAAATTAGACTGGGTACTTTTTGTATTACAAGTGTAGACTTCACTTATATAGTTGAACAATATTTTTTCATTGAGTAATTGGAAATTTTTTTTAAACAAATATAATGAAAATAAGCGAAAGCGATTACTTCGGTTGCTTCGAAGCAAGTACACGCTTCTGAAATAATGAAGTTTCCACACAAAGACTTGATTCTGAGCGTTGAGTTTGTATGACAGCTATACGATATAGTGTTTCGATCTAAACAATTTTTTCAGGGATTGTTGCATGCTCCTAAAAACTAATACACGTCAAATTTCGCGTAGATATATGGACCATTAAAAAGGTTCTTCATACAAGAACTTGGTTTTGGTCAATCAGTTTGTATGGTAGCTACAATAGTAGCTATGCTATAATAGTCTGATATCAGCGATTCTGGCAAAAGAGAAGCTTATTAGAGAGAAAAGTATGTGTGAAAAATCTCAGTGCGATATATCAAAAATTGAGGGTGTAAGCTCCCGTATATACCAACAGGCTAAAGAATAGACAGATGTACATTCGCACTCTAGGTGGTTCTTTGGAAATATTATTATACCAAAATTTAGCATGGCATGGGAGCTGATACCTCTATAGAAAGTATACATAACATATGATAAAGTAATGGATTTCTATTGACTAGACGTTTTAGATCTAGACCTGTTGACAAATATGAATCTATACTAATATTATAAAGAGGAAAGATTTGTATCTATTTTTGTATATTTGTATGTTTGTAATGAATAGGCTCAAAAAGTACTGGGCCGATTTAAAAAATTCTTTCACCAATAGAATGCTACATTCTTCCAATTTGACATAGGCTACATTTCATTTTGAAAAAAATTAGGGATCCTTGGTAAAATTTGAACAATGTAACCGAAGGAGTAGAAAAATGAGTCTTAAAATATCTTTCGTCGAATGCGCTGCCGAAACTATTAGCTATAGAACAAAATAATGTACAACAATATTGAAGAACATCATAATGTCTACAAAAAACTCCGCGGTAGCATATGTCCAACTCCATTATATTTTATTTATTTATTATATTTTAATAGACGGCTTTAGTAATTCTAAGACTGTTTCTTGGAGCAGGCCTCAAAAATGAACAGCATCAAAGCGCGAAAACGCCATATTTTACAGTTTGTCTTCGATAATATCGATAAAATTGTGCCAACTAGCGATAAAATAATAGTAGTCGTCTATTATGTAAGAGCTTTACCGAATATCTGGAGCTAAAGATTGCACAAAATGCCGTTTGGAACTGTTTGGACAGCAAAAGTAGAACGAAGTACGGAGGATCTCTTACGAGTTAATCCAAAAAACCAAAATAAAAATTCTGTCTGTAAATCGCGGTTTAGTCGCAACAAAATCGAGCAATTTGTAGACTGAAGCATTGATGTAGAATAAGTCAATAGACGGCTCATACCGGGCTGATGCCAGTATTGACGGTCAGAAAATTTGTGTTTGGTGGGATAGACAGGGTATCAACTACTATAAACTGCGGCTAGCTTTGGCCAATAAGAGAGAAGAATTGTTGACTTGAATTGTTGATGACTCGCCAGAAGTGCCGCGAGCTTAGTTGTATGGTTCTTCGGTACCTACATTATAGTTTAAACCTGGAACAACCCTGTTTGGTGGGATTGGTTGGATATCCTCTGCTATGAACGAAACTCTTATTCAGAGCTGTGCAGTCAATAATTGAATAATCTGAATGAAGTAAACACTAGGGCTCTGGCCAACTCGAGAGAAATTGTTTTCCATCAGAACACATAACAGGTCACAGTCGATGACTCGCCAGGGAACCTGATTTGATTAGGTGGTTGTTGAGTATCTAAATTATATTTTAAACCTCATACCAAATGATAATTAGAAAGGTTTTGCTATGTGTTTCGTGGAATTTGACGATAATTATGTACTATGAACTGCTCTCCTACCGCTAAACTCTTCATTTGGAACGTTTGAGGGAAGCAAGGGTCCGGAAACGGCCAGTTTTGGCCGATAGGAGCGAAATTGTGTATCATCAAGACCTCTCCAGGTTACATGCATCGAATCGATGACTCTCCACGAGCATCTAAAGCTTGGTTGGGTGGTTGTTGATTATCTACATTATGTGTAAAACCAGTAAATCCTGCTTGAAATTCGTTGACATAGTGTGATGACTAGGAGACGATGTGATTATGGAGCCACCGAAAGTTTTTTCTACTAAACTAAGGGAGATGCAGCAAAACATCCACATAGAAAACGAAAAGGAATAGTCTAATAAATAGTTTAAGCTCTACAGCATATAATAATTGCAACAACCAATTTAATGAGTACACAAAAATCAAAAACGCATTACAAGCGTATCATGATGTTTTGCGGCAGGAAACAGCGCACGATAACGGCATTCATACCGCCAATAAATGAAAAATTAATACCACAACTAACAATATACATATTCATATACTCATATATAAAGTACGTATGTATATTTGTATGTGTATTCAGCACATCCGAGGCATTTGAACTTGACCGCCTCACTGTCAATGACGTGATTGTACACCATAATAATGCCTGTCAGTGCCAATGCTGATTGCCGTATTGTTATTGCTGTTGTGCTTATTGTTATTATAGCTGCTGTTAGTGTTGCTATTGCTGGTAGCTACAGTTAGACACGCTTTTGCTGCCGTCTTACGCTGTCATTTATTGAAAAACCCATTTGTTTACTTTACTATGTGCATGTGCATGTGTATTACTATGTGCATGAGTGTATGTGTGTGTATAAATATGAAAAAATTACAATAATAATAGGCTTCAAATGGCAATAGTTAAGCGTTTGGGTATTAAAAAGAACTACATATAATAAATCGCACTGAACTGCTTAGTTACGCATGAGCACATACACACATACATACATACATATGTATGTGCACTAACACACGCGCAAGCACTAGCAAAAGCGCTACTGCACAGCCATTAGTTATTTAATTTACAACCGAAAGACATAAATCAAAAATTTTATATGGCATTTTTGGTAATGGTATGAGCCTTTTATGTGGTTACGGTTCGCGTTAGTAAGAAAAAAATTATGAAAAATGGAAATGAGTAGTGTTCAGTGGCGTAACTATAGGGTGGCAAGTCGGCAAAATGCCACGGGCCCCCAGCCCGAAGGGGCCCCCGGTCAGAGGAAATCTCAATTCCCAACATTTATTATTACACATACACATTACTTAAGTAAAAAAAAAGTTTTGTCTTTAATTTATTTGTTACCTTCTTAGTTGCATACACAACTAAAAAAAATATACCTAGGTATTAAACTTTCAATGCATTAGTAAAAAAAAATTTAACCCAGTTTTAGAAAGAATGGTCAAAATCCAATTACTCGTAATAATTTCGGAAACATGTGTGGACAAACATACCTCAAAAATGTGTATATTGGTTTACATTTATATTCACTGGGCATGTCTCAGGGTGTCTCGCTGAGACTAGGTATACTGCCGGCATTAAAATCAGTGTTGCCGTTTTAGCGCATTTCGCGCTAGATAGTGCAATTCTAGACTCTTCAGCGCTTTTTTTCTCAATACAATGCGCTAAAAAATATTTTTCGGAATCTAGTAGAAAATTGTAAAAATTATTGACGATCGTAAATTTAAGCCAATAAGTTAATTGCCAGAGCCGTAAAACGTTAGGAAAATAACGAGCTGGGAATTCCCCAAAGGATTTAGTATTCCCCGACCACAATGTTATTGATGCGTTTAATATTTTGTCTCTTTTTTACATTAAAGTGTTATGTTATGACTGTCTCTGATTTTACTAACAGAGGTCAATTATAATTAAAATGACTAAAACTGTAAAAAAAGAAACGGCATCTGGTGAAGGCACACCAACCGCACCCGAACGTAATGATGACCAGAAAGATATTCAGTTATTTAATTTAGTTGATTTGAGAATATGTGTTTTTATGTGAATTTATATAATGGTTAAAATATAACAATATCTCTTATTGCCATTAAAAATTCACAGCTTAAAATTTTTGAAATGAGTTTGGTGTATTTTTTTCTTTCTCAAACGGCAACACTGCTTAAAATTTATGTCGGTAATACTTGCTGATGCTTGAGGAATCCCCGCTTCGAGTTTGTATATATGAAAAACTCCACTATTGTATTACGCAAGAACTCACCAAGCAATTAGCAGTTTATTGTTGTAAGAATTGGTTGTTTGTTGCAAGTGAGGATATATTTAATTAGTTAATTGTGAAAATAGGTTGACAATGTCTACTCGGTAAGAATTTTATTATAATATTTAAAATAATTTATACTATTACAATTATTTTAATTTTTAATCTACCCATAAAATTAATCATTTACATCATCGGTAGGTATCGGTAGTATAGTTTGAAATCACAAGTTACGAAATTATTATTTAAAATAATGATTTTCATCGCGCATTTCAAAATCAATTCACTATTTTGACATTCGTAACCACCAAAACTATTTCGGTACCTATGTTCATCGTTCTTTCAAAACTTACAAAATTTGACACTTGAATTGAACTTTGAACAATCGGTGGACTTTCGTTATAATCATTTTTACGGTCACTTTTTTGGCATTTGTTAGCAATTAAGTAGATTTTTCAATAAATAAAAACTATAGTATTATTACAAACTTGTTGCGGTTTTGTTCTAGAAAGTATCAGAGTGGAAGCGAAAAACGAAAGAGAAAGAAGGAGTCTGAAGAACAAAATAAAAAGTTACCTAAAATAAGTCAGTACTTTAATAATCAATATAGTATACAAGAAGAATCAAATGAACAGCGCGATGGAAAGGCAGAAAATGATGGCATAAGTGGCAATATCCCAGGGCCCGATAACAGTGAATATTTAGATTCAGAGCAACCACAATCAGGTACGAGCAAATCTTTAAATGAATCATGTTTGGACATAGAAAAATTAAAATCATTACCGCATGTTACTGATAAAGGTAACTTTAAAGAACTCAATGATCAAGTAAAACAGTTTGTGATCGAAAACGGACACTGTAAACCAAAAGGCCCCTTTTCAAGGGATAGTAACAATAGATCTTTTTTAGATAAATATTATTACACTGTTTCTAAATCTGGCGTAAAGTTAGAACGTACATGACTGTCCTATTCTCTATTGCTTCAAAAAGCATATTGTGAACCATGTTGGTTATTCGCAATTAGGGCATCTAAAAATACACAAAATATTTGGATGGAAGGCTATGATGATTGGAAACATATTGTGGAAGCCATAGAAAGACATGAGATATCGAAAGAACATTTGCATTCATGTTTTGTACATCGACAGTGGTAGTTACATGGAAAACTAGATGAAGAGCAAGAGTCCATTATCAAGAGAGAAAAATTTTTTTGGCGCCAGGTACTCACTAGACTCCTTGATGTTACTCTGACACTTTCAACCTCTAATAGCTTTTCGTGGCCATAAAGAAACGGTATATGGCAACGATTCTGGTCCAAAAGGAATTTTTTTGAGTATTGTTGAGTTAATAGCCAAATACGATCCTATTTTACAAGAGTTGCTAAGCAAACCTAAGGACCAGATTAAATACTTAGTACTTTAAATTAGGTACCTTTACTTAAAAGTGAATAATTAGAAAATCAAGAAATTATAATTATAAAGTTTGTATGTACCTACTTCACGTAGTGATTTATTAGTTAACTCTTACAAATAAAAGTGTATAAATAAATATTATAAAATAAAAAATACTATTGTTGTTGGTTCAGCTTCTTTATATATTGGGGAAGTGGGAGGGCAGGGGGCCCATTCGATGAATTTGCCACGGGCCTCGAACGGTATAGTTACGCCACTGGTAGTGTTGGTAAAGATGCCAGAGATAGTTGGATTGGAAATACAGAAACAGATTTTTGTAAGCGTAAAATGTAATGTGGAAGATTATTTATGGATATTAAAAAATTTAAATTGCTCATAAAACAAAATAAAAATATTTTTTATAATACATTTTAAAATAAAAAAAAATTGATAGGTGGCAAGCCTTTCCAATATCTTTTCTACGATTTTGGCAAGCGACAAAAAAAAAAAAAATAATATTGCTCATAAAAAATTATAAAAATAATATTAGAAAAATTTGAAACTAATAGGTGGCAATCCTTTAAAAATTTTTTTGAATATATTGTTTTCTTTGATGTTCATATAGATATATAAATAAACTATTAATTATAAATTATTGATGGAATAAAAAAAACCTAAAAGGTGGCAACACTTTTAAAATATTTTTTGCTATGAACCTTTTTTAGTCCTTTCTAGTTTTATACCCACATTGTAATTATTCGTTCATCTAAAAAAATATTAAGTTAAAATTTAGATGCAGCTGACAACTCCCTTTATACTAACTTTATTTCACTGGAGACATTGTTAATATTTTCAATTTTACATAAAAAATCAATGTAAAACAAATTTGGTATCAACATTTTTTTTTTTAATTTATCGCATAAAATCATCAAAAAATAGAAAAAAAAAATCGAAAAATACATACATAATTGTATTAACTGTAAAATTTAATAGGTGGCAAGCCTTTGCAAATTTTTTTATTGAAATTTTTTCGGAAACTGATGTTCATACTTTATGTATGTATGTATGGGCATATATTTGATTTATTAATGAAACTTATGCAAAAAAAAAATTAGGTGGCAACACCTCTAAAAATGTTTTTTGCTGTAAACATTCTCTTATTCGTTCAGTTTTATGCCAATATTATAACAACTCATTCATCTCAAGGTTTTCATTAAAATAAAATATTGAAAGAGCTGGCAACTCTCTTTATATTTAGTTTGTTTAACAAAAAAAAATTATTAATATTTTAAGTTCTAAATCAATATTATATTCTTTGTTTTTGTTATGATTTTTTTTTTACTAAAAATTTGTTGCTATCTGGCAACCTTTTCTTTATGTGAAAAATTTAATATGAAAGAAATTTTTATTAACATTATCTTAAAGAAATAAACCTATTGGTAGCATTTTTCCTCGAATATTTTTTCTGAAAATATAATTTAATAAAAAAATCTTGAAAAGGTGGTAAAAACAAAACAGAAAATGTAAAAAGAAAAAATATTTATTAATTATTACAACTGGTGGCAAGCCGTTTTTTTAAATTATGTTTTAGAAAATCTCTCTAAAAATTTGTGATTTGCTACCTACTCGTATACTTATTGTATATTAAATTTATTTAAAAATATTGATACAATAAAAATGGCAATAAGGTGGCAACTCTCTCAAAAATATTTGCAACTATAAGCTTTATTTGACCTCTTGTCTTTTATACCCATATTATTAAAATCTTCTGTTAAATTTTATTGCACTAAAGTTTCGAAATAGCTGGCAACTCCCCTCATATGTATTTTTTTTAACTAGAAGCGTTTATATTTCTTTTCGATGTTGTATGAATAATTTTTCCTTTTTTTTATAAATTCCTTTCATATTTTCCTTAAAATTTCAACTAGGTGGCAACCTTTACATTCTTTATGGGTCATAAATACTTCCATAAGTTAAACTAAAGTTTGTTACCTCCAAATTTTAGCGTAAATCAGAAATCATAAAATATATTTCCTTACACATACGCCCCCACTAATACTTCTCTGCATTTTCTCAAACTTTTTATGATTTATTCATGGCACGTGTGTAAACCACTATCATTAATTTATAAATACACATATTTTATAATAATTTTGCATTGGGTGTATGCTGCCTTGTATATGTATACCTGCCAAATTTTGGTCGTAATACGGGCAGCTGACACAACATCATAGCCAAGTCATTAATTAGAATATTAGCAAATGAGCTGGAAGGAAATAGTTACGTGGGCTATATTTTTTTATTGTATAAATTGCTATCATATTTAAGTACACACGATTATGGGTATTGAGCTACACACCTACTCAGCAAAACACAAGTTCGGTCGGATGAAAATGCGTGTCTGTGTTTTATTTCATACCTCTGCTCCATATTTATTGTTGTTGTTTTTTATGTGCTTGGCTTACAAGCAGTTGTCGGCCAATCTATCTTCATTGCTAGGTAGTATTTAGCAACTTATCATAAACATACGCAAAAATATTAACATTGAAACAAAGAACATGATGGTGCTCCATGCTTCCCTAATGTTTTTGTTCCACATTCCAAACTTCCCTAATTTTTTTCGAACATTATATGCAGCATTTGGTTATTAAGTCAAGTATTCCATCAGTTTGATCACTTGCTAGCAAATCATTTCTTTGTTGTATGACTCATTTGCTCTTTTCTAGTCAATCGCTGGTGTTTAGGCTGTGTACGCAGTGTAGAGAGAAAAATAGCAAAAGCGGCGGAATCTGGTGGCAGAGAAATGTGTATGAATAAGTCTAACTTTTTCGTAAATAAAATTACTGGCCTTTGATCCACTACGTGCTTAATTTTATTTACTCTTTTTTATCTTCTTGAGTTTTTGAATTTTTTTTAAATATTTGTTGTTTTTTTCATTATTTTTGAAAATAATTTTATATATTTTTTTTGATATTGTAAATATTTGTAATAATTTGTTTTTATTTAATATATTTTTAATTATTTTCATTTATTATTTCCTAAGGCTTTTGAAAATTTTTTGTTTCTATCTTGTTATGATTATTTTTATATATGTTTTTTTTTTTAATTTTAAATATTTTTTTATATATTTTTTATTGATTTAATTTTTTTAATAATTTTAGTTTTGCTTTAGTTTTTTTTTATTTAATATATATTTTTTTTTTATTTATTTTCCTAAAAATTTTGAAATTTTTTATGATTATTTTTTATATTTTTATAATAATTTTTTTTATTATATTTTTTTTAATTCTTTCAAATATTTTATACTTATTTTTTTATATTTTTTTTAATAATTTTCATTTTGCTATAATTTTATTTTTATTTAATATATATTTATAATTTTTTTTCATTTTTTATTTCTTAGAGTTTTTATGATTATTTTTTGATATTTATATAATTATTTTTTTATATATTTTTTCAAATTTTAAAAATTATTTATTTAATATTTTTTTATATTTTATTTTTATTTTTTTTTTTATTTAATTATATTATTTTTATATTTTTTTTATATTTTATTTTTATAATTTATTTTTATTTAATATAATTTTAATAATTTTCATTTATTATTTCTTGGGCTTTTGAAAATTTCTTGATTTTATTTTTTTATGATTATTTTTGATATTTTTATAGTTATTTTCTTTAATATATATTTTTTTAATGAATTAAAATTTTTTTTAACATATTTTTTATATTTTTATTTATTTTATTTTGTTTTTTTTTATGTATTTTTAATTTTTTTCATTTATTATTTTCTAAAGTTTTTGAAATTTTTTTAATTTTTTAAAATTATTTTCGTATTTCAATTTTTTTATATTCTTTTATCTTTTTTAAATTTTTTTTTTAATTTTATTCGTTTTTGTATTTTTTTTAATAATTTCATTTTACTCAATTTTTTTATTATTATTATTATTTATATTTTTTTTTAATTTTTGGTTTTATAATTTTTCTTATTTAAATTAATTTTTTTTTTATATTATAATAATTTTGGTTTGCTATAATTTTGATTGTATTTATTATTTCAATTATTATTTTATTTTTTCAATGTATTTTTTCAATTATTACTTTATTTATTCTTTGTGCCCCAGCAACAAAGCCTTCAACCACCAATACCACGTTTGCTACAATTCTGCAATTAATCTCCCCCTCCACATTCACCATTGTACTCATTTCATTTTTGTGACTCAATCTACTCAACCACAGGGGTCTGTCAGTGCTTAGCTAATCATGATAACAAATTATTTGCTGTCACCAGCAAAAGTTCTCTCGTCAAATTTTCGTTTCATTTTTGGATTTTCTTGATACTTTTTTTGACAATTATTCATGCTTTGCTTCTGTGATGCCGAAGCAAAGTGGATTTATGCTTTTTCAAACAAACTAAAGCATGTTTTACACAAATGTGAAATATTTGGTACACAAACACATTTGTATTCTTCTGCTTTTCAATTTATTTCATTTCAGTTTTTTTTTTTTTTTTTTGTTTTTGAGCTTAGCTGACTGTTGTGTGACCAATGCGCTTAGTGGTCATTACTTAGAAGTCACAATTGTAGAAATCATGTAGAAGAGATTTATTATAACTCAGTTGTAGTGAAAGAAAAAATAAAAATATGAGGTTTTACAATTATACAGGGTGGGCCAAAATAATTATTTTTTTTTAAGTGGTTTGTTGGGACAAGAAGTTGAATGACTGAGGTTGATTTTTGGAGGTTTTGAGCTTAATAATTGGGATCTCTTACTTGTTTTGATTTTTGAATTCTTATTATAACAGTTAATTTATATACATACAAGAATTAAATTTAAGAATTCTAAATTCTTATAACATATTAGGCTTATCAGTTTTCTTACCTTTGTTATGTATTAAAATATCAAAGTTTTGCAATATCCAGATAACAGCCGAAACAGCAAATAACGCACCGGAAAAGAAAGAAAATATAATGATAATTAATTTTTTTGTTTATACTTAATTGTTGTTTAAACTTATTATATTGTTTTTGAATTTTTTTATGGATTTTTGCGAAAATGTGGCAACCCTCCTACCATAGCCTGCTGAAACCTACTTACTTTGTTAAAGCATCGTAATATTTTTTATATTTGAACAATAAAGTTAATCAAAAAATACAAATATGTGGTAACCCTGCCCAAAAATTTTACCATAATCTTCTAAAAAATATTACAAATTCAAGCTTTTTGAAGTATATTTAACATGTTCTGGTAACTATGTCATAATTATAAGATTTTATTATTAATTATAATCCTTAATTTTATTAAATGAAAATTATAAATAGGTGGCAACAGCAATCATTCTTAGAGGTCGCTTTTTTATTTTTTTCCATCGATTTTCCTAACAAATTTTTTAAGAAAATTTTAAATTTTTGCTATGAAATTTTTAGAACATGTGGCAACTCTGCATAAAAGTGTTGCCAAAACTTTCTGAAACCTTGTTATTTTGTTCTCATATTGGAAGATTTCGTACATTTTAACAATATAGTTAACGAAAAAATGCAAACACGTGGCAACCTTTACAAAAAATATTTTAAAATTTATTTTTAATATGGTTTGATAACTTTATTATAACTTTGTGCTTTATTTATTAAAAAAAAATTGTACCTAGTTGGCAACCCTGGTCACGTATTTTTTTTAACAGCAAACTTTTTTGAACCTTTTCAGTTGATAGTGTTTTTTATTAAAATTTTTTTTTTTGAAATAATAGATTTGCTTATTTGCACATTCCACTTTTAGGCCTCAATTCAGTAAAATTGCCATATCAGCCAAAATTTTAATAATTGTTCATATAAGGTACGCAGGCACAGATTTTATCATCACAAACATTTTTTCAAGTATTTTTTCTCTACGAATTTAAGTGGTTCATGTCTAATAGAAAAATTATAATTTTTTGACTTTTTTCATATCTCTTTATGTCCGTTATATATGACACTTAAATGGAAGTTGAATTTGAAACTTAAAACTGATTCTAATCTTGGCGTCAGAAAGTCATGCAGCAGATTGAAATTTCGCCCACTTTACTGGGTTTTTTGAAAAGTCATTAGAATACACAGCAAATTGAACGAATTTGTCTAAGCCAAAATTTAGCTAGTACATTTTCTAGCTAATATCTGAAAGGAATTCTGTCATCTAGCCAACGCGACAGGGTTTAGAAAGACCAGCTAAACTGTTTAATTTTATAACACTTACATATAATATTATAGAATAGTCGCCTTTTTATGGCTAATAACGCACCGGTTTTCAACTGGTCCGTCAGTCAGTCAGTCATTGCTCGCTTGTCACCATAAATCATTAGCTTGACGTGTCCCCATAAATGAAACTAAGAGTAAAGAGTCAAATGACATGAAACAAGTGCTCTATGTTAATCATCTCTTTTAAATAATTATTGAAAAGTTTCGACCTCTAGATTTTCTGAAGGTTGCGGAGTTTGGGGAGTTTCTTCAGGATAGCTCTCACTCTAAATAATGCCATTTTTTTACGCTAGAAAACTGCCGCGTCGTTTAAAATCTGTTTTTGGCGTAAATATCCATGTTGTAATCCTTTTTCTGGTTAAAATTTTGTATGGATTTTGTCAAAATATGTTGAATGGAAATGTCAAAATCTTTGACACCATTTTTTAAGGCAAAGAATCTGACTCATCGTTGATAACGTGTTTTTGGAATAAATATTCATGTTGTAAACCGTTTTCTGATTAAATTTTTGAATGCCAACTTTGTCAAAATATGACGCATGGAAGTGTCAAAATCTCTGACAGCTGATTTGACAGCAATTTTTTACACCAGGAAACTGCGGTGTCGTCTAAAATGTGTTTTTGACATAAATATGCATGTTGTAAACGTTTTTCCGATTGAAGTCTTGAATGGTACTTTGTCAAGATATGTTCAATGAAAATGTCAAAATCTTCGGCAGCTGGTTTAAAAGCAATTTTTATGGCAAGAAATCTTCTCCTCATCGTTGATTATATTTTATGAACATAAATTTCTACTTTTACAAACCCTTTTTTCGATTTATGTATGTCTTTCAATGGTATTTATGTATTTAATATACCAAATCTTTGACAACTGATTTGACAGCAGTTTTTTAACAAGATTATGCGAACGATATTAGAAATAAATTAAAATTTTCTTCGATTTGAATGCTTCTTTCTCAAAATATACTGAATATAAATGTCATAAACAGGGCTATACTTTGACAGCTAGTTTGGCAGCTATTCCTCTAGGAAATTTTTTTTAACATAAGTATAAGCGAATATTCATTTACTAAAGACACACACATTTACATATTTATAGTTATAGTAAAAATGTAAATATATTTTCATATACGTATATGTAATTAACAGTGAATATTTTGCGAATATTAATGACTGTCGTCACCACATGTTGTATTGAGTTGAAAATTGTCTGAACGTGACTATATCGCACGCTTAACACACGTTTCAGTGAGATTTATTAACTTTTACACTCTGTTCGTATATATTTACTCCATATAAGGTATATGAGTTGAACTATAGTAATAAGTAGATGTATGCTTAAAATCGACAATAATTTATTTGACGTGGGCAGTCATTGTTCCACGGCTGTCACTTTTTTCAATACAATGTAACATATATTATATTCATATACATACTGTATGTGTATGTACAATATGTAATATACAAGTATAGCGTTATGATATCGAAGTTGACAAATTAATTAGTTATTATTAATGACTCGATTAGTTCATTACTTCGGGTTGAATAATTAATTATTTATAATATGAGACTTCTTTTTATGGAAAGATGTTCAGTTCAGAGTGTAGGCTTGACTTATTAGGCTTACATTTCATGTTAAGTGAGCAATAATTATATGATAGTGATTATTAAGTAATTATTAAGCAACAAACTCGGCTATAACTGCGTAAACGGTGTCTACTCTAATGTAGAAGAAGAATAATTAAGCATAAAATTCGTAATTACAGTAAATCCGTTTCTTGTCTGAATTAACTTCCAGTTAACCTCAGAACACTTCAGGTTCGAATAGAAAAGTGTGATGTAATTAAATAAATTTTTTTTGTCGAGAGGTTTTCGAGTTGCGATAGGCTGGTGTAGGTAAGAAGCGCTCTAACAGAAGGCTGCTTACTATTTAGGGGCGAAAAACTTTCCTACTAGCATCCTTGTTCGTTGAAAGAGGACTTTACTTCTCAATTGCCTACTCAATCCGAAGAAACTCCTGTTGGCAAGAGTTATTTTGCGTTGTCGAGGCTGATCAGTTTGTTGACAGTGGACTTTAATCTTTCACACACTCCGTTCGATGGAGCCTTATATGCGATATTAAGGAGGCTTATCCCACGGTAGTTGGCGCAGATTGTCGGGTCTCCCTTTTTCTGGATTGGGCAGATCACACTTAAATTTCAATCGTGGGGCATGATTTCGTCCGACCATATTCTACAAAAAAGCTAATGCAACTTCTTCATGGTCGGGAAATGGAACGTCGTCATCTATTGGCGAGTCGAGTTCGCCTTTTCCTGGCGTTGTACTTTCACTGCCATTCAGCAGGCTGGAGAGCTGTTCCCTCCATAATCTCAAGGTGCTCTGCGCATTAGTCACTAGATTCTACAACAGTATGCTCCGGTCTTGAAAGTTTCTGTTAGTCGCTGCATCTTTTCGTAGAATTTTCGAACTTTACCCCTGTTGGCTAGCTTGTTACGCCCTTCGTCATTAGCAAAATTTTAACAAACGTTCTCAGTTTGTTAATTTAGCTTTCTTCGAAAAAATAGCTAGTCAAAACCTGTGCTATAGTTAGGTATAAAGCCTTGCAATGCAGTGTTATGTCACAAAAGCGGCGCCTCTTGCCAGTTCAGCCGTAAATTAAGTCCACACATCGAAATTGTCAATTTTTCTTTCTATTTCGTATTTTTCACTATTTTTCTGTAATGTCAACATTAATATCTGCTTTCTAAGTTTTTTATTTTTACTTTCCACGCGTTTGTTTCTGTTCCTTTAACAGTTTCATTACCAGTCGGTTTGTTTACTTCGTGGCAATTATTTGTTCACTTGAAACGCGCACTCAGCGTGCCATTGTCGATGAATTTGTTCATATTTGTTGGTTTTAGCAACAAACATACACGAAGTTTACCAAATGCTGTCGGAAAACAATTCTTTTGCTTTAATACCCAATATTTGTTTTGTTTGTTTTGATAAACTTTCTCTAAGCACAAACAAAGTGAGTGCATATACCGTTCAACGCTGACACTTGACACTTGTTTATCGATCTTCTGCAGCTCAAATGGTCGGTTACTTAAGTCTCAAAGTAATTTTAATTTTAAATTTCTGATTATTTTCTTTATTTGTTCTTTGCTGTTGAGCATTTCGCCGTTTTCTTTAGTCTGCAAGCGCTTTTTAGCGTTTTTATACTGTTCCATTGTTGAACATTTCAATTTGCTCACGCTGCTGGAAGAGTTTCATAAAGTCCTCCTATAAACTACATCTATTATTCTGGCTTTTCCTATATTTCTTCGACCTGCTTTACTTTCTTCTTGCTTTAAAACAAGGTATCCGAACATTTATCCTATCCACACCAAATACTTACTTGTTGTTGTTTCGTGTCGGCACTGTTGTAAACACACTTGAAAACGTCAAAATGCGCTACAAAACTAACAGCTACAACAACAGCAATAATGCCACATTTTGACGCGCATTCTCGTGACAGCTGAACATAGTCACACAGCACTCGGCTTCCAAAATAATTTTTGTTTTTCCAATTTGTAGGAAATTGTACGTTCGCTTTTTGTATGCAGTGTATGTAAATAAGTTTGTGTAAATGTTATTTATACTGGAATTATTGCTGGCATCTTGGCGTGTGCCATTAAAATTTAAATATGTAAATACGTAACAATGTATGTGAATCTGTGTGTCTGTGTTCTTGTCTTTCGTTTGCTTTGCCAATTGTGTTTATCCACTTTTTTACCAACTTTCTATTTGAATTGTGTTATTGTCTTTTAATGCTCAGTAAATAGTAATATTTTTCGTTGTTTTTTGTTTACTTCGATTTTCACATGGTTCTCTTTAGACTAATTGTTTGAGTAGACCAGAAATTGAATTTTAATATTTAATAGCGAAACTAGAAGAAAACCCTCATCAGTTCTGTTTTAAAGCTTGATGATATATCAATAGCAATAATGAAATAATAATCCGCTTTTCAGCTTATAAAATTCTGTTAGAACATTGAGTTGAGTCCACTGTTCTCATATGAGAACACATCTTCAAATTGTCCGATTATCCTTCATTTTACTGTCATTGTTTAGTCTACATATGTACATATGTTAGAGAATTATTCGGCAAAATTACAAGCTCTTAACTTTCTATTGAAAGCATTATACCGGAAAATATTTTATAATAACTGATATGTGATATAGTGGTCCGATCTGGGCGATTCAGTCAAATGATTAATAGAATTTCAAATGCACCTATGTATTTAATTTCATTCAGATATCTCAATAACTAGCAAAGATATTATAATACCGAAAAATTAAACTTCACCTAAGCATGCCTGACTCAAAACCGGTTCTAGACCTACCATATATTACCTAGACAAAGTTGTTTAGATTGATCCGTTGAATATTTTCCGCATACACGGTTTTTTACGGAGCTAAATCAGGCGTTCATGGTGGATGCGGCACGATATTGGTTAAAAATTTTACGAAAAACTTGCGAAGAATGAAAGCAGTATCAGTATAACATTATAACGGTGCATTATCGTGGTGCAAGAACCCAGAGTTCTCGGCCCATAATTCCGGCGTATTTTTAAAAATTGTTTCTACAGTTACTTCAAATATTCCAACGATGCGAGTAAGATCTCCGACTGTTAGTCGTCGATTCTCCAGCACTAATTCCTTTATATTATTGATTTGTTGATCGTTAGTTGATCGTCAGTTGATGTTGATGAATGTCCTGAATGCGGTTCGTCGTCAATGCGTTATCGATCCTCTTTGAATAATTTGTAGCAATCAAAAACACTTGCTCAGGACAAACAATTATCACTGAGAGCCTTTCCCAATATACTGAACAATTCGGCACCAGAAATTTGATTCCGCACACAAAGTCGCTAGAAACTCATATACCACGATATAAAAAGATTTCAATATGAGGTTGTAGTTAATATCCATTAATTTCTTTTTTTCTTCTCACATTTTCACTATACACATTTTTCTCTCATAGCTCGCATGTTCTCGCTCTCTTTCTCTCTGTATCTTTACTTTTCTCTCTTTTTGATATCTAAAGTTCTGTTTTCGTTCTTTAGCTAAGAAGATTCTTTTGGAAGATTGAGTTTAAACGGAAACTTAGTTCTCAAGTTTGTCAGATTTCTGTTGTATATGTATGGCTAGAGTTCCAGAACCATCCATTCTGATAAAATTTGTAAAGGTTTTCATATCATAAAGAGTTCTAATACAAGGTATTTCAATTTACCGAACCTGCATTGCAAAAGTTCGAAAAAATGTGAGTGAGAAGTTAAACAAATGCGTTTTGTAAAGACTGAGCTTTCTAAGTGAGGTTGAAATTTTACCTTTCCGTGTTTGTAGGGTAGTGTGTGGACGCCTTTGAGGTAGAGACATCTCATGATATCTCTGAATATCGCTGCCGTTTTATTATATTCAAAACTTCTAGAGACCTCTGCATTTATCAGTGGTAATAGAGTTGTACTGTTAAACGGAGGCGGTTTTGAAATTATAAGGTCATTACTACGGTTTGTTGCTCCACTCTCCTTGTATTTTCTACTACTGACTAGCTGGGTTACGCAAGTGCTTGGCCTAAGCTGGGCAACCATCCGTATATGCGTTGCTGCATGCTGCTTTTGGTACAAGATCGACTGTGACAAATTCGGTGAGCACTTTGTCTCAGTGAGGCTAGTATTTTTCTATTTGTAGGGATACTAACAGACCGTTGCCATATCGGCGTTCACGCTGTGAGATTAGGAATCTTACCGCATGCCAGCTGCAGAAGCTGTTTGGAAGAAAACGAGATCGAAACAGTTCAACACTTCTTTCTTGCTTGTACAACGTTTGCGAGATCACGGTTTAAGCACTTAAGAGCTCACATTTTCCGATGCACTACCGAGCTGATTACAAATTAAAGACTTAAGCATACATTTACTACCGATTTGCCGACTTATAAGGGTTACACAGGATTTCTATTTCTATGGATTCACAAAAGTCTGCATATAAAAACCATCGCAGGCTCTCAGTTCAACGTTCCATCGATTGCGGTATTCGCCGTAGCCAATGTGCAAAGGAATATAAATCTTCCGCAGAACCATTCTATCGAAAACTCGTAAGGCGGTCTCATCAGATGCCATCGAGCATGCCTCTGCACCATATAATAGCAGGACGAGGATGATGAGTGACTTGTAGAGTTTGGACTTTGCTCGTCAAGAGGACTTTATGACTTTTCATAGCACCCTTAAAATCTGATTTTATTAAATTCAGAAACCCAAGTGCGCTATGTATATCTTAAATCGCTCCATCCTTAATGTTATACTACCAGTAAAAGTATCTGAAGGCTAACCGATTGATAAATTTTGGGTTGTTTCTGGTCTATATTTTGGGAACAGGCAGCAATTGGATATAAGAATTCGATGATAAAGCGCACCATTTACAACGGTTCTGCTACACTCTAAGGCATCTCGTAGCATCGAGTGAAACAAAACTATTCCAGCTCTTCTCTGTTTTCGCTTGCTTCCGTTATACATTTCCCTCGTAGCAAAATTATTCAAATTAAATTCAAAAAAATTACGCTCGCCGCCACCATTAAGTCCACCAACATTGTTGCTGCCGCAAAACCAATACAAACCGCGGCCACACAATACACCAATCCAAAAGTCATCAAATGCCATCATTAACCGACTAACCAATTGTCTATAGAACAACGCTTGATTGGCATTTGCCCTTAAGCGTTTTCAGCACTTTTACACAAAACATTATTTGTACCGACCAGAGCAGCGGAGGAAAGCTTATTTTTCAGAAAATGAAAAAAAAACTACAAAACCAAATGAAAACTTGGTAGTAAAATTTTAGAAAAAAAAAACGAAAAAATGAAAACAATTCTAAAAGCAAATTGCAGTTAATTGAAAAGTAAACAGCGCCAACGCCAAATAGTGCTGTTGCATGTGGAGATGGGGAGAGGTATGCCCATGCACTTACACATCTATGCATACATACGTATATATGTATATAAAGGAAGTTGCAGCAGAACATTGAGCAATGGAAAGCGCTGCTCAAATTTGCACGAAAAAAGTCAGCGCTGACCAAGCCAGCTGCCAGCGCTCACATAAACAGTTAGACGTATAAATACATACTTATGCATGTATGTGTGTAAGCAATCCATACTTCTATTTCATTTCCATTGCACATTCAAATGCCATTCTATTATTTGCTGCCACTCCTCACATTTCTACCTATATACATACATATGTGTGTGCGTATGTATGTAGGTCTGCTGGCTGTGTCAGCAAATGCAATCTTCATTACCAGCTCTCGACTAATGGCTAAATGCCCGCGCTTTCATGCACTTGTCGTCTCGTCAGCGGCGCGTCGCATGATGGATGTATTATACACAGGTTGAGGTTGATCGCATGGTGAGCCGTGAGCAACGTGCAACGGTAATTTTGCTAAGTGGTTAAATGGCAGTTGAGTGCAACACACACATATGTATATATAAATATGTCGACAGTTATCCAGTCTAACGTTGGCATGGCGCTAATACGCAGCCACATCTGTTTAACAAAGACACTGCGCTCCACAATTGCTTGGCTATTGACTTGAACTGCTGCCGTCGCGCTGGCTTTTCGTTGGTTGTGTCCGGTGAGTGGTGGCCAGTTGGTCTACTTGTGTGCAATGCAGCCGCTAAAAGCATCGAGTGTCTGTTGTCTAATGTTTGGCGTAAATGGATTTGCTTTTTAATAATTCAATGATCAAAGTGTTGTTGTAGTTGCGTGACATTGTAATTGGTTGAGCACGGTGCTGCGCTTTTAATTGTAGGTTTCTTTTGAATTTTCTGTTTTATTTTGCGTGAATTTATTTTATTTTTATTTTTCGTTTAGTATTTTCCGACGCATATTAAACAAACTTCATTGAAACTATTAGTTTTACTATAATCAGTGGAATTTAATATTTTTTAGTTATGTTCTTTTTAAATTTGTGACGCATGATTAAACTGGAAACGTCAGATTTTTGAAGACATAAAAGAAATAATAGGTCAGAAAAAAATTAAAAAATTCTAAAATTAAAAACAAAATTAAAAAAAAAATTAGAAAAAAAATTAAAGAAAAAATTAAAAAAAAAAATAAAAAAAATAATTAAAAAATTAAAAAGAAATTAAAAAATAAAAAAATAAAAATTAAATAAAAAAAAAATTATTAAAAAATTAAAAAAAAAATTTAAAAAAAAATTAAAAAAAAAAAAATTTAAAAAAATTAAAAAAAAAATAAATAAAAAAAATTAAAGATGTTTTCATAAACTGTTATTTGAAAAAGTGGGCCTCCTAAATAAAAGAAGTTATAATAACCAAATTCGCTGAAGACAAATATTTTTGAAACCCTTATCGAAAGTGTAAAAATAGATGAAATCGGGAAGTGGGCCCGCCTTCTAATAGGTTTGATGTACATAAATCCTAAACCAATGAAGTTATAATAACCAAACTCGCCGAAGACAAAGCATTTAGACTCCCGAAGGTGTAAAATGGATGAAATCGGATTATAACCACGCCCACTGTCCATATAATGGTCTTGCTAAGCACTACTAAATGCGTTTTCAATTAATAACTAAGCGTCAGAGACATTAAAATTTAATTTAATGTCGTTATGAGAGAGATTCATAGAACTCGAAGTAAAACTTCCCACTTTTAGGTCAAATCCCATATCTCAACACCTTTTTGACCAATTTCAACAAAAATCGGTACGTAATATTGCCTTGACATTTCTATCTTACAGCGTGAAGATATGCCCATCAGACTACAACCCCCTACGTTTCATATAAGATCATTTTAAAATCCTTCCTTTGCCTTCCAATATGTAATTCAAACACCAATAAATATATCGGGATAAAAATTTGCGCGAAGAGTGTATTTAAGTGTCAAAATCGTACTAAGCCCATTCGAGCCCCACATATCAAATGTACGGAGCCTTTCTTCTCTCGTACATGGCTCTTCTTATACCCGTCCACGCAATCAGGTTGTGTCGGTAAACAAATGAAGAGAGTTTTTCAAGACTCTGCGGTTTGTTGATTGACGGCCACACGTCGGCGATGCTTCCGGTTGGTAAGCAAATTAAGTCTTATTCGGCAACTGAGTGAATTTGGTGAAAACTTGATCTCAATTGTCCAATTTCGCTTAAGTTGGGGCATTGGAATCCGTGGAAGATATTCCAACTCAGCTGGCTGAAGGCTGGGCATTCTCAAAGATAATGCTTCACTGTCTTAATATCCTCAGTATTTCGGAATATGGTATCTTAAGGGTAGGTGCACTGTGATGACCCCAACAATATTACTAAGATCTCTTTTGTCTATCCCAATATTATTCCAAAATAAATTTATAGTACCTTGTAGCTAGTGCTCCTTATATTTAATGTATAATAATAATTGTATTATTATTTTACAAATAATAAATAAATAAAATAAAAATTTATAGTATGTTTGTGTTATTAGTGTTCCAAGATCTGAGGTGTTCCTCTATGAAAAATTTGTTTGTAGAAAATACTAAGGGAGATTCGTCTATGGTAAAACAGATGGAATAATCTAGACTTCGACATTACACTTTCCGCGTGACAGCCTAATATATTTGAGATGTACAGGCTTAACTTTACAGTATTCCAGATCTGAATATACATATTCTCCGGTTTACTAACGCACAAAATATCTACCAATATCTCAAAGTGTTTTTGAACGAAAATTACAAAAAATACAAATGTTTGTCTAAAACTCCTTATTTTCAGTTCTTGCATCTCTAAGATTCTTTGGCACCCTTCCATTATCTACTTATGCGTTTAATTTGCGAAATTCTTGGCTTTCATTTACAGCTTTCGTGTTAATTATTTGACTTGTTTTGTTAGTTTTGGATTTAATTCTCGAGGTTTGTTTCCAACTCATTAAAGTTGTTGAAATTTCGCAAGTAATTATTTGCCAAAGTCAATAAGCAGACACGTATTTGTGAGGATCTACAAATATGTATCTGGATATGTATGTTATTTAAAGTATTTGCATTTATAAACCAGGTAGTTCACCCTGTAGGAAAAATTTATATAAAGTAAAGTTATTTTTTCTCATTCTCTTTCTAGCATTAACAGTCTTGCTCTCAGTTGTTATGTTAAAAAATTTCTTCCCTGTCGCAATTCAACGTCGATGTTTGACCATTTTAGCATATTCAAGTGGAAACTGAATGTTCAGGATCAAGTTCTTGTAAGAAAAACTTTTTTATTTGACGAGATATCTGCACAAGATTTGGCATGAATTATTTTACAGCATAGTGCTATAAAATGTGTAGAAATTTTCCAGATCGGACAACTATATCGTATAGCTGCCATACAAACTGAACGATCGAAATGAAGTTCTTGTATGAAAAACTTTTTTATTTGACAACATATCTCTACGAATTTTGGCACACATTATTCTCCGAGGTAACGCTATAACATGTGTAGATTTTTTCCAGATCGGACAACTATATCGTATAGCTGCCATACAAACTGAACGATCGAAATGAAGTTCTTGTATGAAAAACTTTTTTATTCGACAGGATATCGTCACGAAATTTTTCACGAATTATCAGCCAAAATAAAGTGACAATATCCGAAGAAGTTTTTCAGATCGTACTACTATATCATATAGCTGTCATACAAACTGCTCCATCAAAATCAAGTTCTTCTAGGGAAAACTTTTTTATTTCATAAGATATCTCCACGAATTTTTGCAGAGCTTATTTTCCAAGACAACACCATAGTATGTGTAGAAATTTTCTAGATCGGACAACTATATCGTATAGCTGCCATACAAACTGCACGATCAAAATCAAATTCTTGTATCAAAACTTCCTTATTTGTTCATGACATTCTAGCTTCTTTTTTATTTTTTGTTTATTAAATATAAAATATATTATTTTGAATTTTTACAGATTTTTTCTATTCGCTAACAAAAAAACATTTTTAATTGTTAATTTTTCCTACAGGCAAGCTTGTCTCGCGACGCACTGCTTGCCGTCGCTTGCATTCAGACTTCATTCAATATTTGCTTTGAGCTCATCATGTTCCATATTTACACACGTTCAAGTACACAGAAAATTACTTTTTAAATGTTGCACTTGCCACACACAAAAAAGTGGGCAGCATGCGATAAGTTAAAGAAATTCAAGAAAGTTAAAAAGAATTCCAAGTATTTAATAAATAAAAGAAAAGCGCTGGATAAACGCTTAAAGCCAAGGCAGGCGCTAACAAATCAGCCGACACGTATTTGCGCACATTTTCTCGGATATGTGTATGTATGTATACTTTTTTCACTCACATCAAACCCACAATGCCTTCACCTACTGCTTCTTCAACTCTTTTATGAACTCCTTTGCTTACTCATCTTTCTGTGTGCAAACAAGCAAACATTGTAGCCACTTTACATGCGCCGGAGTCGTAGTCGTCGGCGTTCAAGCGGCGTGGCGCGCGTTTGTTGGCTTTGACTTTGAAGCGTTTGACTTTTTTCTTTGGCTTCGACGTTGACTGGCTGCTGCAACTTAGCCATTGCGACTTTTATTTGCTACAGCGATTATATGGATAATTGTGGGCATGCTTTGCACAAATATTTTCTGCTTTTCCTTCTTTTCACAACTGTTTTGTTTTCATTTTACCGTTAGCGTTGTGATTGCGATAGCATTTGTGCGATAACAAACGCCACACTCCAAACTTGCCGCTGCTCGATTGCACTCGAGTTGAAAATTGCGCTGCACAAGCGTTAAGAAGTGGGCGAAAATGCATGAGGCATGAGGTAGACGCTTTTGATGAGTGCAAAGCAGACAAATTTTGTTATTCCTGACTTTGTGTTAACTTTAAAAGAAGCGGCTTATAGGCCATGACTGCACGTAATGAGAATTGAAGGTAATAATGAAATGCGCTGTTTGGTTGGGATTTAATATTTTTTATGGTGGATATTTCCAAGAATTTTACGGCAACACACTTTTTTTCTTGCTGTGTCTGTCCTTAGTGAGTCTTATGCACAGACTTTGAGGAAAATTATCTTGGCGTATTTAAAGGTAAAAGACCCTTTTTACTGTCCAATCTTGGTTTTAAATGTTAAGATAATAAGCTTTTTGCTCTCTTGTGCTTCACTAATATTCTCCACATATATTAGACCATTCTTTGGTGAATTTATAGCTCATTGCTTTCTCTTCTCTCATGGTAACAACGTTTCCAAGATCTTTCTCCGATAAGTTTTATACTTTATTTAGCAATATTTTTACTATCAAAGCCACAATTTGTCATCCAAAGGCGTTTTTACGTAGTCAGTAAACATGTGTTATTGTTTCTGAAACCTTAAATCGCTAAGAAGTTATCATAAACTATGCATTCAAGTTTTAATTGAAGGAAGTAAATCATCTTCCATTAAAAAAAAAAAAAAAAAAAAAACAAATCAACCCAAAATCAGCAAATGAAAAATAATCAGAGTGGTAGAAGTCAGCACAAACATTGGTTTGAAACTTTGATATATCTAAAGTGATATTATTACAGTTAAGCGAAGACACATACCATGCCTAGGTACATATATATTCTAGGAATATTCAAAGGTCTTTCGGCAATCTTTTGTTTTTCCATTGTTTAAAAATTAAAGCATAATCTGAGCAATTTGTGTTCCAAACCTGTTTTAAATATAGGTTTGAGGCTTTGATAAGCCTGGAAAATGCTATTACAGCCAAAGGGACCCCCATTCATAAATCATTCAATAAATTTTCGTTTAGCAATTATTTAGGGATGCTAAATCTATATTCTACCTACTATATTCATCACCAAATATATTTGATACAAGATTTTGATGGAAAACGCCGGTATTCCAGACATATAATCTTAAACTACTTTTATATTCTTAGTTTTATTCTACAGCCGAAAAACAACAAAAAATTATTGACTTTTAAAAAATAAATATTTTATATATATTATTCCTCAGAGCATTATTGTCGGTGTTCCCCCCTTTCCATACAATTTTAAACAAAGGTTTGAAACTTTGATATGTCTAGGTAGTATTATTATAGCTAAGCGAAGACACATGCCAAATTAAGCTATATATTTTAGGGATATTCATCTGGTAATGAACTTTGCTGATTTTTTTTTTTCAAAAAGTGTACCGTAAACAGTTCTCTTTGGACATGTTTGATCCGAATTCCGATTCCACATTCATATACAGCAATATAACTGATGACGAGCCATTGGTAATTGAGTTTGATATGCACACAAGTCAACAATCATCGGAATGGTGGGAAAAACGAGCCGAAACCAAAAAAACCACCCTAAACCCGCTTCAACTTCGAGGTGATGCTGATTGTTTTCTTTCGATATTCGTAGTTTGGTGCATCAGGAATTTGTTCCGGAAGAACAGACGGTCAATAAGGAGTTGTATTTGACGGTATTGAGATCTTTGCGTGAGAACATCTGCCGGAAACGGCCGGAATTGTGGAAGAACAATTCATTGACTTTACACGATGAGAATACACCATCGCATCGAGCCACGATTTTGACCGAATTTAAGGTCAAAAACTCAATGTTTCCAATCTGTCAACCACCGCATTCTCCACATTTAGCTACGTGTGATTTTTTCTTGTTCCCCCCACTGCCACTCCCTGGAATCCGTATTCAGTCGGTCGAAATTTCGCTGAAGGAGCTGAAGGATTTTCCAAAAAGTGCTTATGAAAAGTGTTTCGAGGACTGGAAAAATCGTTGTCATAAGTGTATTACATCTGCTAAAGATTATTTTTATGGCGAAAAAATTATTATTGATGAATAATTAAATATATTGATTTTTATTTCAAATTTCCGGGTACTTTCTTGTCACAATATACATTCATAGCGTTCATTAAATTATAAAGGCTACAGATTTGCAACTAGAAACTAACTGCAAATAAAAGAAATACTTTTCTTTCATGCAAATGTTAAGCGAGTTTTTAGCAATCTCTACTACCAAAGAACTACCATAAAAACACAATTCAAAAGCAAAAGTTTGCCAGCAGTTTTGTGCACTCTACCCTCCAACAATTCCTCTCCAATTTACATAGATAAGCACGTGTACGCATAATTATGCTTGCGCCATGTGTTCCGCCTATAACCTCTATGTAAATACGCTTGTATGTGCGTGCAGCTGTTAGTAGTGGCTTAATAAGCGCCAGTGCCACATGGCGTATGAGTGATTTCGCTTTATTCATAATTTACCATAGATCCATACATTTTATTTACATTTATAAAGATTTTATTTATTTGTTTATACTTTTATGGAATTTTTTAGGCCTTTGGTTTTTAGTTTATATTTTTCCTCGATATAATTGTATATCTTGTTATTGCTTGTTATGCGTTTGAAGTTTTTATTGATTCTAATGTTTATTTTATGAGCGCCAAAATTGGCAAGCAAACAAGCGGCAGCACATGCAGCACATTGTCGTACCTACCTAGAATTTTTTGTTGTGATATATAGTATACTTTTTCAAAAATATTTACGTATGTGTGTGTGTGTTGGTATGCGCTTTGCAAATATGCGTTGCGCTTGAGCTGTGCGCCTGCAATAAATTTAAATTATTGCAGAAGTTCATAAATTATGCGTTGCCGCTCGTTTATATAAATTAGTAAGTGTGCGTGTGCGTGTGTTTGTTGCAGCAACTCACTTGTAGTCGCACATACTATGAGCATGTGCAAAAATTTATTGCCGCTTTTTTAAGCATATTTTTTACACGTGTTCAATTTTTTCCTTCAATTTGTGTATAATTGATTGTAAATGTGATATGCATATATGTTATTATATGTACATGTGTCTGGTTGGAATTTAAAATATGCTGATGGTTTAATTGAATTTTTAAAGCAATTAATATGCCTTTAAAAAGGAGTGAATATTTTCTTAGTTTAAAAATAAATATACATATATTATGTCTGGATATGCACGGTTTTCAAATCTAAAATAAGCAGAATTCAAAAATAATTATTTTACAGAATTTTTGAAAATATTTTGTAATAGGATTTTTATCTTTTTTTAAAAAAAAAAAACTTTATTTCTAAACAAAAAATTAAAAAAAAAAAAATATTAAATAAATTTTTTTTGAAAAAAATAATTATTACTAAAAAGAATTGTTATTAAATAATTAAAAAATTTTTAGTGGCGTTAGTTACAGAATTTATAACTCAAGCACGACGGAATCGATTTGAATGAACATTGGTGAAAAGTTAGCTTAGAACGTACATTAGGTGTCTTATGTTAAAAGCAATTTATATCTAAAAAACTATATTTCAAACCATAAGCATGTGTTCAATATTTATATGAAAATAATTAGAATATTTTTTATTTAAAAAATATATAATTCTATGGTAAATATATAATTCTACAATTTTTTTTAAATATATCTTAAATCATCATCTTATTAAAAGATAAAATTTGTGGATAACTTTTTTGTTCTTGTAAAAATGTTGACAACAAATTTTTTTAATCAAATATATTTTTTGAAAAAAGAGCAAAAAAAAAAGAGTTGTGTTTTTGTTGTTTAAATATTTAAAAAAAAAATAAAAAAATTTACTGAAAAAAAATAAAATTTTTGAATATATTTTTCGTTTTTTGTAAAAATATTGATGACAAATTTTTTTAATAAAATATATTTTTTGAAAAAAAAAGAAAGAGTTAAGTTTTTGTTGTTTAAATATTTAAAAAAATAAAAAAGTTTACTGAAAAAACATTAAATTTCTATATATGTTTTTTTTGTTTTTGTAAAAACAGTGACAAACAATTTTTTTTTTATTATTTTGAAAAAAAAAAAAAATTTGTTTCTTTGGAATTTTGGTTTTGTAAAAATGTAAACCAAATTTTTATTTAATGTTTGAAAATTTTTTAAAATGTTTTTATTTCATTTTATTTTTTAATATAATTGTTGAAAAAAAAAATTTTTTTCTATGAATTTTTTTTCATAAAAATGTAAACAAATAGTTTTTTTAAATTAATTTTTGACATTTTTTAGAATGTTTTGATTTAATCTTTTTTTTTTTAGTTTTTAATGAAATGCATTTTTTGAACAAAAAAAAAAAAATATTTTCTGTAGATTTTTTTTGTTTATTGTTTGGAAATTTCATAGAATATTTTTATTTTATTTGTTTTTAGGCTTTGATAGAATGTATTTTTTGAAAAAAAAATTAATCAAATTTTTATAATGCAAATGACCAATTTTTTATATAAAGTTTGAAATTTTTTTAGAATGTTTTTAATTTTTGTTTGCGTTTTAATAAAACGTTTGAAGAAAACACGATCTGTACATTTTTTTGCCAAAATGTTAAAAATGAAAATTTTATTTTGTTTAATTTTTGAAAATTTTTAAAACATGTCTTTTATCAAGTTTTTGAAATTATAAATTTTTAGCATTGAAAATTATAATATTTTACAGCTTGCAATAAAAACAATTTTTAATTTTTCGAAAATATAATTTTTTCGTACAACAAAATTGTAACAGTTTTTCTTAAATTTGTCTTAAGTAATTAAATTTTTTATAAAACGTTAACTATTTCGAAAATAAGTCCACTAGTTTAAATACTCGGGCAAGTGAACGCTTAGGTTAACTTAACCTAACCTAAGTACAATTAAAAGTTAAAAAAATGTGGGATTATTTTTTTAGTTTCTGTTAGTGTTTTGCGTTTAATTTTTATGTAGAATAATATTTTTGTTAATATGTACATACTCGTATATATTTTTATATATTTCGATCTTATTATATTTTTTAAATATTACTAAAAGCTATTCTCAGTACATTTTTCACTTCTCTTGCATTAAATATTTGTGAATTTATTATCAATATTGTTTTAATAAAATAAAATTATAACAGCTTTACATTTATTTCCATTAAAAAATTTTTTACAAAATGAGTTTAAAATCTGTCTGCTGAAAAAATTCACAAGTGCAATGCACTCGCGTCTGTCAACACTAGGCGTTCCACACACATACTTAAATAAAGCTACAATAATCACATATAAACATTCGCATTTATTTCAGTCATATGAATACATATGTTTTATTGACTTATTTGTATTTACTTTATGCTTTTTCTACTCTCTTTTCACATATTCAATTCGCTTTTAGCCCATATACCCATTTATAGCCACTCGCCCGCTGCGTTGACACAAGAATTTCACAGAATTGTCAACACTTCCATTATTATTATTATTATTATATTTTTTATTGACATATCTTTTTTTGTTTTTGCTGGCTGCGATAGCTACAATTTGTGCGGCTATTTACCTACTTTGCGGCCGCCCGCTGTCTTTGGGCCTTAACTTTTTCTTTCATACTCAAAAGTCTGCGGCGTTTTTGTCATTAAAGCTGTTGGCTGCTGTTTTGTCAACGCCTGCTGACACTCAACGGTTGTGGTCGATTGCCTGCAGCAGATATTGCGGTCATTGCACTGTCTTAAGAAACAATTACGTAGAGCGAAAAAATGGTGGAGCCACATATATGTACACATAGTGTTGGCAAAAAAATGTAGGGGGATCACATGATGATGGTGGAAGGTTTGACCTTTTTGACGAAAAATAAAATAAAATAAAGAAAACTCGTCCTGTAATCAACACTAGGCATTTCGTCATATTTGACCAAATTTATTAATAAATTTTTGTTTGTAGCAACAACAAAGTTTTTCATATGATACCAACACAATGTAGTTTGTAGTTGTTGGCTCTTTGTTTTCTTATACCAGCCTATTGGTTTTATACCAGTTGAGCGTTCGATTCTTTACCTTCACTCAGAAGTTCGCTTTGTTATTGTCTTCACCTTATGATACACACCTGAAACTGTCATGAAAAGTACTATAGAGGTGTTGACCTCTGTTTGGTTATTCTAATTTTCATTCCGTAAAAGTGTTTTACTCTTAGGTCCTGTCTTTTGTTCTAATAGTTGTTGTAACGACTTATTACTTACTTACTTACTTTTTCAGCAAATGCGATCGTATGTCGATATCTAAGCAATTACGCACGTTATACTGTTTTCCAATGCCTCTATTGTCTCGAGCTTATCTGCGTAGACCAGCGAATGCACATAACCCTCCAAAAAAAATTTCCAGTGCTGTTGAATCATACAACTTTAGAGACAACGCAACAGGTCGATAAGGCGAGGTAATGCGGCGTCTTCTTGGAACCACAGGTGAATATACATACATCTGGGTCTCTTCAAATTATTTCGAAGCAGCTCCAAGAAGAACGGCCTCTTTTGTTTTCGACATACCCGAGTATATTTTTTCTTTCAAAAACTTTTCCGTATGATTCTAACCAGATTTCTTTTCCCTCAACTATTTTCAGGCTATTTCCAAAGAAACTCTTAAAATTAACCATAAGGGTGGGTGTTGGAAGATAATTGTGTCCGGGGAAAATTGTTTTCAAAACCTTCTAGCAGCTGTGCTTGAATCGAAGACGCTTGTTTTAGTACTGTTTTATACATCTTCTTCTTCTTCTTTATTGCGTCTGCTTCCCTCTTCAAATCTCGGTATCCCATCCCGCACGTGTTATGATCGACTTTTACGTTGCGAGCTAGGCAATTTGTTTTCTCTCCGCTGCGACACGGTGCTTCCCATCGTACCAGCTGTTCTTTTGGCTTTTCTGAAAACCAATGGTTTCCTTTGCAGCTGTACGTAAGGAGCTTGAAATGCCGTCCCACAGTTTCGTTATACCGAGTTGCTGCTGAGTGCTCTCAAAGAGCAGGAGTGCAAGTCGAGCAAAAAAATACTTCGACTGTCTGTTGTGCATGCTCGTCAACAAACATCAGGAAGGTTCGGCGTCGAGACTTCCTGATGTTTGTTCTCGAGCACCGATTCAATGCTAGGACCTTGTAGCGTACGTACGTCGACCCGGAGACCGCCAGGTAGCTTGATGAATTTTTCTATGCTGGAATCTAATACTTCAGATATAACATATTTAGAGCCCCGGCTATGTCGATCAGCCTCTATCCATTTGCGGATGTCAACCAGCTGGGCAGCGGCACCTTACCAATTAAGGGACCGGACATTCCAGCTGCATGCCTTTAAATCGTTATCCTTAACACGTCTGCAGGGGTCGAGTGTCTCATACGTGGCTGTTGCGTCTTTTTATTGGGGGGCGTTTTTTATGTGGCGAGTCCAAAACTCAATGCACAAGCTTGGAGAGGGATCTTACGCATCTCACTTCATCACGCCTTCAAACGGATGTTTGTTTTAGCTAGCTACCCATAGGTTAGTTGGTCTAAGACTGAAAGTCGTGAGCTGCTTGAGCCGTAAGGAAAATAATCGTTTCTGGTCACTCCCAGTAAATGGCGCTCAGAGATTTTTCCTCATTTGCGTGAAGTTCTATGTTCGTTATTGAGAGAACTAAGCAACAATAATTTTCACTGAGCTAGTGGTGCCTACTATTCTAACTATCCTCATTATTAAAATTAAAATAATTTCATAAATTTCATAAAAAATAAAAATAATTCTCAATGTTTAATACGTAATAATTCTAAATTTCAAACTAACAACAAACTAACTAATTTTTTTTCGCATCACGAGTAAACTCATAAATTAACCTTTTCGCTAAACACGCACATATTTATATGCTTGTTGGTATGCAAATTCGCAACAAAGTGGAAAATTGTGTTTATTATTGCTGATTTACATACGCTGTTGATTGCATGCTTAATTATAAATAGTTTTCAAACAATTTATTAACAAAACTTGCTTAGCCCGCCATATGCGGCGTTAACGGTATAGATTATATTATTATAGTTTCATATATTGTTTGCATACTAATTAACAGTTAAAATAGTTTTGCTTTGATTTTTATTGTGCAAATAATAAAAGTAAAGGAATGTATGTAGTTTGGTGGGGCGTAAGGAATATGAAAAAATAATAAAATTTATGAATATTTATTTAATTAAATTTAAGTGTACTAGTTATTTTTTAGCGGATTTAGGGCGGACTGACTAAACTTTTTAAAAATTATACTGTTTTTATGCATATTTGCAAAATAAGAGGGACTGGTGAATCGAACAAGCAACTGGCATAAAGCAAAACCTACTGGCCGAGAGCAATATAAAGAATCTTATCTATCTATCCATATATATATATATATCTATCTATATATCTCTTAATTCAGATCGACATTCTCTCTCTCATTTATTCTCTGCTCCTGTTTTACACCTAATCTCATTCGTTCTCCTTCTCTCCTTCTTCCTTGGATCCTTTCATCTTTATTTTAATTTTCTCCGTTAAAGCCGAGTTCAATCTTAGTGATCAATTAAGTACCATATCGAGAACCCCTGAGCACATTTATAACCAGCTCAAGTACTTCAAATGTGTTCGGTTAAAAAGGTTTGAAAACATAAATATTTTTTTAATTTTTCAATTCTCCATCCGTGTTTATATTTTCTACCCACATTCCAAACCATTTTTACCTTGAAAAATAGTTTATGTACCTTTTATCCACCAGCCGTAACATTCTAAACTATTAACTGACATTCTTTAATTGCTTTGTCGTGCGACTTGCCACCACAGCTTTATCAAATATTGACTATACAAGTGACAAGCGTCATGACAAAAACACGCTGGAAATTCCAACATTCCAGTGACAGTGTCAATGTTAAAACATCTGTTGGTTTGTGGATTTTGTTTTTTCTACACTTGACATATTTGGGAATGTTATTCTACAAAGCTAGACTGACAGGCTACATTTGAGTATAATAAACGCTGTAGGGTCTACTATAGATTAATTTATTGCACCTTTCCTTGAGCTGTGAATACGAGTATGTGAATAAATAATGCTGTTCAATGTGATAGCGGTTAGACCGCATATAATAGGTTGTCAAAAAAGTCTTGCGGTATTTTCGCTAGTTGGCGCTGAAAGCGCGTAGTTCTAGTTTTATTCGTCGCATCGGGTCACACTATACCTTTTTGGAAAGCTCATTTCACGCGCTAACACGTGTTTGATTGATTGCCGTTTCTTTTAAGTCGTTCGTGAGTTATAGCGTCGCAAACATGGAGCAAAATAAAGAGAAAATACGGCATATTTTACAGTACTACTACGATAAAGGCAAAAATACATCTCAAGCCGCCAATAAAATTTGTGCAGTTTATGGACCCGATACAGTTTCCATTTCCACCGCACAACGATGGTTTCAACGTTTTCGTTCTGGTGTAGAGGTGGTCGAAGATGCGCCACGCTCCGGAAGGCCTGTCGTCGAAAATTGCGATAAAATCGCTGAATTGGTCGAAAGAGACCGGCATAGTAGCAGCCGTAGCATCGGTCAAGAGCTGGGCATGAGTCATCAAACCGTTATAAACCATTTAAAGAAGCTTGGAGTCACTGAGAAGCTCGATGTATGGGTGCCACACGAATTGACGCAAAAAAACATCTTTGACCGTATCGACGTATGCGAATCGCTTCTGAATCGCAACAAAATCGACCCGTTTTTGAAGCGTATGGTGACTGGCGATGAAAAGTGAGTCACTTGCGATAACGTAAGGCGCAAACGGTTGTGGTCGAAAAGCGGTGAAGCGGCCCAGACGGTGGCCAAGCCTGCATTGACGCCAAGGAAGGTTCTTCTGTGTGTTTGGTTGGATTGGCAGGGTATAATCCACTATGAGCTGCTCCCCTATGGCCAAAAGCTCAATTCGGACCTGTACTGCCAACAACTGGACCGCTTGAAGGCAGCACTCATGCAGAAGAGGCCATCTTTGATCAACAGAGGCCGAATTGTCTTCCATCAGGACAACGCCAGGCCACACACATCTTTAGTGACGCGACAGAAGCTCCGGGAGCTCGGATGGGAGGTTCTTTTGCATCCACCGTATAGTCCGGATCTCGCACCAAGTGATTACCACCTGTTTCTGTCCATGGCGAACGCGCTTGGTAGTCTGAAGTTGGCCACAAGAGAGTCCTGTGAAAATTGGCTCTCCGAGTTTTTTGCCAATAGGGAAGCGAGCTTCTATGAAAGGGGCAATATGAAGTTGGCATCTCGTTGGGAACGCGTCATCGAACAAAACGGCGCATATTTGACTTGAATCGCATTATTGTAACCAATTTTATGAACAATTGAAAATTCAATAAAAATACCGCAAGACTTTTTTGACAACCTAACATGTCTTCTGGAACTGGTATTTCACCTATTTGTAAACTAAAATTATGACTTCCGATTAGTTTTTGCCTAGATCCGGCAAAAGCGGAGCATTTGAGGAGAAAGTATTGAGATAATTGTATAGCAGCTCATCTTCTTCCAAACAGTTGAAGCAGCTGTTGCATCCAGCTAGATATTCAATCTTACCGCATCGTACAACCATTGAAAGTTGCACTTTTCAGAGAGTGAAGTGTCTACTATAGTTCTTACGAATTACCACAAGTCCGAAGGACCTTTCGACTGCACAGCTGTTGGTTCTTGAGCAACGCTTACTAAGCTGGTCTGAGATCCAACGGTGCAGAAGTGAACCACAAAAAGCCAAAGAACATTCTAGTCGTCCCTCTTTCCTATTTATTGAGATTGAAATACATTATCTGTCATAGCAGGATAACAGCCTTACAGTTACCTTCAATACCGTTTAGGCGTTGTCTTTATTTTTTTCGGGGGCTATGTCCAGGCACCCAAACCAGCCTAATCATATGGTAATCCGATACTAGAAGTATAGAGTCTAAGTATCCTTTCAAGGGCTCAAGGTTAATACCACTGCTCTACTTTTGGAGTGGATAGTCACCTTTTTGAGGGAGGCCGCGCTCTGGAGCAGTAGATTGATAATTGGAAAGCCTAAAATTGGAGCTGATGGAAAGTTCCCGATAGAGTACTTTTTCACCAATGTTCGCTCCAAATTCTGACTCATAATAAAAAAGTTCACCGCCACTCTCCTCCTGCAATTTCTTCTCTTCTACAAGTATGGCTCCCTCGAACGACAGCGAGAGCTAGGCTCGGCGTCCTCAAGTATTTTGGAATGCAATCAAAGTGTCTGAGAATTCCAGAGTGCTCTGACTCGCAGCCAACGCAGCTATTGGCGTTTCCGACAAATGAAAAGTAGCAAAATTTCAGAGCGATATCTCAAAAACTGAGGGAATAAGTCGTATATATGTACGTATGTGTACAGACAAAGACATGGGCAGACAGATAGACGGACCTGGCTAATTCGACTCAGCTCGTTTTGCTGATCATTTACATTTTTCTTTTGGTGTTAAAGACTTCATGCAAACTTAATCTACCCTAAAGAATATGCAAAAATAAATTAAAGGTTATGAGAAAACATAAATTCATATTTAATAATCATTAAAAATGCGCACGAAGTCCAACAAATCGTGAAAAATATAAAATTTCGTTAAAAATCAATAAAAACCCGGCGACTATACACAACGCATATATGCCAAAATCAAACTGATAGTGACACAAAAATCAACAACAATAACAAACAATTGCGAACTGCAGCAGACAATGCAGCGCACAAAGCTCCACACAGCAGCCAAGCTGCCTGTCGGCCTGCCAGCGCGCATGACACTTGGCCGCTTGAAACTTGTGTCATTATTAAGTCAACGCCAGCGTGAGCGCAAAAGCTTTAAACTGCACCAACAAATTTGCATGGAAATTTGGAGCTTAACGATTTGTTGACAACCGTGTTGGAGTAGTGACAGTCAAAAATGGGCACGCTACGCATGAATGGCGCAGCGCTGTGAAGCAGTGCGGAACGGCGACGCAGCGCATGCGCAACGACGACAACCAGACAGCAGACGATTGAAAAGCAGACAAGTCTTTGTAGTGGCAGCATTTATGACTCAATGATGTCTAAAAATACTGGAAAGCCATAAACTAGTATTAAAAAAAGAAACGGATGAAAAAAAACAACAAAAAAAGTGTGGCTGCCATGCATAGCAATCAAAACGTGTGCCGTTAGTTTAATGGTGCAAAATTGATTTTTACGCCTCATTATTTATTCGATTATATTTTTTATGGGATTTACTAATTTTTTTTTTTTTTTTGATTTTTTTTTTGTTTTGATTTTTTGGTACACTACAGCGAAAATGTTTGCATACACAAGCACTTCGCAACCGGTTGCTTTGGGCTTTTGTGTGACCGAAAAAAAACCGCTGATATTTTTATGCGCTGCCAGACTATTATTTATGACTATTTTGTGTGAGTGCTGTCGTTTTTGATTTTTTGTCTTTTTTTATTATTTTTTTTTTTTGCGGTTTCCAGCTTTGTATCTAATCAATATTGACAGTAGTAAAGGCTTTAATAAATGAGTTAATAAAATTTGAAATGTATGCAATTTTAACGACGACAATTGTTTGACAACAAAACGAGTCAAGAAAAATGAAAAAAAAAATATATAAAAGTTGCTAAAACGTTAAAAAACTAAAAACAAAAAAAAAAAAAAAATAAAAAAAAAAAACAAAAAAAAACGAAATAAAAATCAAAAATAGCAAAGAAAAAATAAAAAAAAATATTTTTTTTTAAGTTTCAAATTTGAAAGTAAAAATACATAGTAATGCCTGTTATTTGAATGAAGCCCGGCTGACTAACGCTTACTGGCCATTTGATTAGTTGCGCTACTTCATCAAACAGCAAAACGCTTTTATATACTCGTATGTATATAGATTTCATAACTGATTCATTGCTTGTCGTACCACTTATGAATTTGATTGTTTTTTAATTTTTTGCGCGCTTAAATATGCATATTGCATACAGGGTGCACCATATTTGGTGTGGGCCTTGACAAGCACTATTATTTTGGCAAGTCTGTCTGACAGCTGTCATAAATAATATTTATTGATATTAGTTACAAGGAAATGCTTATTAGTATAGCTGGCAATAATATTTATGTAACACCCTGTGCAGGATTTTTGTTTGGAAAATAATATATAACCACTTTTCTGTAAAATATTTCAGCTTTTAGTGTGTATAATTAGACACTGACAGCTGAGTCGGCATATAGAAAAATATTTGTTAACTCATTTGACAGTAAAGGTGAAGTGTGACATAGAACAGGGCGACTCGTTTGACTTACACTGGGTGCTCTTAAGGGATTATAAGCACTTACCGGTCAGAAAAAAATACGTTTTTGGATTTTTTTATTTCTTTTCGCTTTGAAAAGGCATTTTATTTAAGAAATACCGAACATTCAATTCAAATACAAAACGTTTCCTTACAAGGTGTGGATTTTGAACGATTAGTTTGTATGGCAGCTATATGCTATAGTGGTCCAAACTGAACAATTTCGTTGGGTGTTGTACCATAGCTCTAGGCTATAATCCCTACCAAATTTCATGAAGATAGCTTGTCAAATAAAAAAGTTTCCCATACATGGATTTGATTCCGATCGTTCCATTTCTATGGCAGCTATATGATATAATGGTTCGATCTGAACCATCTCTTCAAATATTATTTTATTGTCATAGGCAATAATCCATGCTAAATTTCATGACGATAGCTTTCCAAATAAAATAGTTTCCCATACAAAGACTTGATACCGATCGTTAAGTTTGTATGACAGCTATATGCTATAGTGGTTCGATATCGCCGGTTTCGACATATGAGCAGCCTCTTGTAGAGAAATGAACGTATGGCAAATTTCAGTGTGATATCTCAAATACTGAGGGACTAGTTCGCGTATATACGAAAGAGCTTATCTCAACAATTTCCGAGATAACTCCATTCTCTACAGTTTTGTTAGTGATAGGATTGGAAATATGCCATCAATAGCACCGTAGTATCTTCCAAATCATTCTATAGAGTTCGGATTTTAATGCCATCAAACTTGGTTTATGCCGCCATTATGTGGCTTAAGCTCAGTAGGTCGAAAATTCGAGGTAGAATTTATGATATTGACAAGTCTGCTTGTCTCAGCAAACATTGTCGGATGGTTTGACAATGTTTCTAGTATATTTCTAACATATTTTCTATTAAAAACTGACACTGATCTGAAATATATCTTGTTGAACGTTTTTGTTGTTCGGCAATGTTTAGACTAAATTGACTTATTTCTAATATTTTTTTTTTTTCTATTGAAAACCGTCAAGTCGCTGAAATAGATCTTACAGCATCTACCTTTGCCTGAGTAGTTACTGAAGCAAGGCTCGAAAAGTGGAGATCTTATATTTTAAAAGTCAAAATCTAAGGCGTCACTTCAGATTTTCGCCCTTTGTGGGATGTGGTTCGCTAGAAAAAGATGCCTAGTGAGTTCTCTAGGTTTCAATGAGCAAGTGCATTAGATTAGTATTTTTTCATTATATGGTCTTATGAAACTTCCGTAGCTTATACCAATGATTATGTCCAACAAATTTGTAGTATTTTCGTCTAAGCAATGGCAGTTGTCTATCCAAAGAAAGTTGGTTGCAATTGTGCTCATATAGTGCTCAACAGATTCAATTCTTAGCAGCTACCAATCATTCTCATAAGGTACTGACCACAATTTAGACTATGAGGCCTCTAACTGCGTCTTATTTTGACATGAAAATAAGGCCAAAAATTAGCAAAACTAACTGTGAAGTCGTCAGTTTCATATAAAAACATTTATTGTACCCACTCCACACACCCTGTATTCAATACCTACTCAATATTTGGTACTCTGCGTTGACTCACTTCCCATTTTTACTGCCGTCACTCCCAATTTAAACATTTACCGGGTATGTATAACCGCTTTGGCTAAGCGGTAAGTCCACTTCTGTCACCAATTAACATAAGTTTATATGCGTTTGGCATTTTTAATTTTTCGCCACTTAACACAATTCACTTTCCATGGTATGGAGGTAGTTTATGCTTTATTATGCATTTTAGGCGAGTTTGAATTATTTATTGGCCAGTCGGCGTGCGCGCGCGCGCACAAATACAAAAGCGCTCATTGGGCTCATATATTATTCATGTTGTGCAGTCGCTTGTGTTCGGAACTCGTTGCTGCCTTAATAGAGTTATTGGCAAACGGTTCAAGGTTGTGGTTTGTTTACATTTTGGTTAATTGTCATTTAAATTGAGAGCGCACATCTCGATTAAATCACTTTGATGTGATTTTTGTTTTTTATTTAAGATATATAATTCCGTTCTTTGTATTTTGGAGGAAAAAAAAATTGGAAAGTATTATGGGAAAATAATTTTTTGAAAAGAAGTTGATTTTTTTAAATTTTTTTTTAAATTAAATATATTTAATAAATAAATAAAAATAATAAAAAAGTTGAAAAAATTAAAATAATTATAAGCTATCTTTAAGAATTAAACAAAAATCATGAAATTAAAAAAAAATTATTTTATAAAAAAAAAAAATATAACTAAAAAGATTGAAAAAATTATATAATTAAAAAATATATATATAAAGAATACATAATTTTATAAGATAAATTTTAAAATGGTTTAAAGAAATTGAAAAAAAGCACATAAAATAAAAAAAATATAATATAAGAAAATTATTTAAATTTAAAAGACTAAAAATTTCTTAATAAAGGGTGATTTTTTAAGAGCTTGATAACTTTTTAAAAAAAAAAAACGCATAAAATTTGCAAAATCTCATCGGTTCTTTATTTGAAACGTTAGATTGGTTCATGACATTTACTTTTTGAAGATAATTTCATTTAAATGTTGACCGCGGCTGCGTCTTAGGTGGTCCATTCGGAAAGTCCAATTTTGGGCAACTTTTTCGAGCATTTCGGCCGGAATAGCCCGAATTTCTTCGGAAATGTTGTCTTCCAAAGCTGGAATAGTTGCTGGCTTATTTCTGTAGACTTTAGACTTGACGTAGCCCCACAAAAAATAGTCTAAAGGCGTTAAATCGCATGATCTTGGTGGCCAACTTACGGGTCCATTTCTTGAGATGAATTGTTGTCCGAAGTTTTCCCTCAAAATGGCCATAGAATCGCGAGCTGTGTGGCATGTAGCGCCATCTTGTTGAAACCACATGTCAACCAAGTTCAGTTCTTCCATTTTTGGCAACAAAAAGTTTGTTAGCATCGAACGATAGCGATCGCCATTCACCGTAACGTTGCGTCCAACAGCATCTTTGAAAAATACGGTCCAATGATTCCACCAGCGTACAAACCACACCAAACAGTGCATTTTTCGGGATGCATGGGCAGTTCTTGAACGGCTTCTGGTTGCTCTTCACCCCAAATGCGGCAATTTTGCTTATTTACGTAGCCATTCAACCAGAAATGAGCCTCATCGCTCATCGGACACGGACGCGAAACACATTTCGAACCGAACACTGATTTTGGTAATAAAATTCAATGATTTGCAAGCGTTGCTCGTTAGTAAGTCTATTCATGATGAAATGTCAAAGCATACTGAGCATCTTTCTCTTTGACACCATGTCTGACATCCCACGTGATCTGTCAAATACTACTGCATGAAAATCCTAACCTCAAAAAAATCACCCGTTACATAAAATACAAAATTTCAATGAAGAATTTTCAAAATTTTCGCCTTTCTAATTTCATAAAAGTTTGATTTGCTCACTATTTAATTTTTTTAATAAAAAAAAATTTGAAAATTTTTTGTGAATTTAATTTTCCCAAAAAAGTAAAATTTTTAATGCTACTACAGTTTTGTTGGTTTCAAAATTTGCATTTGAAAAGATGAATAATATTTATAAATAAATTGAAAAAAATACCAAATCAAAATTAAAAAAAATAGTATTTAAAAAAATTAATAAATAAAAAAATTAGCAAAAATAAACAAAACTTATAAAACCAAAAATAAATTTGCGAAAACTAAAAAAAAAATCGTTAAAGAAAAATTAAGAAGAAGAGCACTTAATTATCAAAATATTTGAAATATAAAATTAACTAAAAAAATTGAAGTAAACTTAAATAATTAAAGAAATATATAGTTTAAACAATTATTAAAAGAAGAAAAATGTGTATGAAGATTTTTAGTAAAAAAATTTCAAAACTTATAATATAAAAAAATTTCTCTGAGCTTAATTAAAAAAAAAAACACAAATAAAAAAGTAGCAAATTTTGTTTTGAAAAACTAAAAATAAATTTGTAAAAATCTAAATAAAATGCAATTTAAAGAAATTAAGAAAAAAAAAACCCTTTAACTATTAAAAATTAAAAATATGATTTTTAAAATAAAACAAAAAATAATATGTAAATATATTAATGAAGAATTATGGAAACTTAATTGAAAAGTTAAAAAAATTTAAATAATTTGAAAAAATAATAAAAAAAAACCTAAACATTATTGAAATTTAAAAAATTAAACAAAATATAACATACAATTTTTTATGCAAAATTTTCAAAGTTATTGGGTTTCTTAATTTTTTAAAAAATTGATTTGTGCGTAAATTGATTTTTGTCTTCTGTCTTGGGAAAAAGTAAAAGTTATTAAAAAATTAAAAAAACAACTGGTTCAAAAAAATGATTAAAAATATTTAAAACAAAATTTTAAAAATATAAAAAAGTTATAATTTAAAAATTTTCAATGATGAAAGTTTCAAAATAAAAAAAAGTTATAAATTAAAAATAACTTAAAAAATTTGAAATTTAGTTTAAAAAAAATAATAAAAATATTTAAAATAAAATTTGAAAAATGTAAAAAAGTAAAAAATATTTAAAATTTCAATGAAGAAAGTTTCACAATAAGAAAAAAAATTAAAAATAAAACCAAGAAAAATAAGAAGAAATTAAAAATAACTTAAAAATAAATCAAAAAATTTTCCATTTGGTTAAAAAAATCATTAGAAATGTTTAAAACAAAATTTAAAAATATGAAAAAAATACTAATACTAAAAATTTCAATGACGAAAGTTTTAATATAAGAAAAAAAATTAAAACTTAAAAAGAAAATTAAAAGTTAAAAAAAAATTAAAAGTTAAAAAAAAATATTAAAATTAATAATATTAATATAATATAAAAAATTATAATTAATAAAGTTTCAAAATTTTCGGCTCAATTTTCTAATTCTCTAATTCTTTCTTTGTGTCCCTGTTTATGTGCGCATGTGTACATTAAAGTCAACACAAAAAACAATTAAATTATGCATTTGAAAGTAAAAACCCATAGAACTGCAAATATGCCATTTGGTCACCACAATTTTTTTCTTATGAATTTTGCTTTTAACATTTTTGCAATTTATTTGCATAAATTGCGTATTCCAAATTTAAAACATGTGCAGACCAAAAAAATTAAAAAGAATGGTATAATAAAAATATTTTTTCCATTTGATTTGCATTCAAATATTCCAACCGCAAATAAAAACCCATTAAAATATTAACTACTGCTTGTACAATGTGCTTTCGCAGAATTTGTTGTTTTTATGGGTCATTAGACGTGAACTGTAATAGCATTTGAATCAAATGTGGTTAGCTTTGGTTTTTGGAAACTTCCTCAAAAAAGCTTTTGATAAAGATTTTATATAAAATTAAATTTAATAATATGATGAACTATATTGAAACAGTATTTAGTAGACTCATTTACGCATAACTTGTTGTTAAATGTATTCAATATCGGACCATATATTTCCAACTGTAATGAATGAATACTGAATACCGAAAAATACCGCGAATCATAATTTCCGCACTTCAAATTAGTTTTAACTCATAGAATTTCGTTAGCAGCAAATATTTGACTGAAATTTATTGAGTAAGATCCGTTTAACATAAAGTGACCAATAATTGACGTAATTGCTCTATAGCTTTTCCAATCTACCCTTAATTGAATAAGCTTACTGCTGCGGGCAAAAAATTATAAGACTTTTTAATTTATATTTCGCGCGAAAACCAATTCATCGAAGTATTGTTTTTTTTCTGGGTCGACACATCTTGGTTTTCCCCTGATTTGGCTCCGTGTGACGAACTCTCCGCGGAAACAGATTTGATTATATTGAAGATATTAAACGTGAATCGCTACGCACATTGAAGGCTATTCCGGAAATTAACTGAATTTGAAAAATCATTGGCAAAAGTATATTGGGGCGAATAAGGATTAATTTGAGAGAGACGACATAGATTTTGAAAAATAAATTATGAACAAAGTCTAACTAAATTTTGCCTATAGTAGTAGGTATATAAGATAACTCCATGAAGTCAAGTGAGTAAGTGAAGAGGTTGGACTTAATGCAGTCTAAAATACTACCAAAAATGGATGTCATCCGTTTACGATATCCGTTAACATCGTTTTAACGAGTATTCTACATTCATAAGAATCTATTTATATACAAATATATTATATATTATAAATATTATTATTATATATATATATATAATATACATTTCTATTGCACATCTGTTAATATTGCCTAATTTTTGCCTCTTCACTCATAGAGGATTATCTGTACACATATGTACGTATATACATACGAGTATACATACATAAATATCACTTTACGCCTATATACTTTGTATGGCAGAATTGCGCGAATTTCGCCCATTAATTTGCATATAAATGTCAAATCTTACTAAATTAATGTTGGCAACATTTTTTGCTGCAATGATTTGTGTTGCATACGCAGACACATTTATCACCACAAAGGTGTAACGCGATAATTATAAATGCATGGAAAATAAATTGCAAAATAGCTTTAGGCAATTATGGAAAATAAAGAACTTTTTTGAAATTATAATTTATGAATTTTGAAAATTGTTATTACTGAAACTTTTTATTATAGCTGAAATATTTTTTTTATTATTATAAATTCTCGAGTGCATTAATATGACGGTTGCTTTTAATATGTGGGTCTCTGGAGTGAAATTGATGGCTAATTATGCACTTAAGAGACTAAACCCTCACACAAATTTTCTTGAAATGATACCAATGAGTTGAAGAGAATAGTTTTCTCTCTTCTCATGGAGATCTGTTGCCACATACATATTCGAAAAATTTTTGAATTCATATCGCAAATTAACCTAAGAGGTTGAGCTTGATTGGTTTTAGTAAACAAAGTTATAGTAAATTTCAAACTTCTGCTAACTTGATGTTTATTTACTTATCCTAACCTTCGAAGATGACAATGACGTTTCAAAAACCATATTTGAGTTTCGAAAACAATATTTTTTTTAAATTTTAAAATATTTTTATAAAAATCCTTTTTGAAATCACATAAAAATATTTTATCGATAGATATTTGTAAATCTTTGTGCAAATTTATTTAATTTTGTATTTAACCTCAAAACTTCGAACTTAGCATATTTCAATATTTGTGCTTCACATATGAACGGATTGGCCCCAGAAAACGGGCGTTTCTTGTTTATCCACGCATCAGAGGCTGTGAAAAGAACAATGATGTTTCCAAAACAATATTTGAGTTTCGAAAACAATATTTTTTGAAAATATCCTTTCAAAAAATCCGTTTTAAAAATATATAAAAATATTTTATCGATAGATATTTGCATTGCTTCATCCTAAATGTCTTTATCTCGTACATAATCTTAAAATTTTGAAATTTTTTTGATTAAAAAAGACTTACCTAGCTTTTCACTGTATTTAAAGTTTCATATGTGTACTCATACTCGCCTTGACGTTTTTTAAGCATCAAAAGCTTCGAAAATTACATTGATTTTCGAAAACAAAATTTTTTGAAACTATCCAGCTTTTGAAATTATATAAAAATATTTATCGAGAATTTATTGCAAAGCTTCCTCCTAATTGCCTTATTCTCGTACATAACCTCAATAGCTCGAACTCTTTTGGGTTCAATAAACAAGTAATTTGCTTATTTCAATATCTTAAGATTCACATATCTAATAATAGCTCCAAAAATATCGGTTTTCTGCTTTTCTATATACTCTTTGCTTCGAAAACTGTTGTTTTCAAAAATCTAGATTTTTTGAATTTCTAAATCCCTGTTTTGACGTTAAAAATACATAATTTTGAATTTATTTTGAATTTTTAATTTCGAAAATTTTTCATAAAATTAGAAGTTTTTTACTTTTAATTTCGAAAATCTAGGTATTTAACGTCAAAACAGAGATTTTTGAAAGCCAAAAAATTAATTAAATTAAAAAAAAAAAATTCAAAGTAGTTCTTCGCTAAAAAATTTATGTAAAATTTTGCCTTAAAGCTTCGATTTCATATTGTAAATTCAAAAAAGCTTATCGTGCTCAAACTGTAAACTTCAATCATGGTTTGCTCAACCAACTAAAGATAATTTTTCAAAAAAATAGCATATTCCGATTTTCTCAGTTATTTCGATAGACTTTAACGATTGATAATGCTATTTATCTACTCAAATTAAGTTTCGGAAATGATTTTCAACTTAAGAGCAGATGGGTTTTGATGACTTTTATTGACAACCTGTCTATTTACAAATAATTTCATTTAATTTCACAAATAAATTAAAAGTAATCTAAAACTAAACTTACAAAAAAACAAAAATTATTTTGCCTAGAAAAAATTTATTTAATATTACACAATTGTTTTTTGCTTCTCTTCAATCAAAAATGTGTTTATAACACAATTTCCCCCTCCCAGTTATAAAAAATATACGCTCACTACTTTTCACCTTCGTCGATTTTTCGATTTTCTAATTTCACCTTCACCTGACAAAGAGCAGCTGGTGCCGCGCGACGGCCAACAATCACGCAATCAACACATTCCAGCTGAAAACCTAGTATGTCGTTATTTTTTCAACATTTTTTCGGTTTATGAAAAACCGCTCATGAACTCATCAAAGTCACTCGAAAAACAACAAAATCTATATTATATTGTTTTTCATATTTATAATTTACTCGACTACACGACCATATTGCATGCGTCTGTGCGCACCTCTAACTCGATTAACATAATTTTCCTCTTTAATGCCGAAAAATTAAGCTCCAAACACCTCCGAGTATTTTCCAGCCTTCACACTAACCCCGCCAAACCATTAATAATGACCTTGGCATGCCTACAATTGAAACGCATAAATCAGATAAACACATGCATAATGAAGAAATCAGCTCAATACGCTTTGTTTTTGGTTTCTGAAAGCTCAAAATTAGACAAAGAAATATTAATAATTTTATTTTGCGCGCGTTAAGCAGGAAAATTAGCCGTATTAGTGTACTAAAATATTTCTTGGCAAATGTTGATTATTAGCAGAAAAGAATTGTGTGCGTTTTAAGGCTGGGTACACACTGTGGAGTTTATTTGCGCTAAAATTTTGAGCAAAGATTTTAATAAATAATTTTATTTGTAGCGATATGTAGAGTATTACTAATTTTTTCGTAATTTTTTCGAGTGTGGATTGCTTCAGTTTTTGCGTCAATTTGATCTTGTAGCGATGTACTCGTAGGCAAAATTCGCTACAACGACTTCACAGAGGTGCCTAACACTTGGGAACGACGTGTGAGAGACTGCTTTGCGTCTTCCTTAATTGAAAGGCTTGCGGAAAAAATATTCGGGAACATTTTGGTTTGCGCTTGTTTTTCCACCAGACGCTTAATTATTGATCTAACTGGTCGATTATGACGACTATAAATTGGATGAAGCGATCTTAATGTTGAGGCCACTGACACCGAATTTCGGTAGTAAATTTTAATAATTTCTACTCGCTTTTGGATCGTATATCTTTCCATGTTGAAATAGCAAGCTTTACTCAAGAGAAATTTTCAAAGAAAAAAAAATTTATATAGCGTTGTTTGCTATCCCTATCGGGCTACTTTTGTAGATTCCCATTAAAAACTTTATACATAGGGTATATCTCTGGTAAAGTAAATTTTTTTTTTATCATATGAGCTTTTGTGGGAACTTTGAATACGCAGAGTATGCAGTCAACCTTAAATTCCGCAATCATTGCAAATAAACATGAATTCCGCTTGGAATTTTGTTTTTGAAAAATGCGGTAATTAGCTTCGATAAAACATTAAAGTTAAAAATAAATCGAAAAAATAATAAAAAATAAAAAAATAATACAAAAAAATAAAAAAAAATTCAAAAAAATTCAAAAAAATATAAAAATATAAAAAAATATAAAAAATAAAAAATGTAAAAAAATTTAAAAAATACAAAAAAAAAAAAAAATAAAAAACAAAAAAAATTAAAAAAATAAAAATAAAAAAATACAAAAAAATAAGCTTTAAACAAATTTAAATAAAAAAAAATACAAAAAATAAGCTTTAAACAAATTTAAATAAAAAAAAAACTATAAAAGAACATAAAAATGAGTATTGTTTTCGGCACCAACAAAGTGAGCGACGTGAGCATATGAGTAACAACAAAAAAAAAAAAAAACAGAATTAAGTGAACAGTTCGCTAAGTAATCGTGCAATTATGTGACTAATTGACTTAAGGAAAATAAGTAAAAATTTTCGAGAAAAACAATACTGTTTATTTAGCGGCTAGAATGTGTATTAGCCAATGTTTAGCTACTTAAATATCATGCTGATCCATTAGATAACTAAATATACGGCTATGTGGGTGGGCGTTCCCACGCATTTGGCACTGAGAATTAGAAGCTTCTTCCGAACTTTTTTCGTTTAACGAAATATTTTGTTAGCGTTGCCGTTATATGTGCCGTTCAAAGCATGAAATTGTGTGTGAATTTTGTTTATGTCAGCTGCTACTGCTGTTTTCTTTATTACCTTAAATACTTTGGTGTTTGCTCTGCTACTAAATATGTATGTATGTAGGTGTATCAGCACATCTGCAGCATTGACGTCACAATATCATGAACAACAAAAATTATTTTGTAGCAAATTTCTGTTTTGTGTTTCTGCTTATATTTTTGTGTGTTTCCGCTTTTGCGCTGTGTTTGTTGTTGCTTACTTAAATGCGAATTGACAGTATTAATATTTTGTCTTTTAATTAGCTGATTTGGGGTGATTTATGTCGAATATGTTCGCACATTAAATGCAATAAATATATTTTTCGATTTAAGCGAGTGTATTAAGAGGTGAAGAGAGATGTATCTATGTGTCTTTGAAGACGAAATACTTTAATTTATGAGCGAAATCACTTAAAATGCATTCGAAAATATTTTTGGTGACACTTTTTCAAAATGAAAAGTGATTGATTTGTATCCAAAAAATATGAAAATAAAAACCAAAACACAAAAAATTTAAACTTTAGCTGTACTGAAGCTAAAATACCTTCCACAGCTGAACTTTTTCGACATAAAAAGGTATAAAAACATTTTTATCTTGATTTTGATCGGGCAGTTTGTATGACAGCTATAAGCTGTAGTGGTCCGATCCGAACAATATTTTCGGAGATGGTAGGGTTGCCTTAGCCAACCGAAGTGTGCCGAAGCTTGTCAATGTACTTCGTAAAATATAAAAGTTTTCTGTACAAGAACTAGTTTTTGATCAGGCAACTTGTATGGGAGCTACATACATGCTATAGTGGTCCGATCTGAGTAGTATTTCTGGAAGTTGTATGTACGGTACTATAATATACAATAGATAAGACTCAAATGTAAATAACTTTCCTACATTCCTTTTTTTCTTCAATTTCGAGCTTCCCGCTTTATCTAAATATCATTTTTTTCTTTTTTTCCTTCTCTTTTAACTATTAACTATAAGTGCTTCATTCGCTAAAATTACATTTCCCCCTTCCTTCGTCGTCTCATTCCGCTTGATGCACTTTATGGTGACCGTCACATTGCAGCGGTGCGACCATCAATCAACGCCTCACCTTGCCCGCTAACGAAGCGACAAGAGTAATTGTGTTCCTGTGTCAATAGGGGCAACCACGGTGATCAGTTATGTTGCAAGCACTAGTTTTCGTTTTTTTTTTCAGCATAAATTTATTTACTGAATTTTTGCATTTCAAGTAACAAAAAAAAATTAAAACAGTTGAATGCACAGCGCGCCATGAAAAATGGTGGTAGTGTGCATGGTAGAGTAGAAATCTACATACACACAACTAAATTCGATTAACCGGCTTTTAGTGGGTAACCAGGTTTGTAGGTGCTAGCGCAGCTATATTTCATATTATATTTTTCTTGTCACTTTTTTTACGTCGCAAGTGCCAGACCTGTAGGTGTACGCCGTATAGACACACCCGCTCGCTTTCGGCTGCAACGCGCCGGCAAGATTTTGCTGGTCATTTGTGTCAGTTTTGTTAGCGCGGGTGTCTACCATGACTTTGAATTGTTGCTGAATTCAGGGTTTTCCACTTTCAGTTGCCATACTTTGATAAACAGGCTGTCAAATTGCAAGCTGTGTGTTAATTTTGCCTACACTCTGGTGCGAAATAAATTTTTATAATCAATTATGGCGCACGCAAATGTGGTGGATTATCGCAACTGGCTAATGTAAGCTGATCCAGTAGGAAAAAATTGGAATTTTTTTATATGAAATTTAAATTTTTTTTAACTAATTTATAGTATTTTCAACACTCTGAGTGAGATACAGTAGGAAAAATGTGGAATATTTTTCATTTACTGTAAATTCTTAACCAATTTATAGTCTGTGAGATCTAGTAAGAAAAAAATTTTGAATATTTTACATGAACTTCAAATTTTTTTACCAATTTATAGCTTTTTAATTCACTGAGAGAACTATACGCTATAGGTTCTTGCCTTTTTATAGAGCTTGAACTATTTAATACCCACATAAATGGAGAAAACTACCTGAACTAAAAAAAACATATTTAAAAAATATATCTAAAATAATCAGAAGTCTTATTTAGTCGCCTCTATATCCGAAAACTGTTAACGGAGTTTATTCACATATCCATAGCCTTAGAAATGGTCTTTGGTACCCCTGCTTAGTTCCAATCAAAGTGGTCTTCTTTGTTGACAAGTTTTTTCAAAGTGCCTTCACAACTTTTTCGAATTCACAGTGAAGTATTTGCTCCGTAATCGTCAATATGTGTAACTAATAGCTGTCTTCGATTCGCCATTTTTCTGCTCTCTTGTCAAAAAAATTTCATGTAAAAGCAACAACAAAGTTGTCGAGTTGTGTTTGTGCAAGAGAGTATGATTCGGATACCTTTTTAAGGTGGTATGGGCGCTATCTTCAGTGCTATCAAGTTTTGTTTTCAATATTTTTGTTCTGTCTTGCTAATGAAAATAGAAATTTTTTGATATATTTTTCAAACTCAAGACTTAGAATCAATTATTGAAATTCGTAACCGAATAACTCGCCTATTTTTTGGCACATCAGCCACAAAATTTTCCTTAAAATTTGTTGAGTAGTGTAATTTAGCCTTTAAGGGGGTATTCTAGTCTAAAAATCAAATTTTGGGCAGTTTTTTGAATTTTATTAAAAAAAAAAAACCAAAAAATATTTTTACTATCCATTTTTTATGGTGTTTTTATTGATATCTTAAGAATACAGAAAAAAAATTTTCCAAAAAAATATTAAAAATTAAAATAATTAGAGGGTGGGAGAGACAGGTGTAAAAAAAATGGCGCATCCTGGTGACATTGATCCTGACTCTCCTGGTGGTCTGAAAAAAAAAAAAAAATCAAAAGAAATTCTTAATCAGTAAGGATGCTGTCATAGTCCCTATTTCAGGGAACACGAAATTTTTTTTGAGAAATGGCGACTGTCTGAAAATAAAAATATTTTTTTACGCTTTTTTTTTTTGAAATTCCTGATTTTTTTTTTTAAATATCAAAAACAAAAATTTTTACACGATGCTGGTAGGAACGATAAAGGATTGTATAAAGAAGGTTCACACAAAATTTCAAGTAAATCGGTTGTATAGAACTTGAGTTAATGCCGGTACCGTGTGGAAAAAAGTACTTTCGAGAAAAACGCGTTTTAAAAAGTTAGTCAAGCCGAACCGGGCTAGGTACTGCGTCACTAAAGTAACTGTAGCTCTTAAAATAATTTTAATTTTTAAAAATCCTTTGAAGGATATGTTCTTAAGGGTCTAAACTTTAAATATATTAAAAAAAATCGAATTTTTCAAAATTCTAGAGTCGAATACCCCCAGCAGGAATCATAACACTATTAAGCATACATATGTCGGAAAATATCTTTCACCACACCACACCAAGCCCGTTTGCTTGAGTATCTGGTATAATGTGTTCGATTCGCTGCTCTCCAACGCTTGGAGCATCGAAGACAGAAAATATTTAGTGAACTTGTCGATTTTTGATCCTGATCCTGACATCTTCGTATTGTTGTTTTTGAAGCGGCACAAAATATGCTCAGTTCCCACGACAATCGGATCTACGTAACCGAAACCGATCCGGATTTTTATCCGAGGAAGGGCTGTCAGCTCAATCAGAATTCTGAGTATACATCAAGGTTGTTTGAATCATGTTATTGTTGTTGTAGCGACAGAATTAAGAAGAGAGTCTGAATCCGCTCGACTTCTGCGGATAAGGTTATGACTTGAGTGGTACTAAGTAAGTTGAATATGACAGTGCTCTTTGAGAAAAAGTTTTTGAAATTTAAGCTTTACACTTTAATCAAAACAACTTAGAAGCAAAGGCTACAGGGGCGCGTCATGTAAAGCTTTAAAAATTTCGTGGAATTATTTTTTTTTTTTTTTTGCTTTTGTCACTCTACCGCTTAGAAGATGTCTAATGTTTTTGAAATAAACAATCACGTCCTTTGCTAAAATTCCATTTATAAATAAAGAAGTTTCTATTAAAAAACGTAATTTTTATCCGTCAGTTTATATGGTAGCTACTTGAAAAAGTGGTCCGATCGGGAAAATATCTACGGAGATGATACTTGTGCCTTGAAAAATAATATGTGCAAAATTTCTTGAAGATATCTCGACAAATAAAATAGTCTCCCATACAAGGACTTGATTCTGATCGTCCCATTTGTATGACAGTTATATGCTAGAATGCTTCGATCTAAACGATTTCTTCGGAAGCTGTACTTTTGCATTAGATAATGATATGTGTCAAACTTTTTGAAGATATCTCAGCAAATAAAAAAGTTTCCCATACAAAGACTTGATTCCGATCGTTCAGTTTGTATGGCAGCTATACGCTATAATAGTTCGATTTCGACGTTTTTGACATATGAGTAGCTTCTTGCAGAGCAATGAAGCTGTGCAAAATTTCAGGGCGATAGCTCAAAAACTGTGGAATTGGTTTCGTGTTCACAAACAGACGTATGGACTTGACGAAAACGACTCGGCTTGTCTTGCTGATCATTGATATATATATTTTGTAAGATCTCTTACGTTTACTTCTTGGTGTCACAAACCTAGTGGCTCTATATACTCTGTTCAGGGCATAAAAAGTAACCAGCTGTCAAAAGTAGGTATAAGGCGTGGTCTCAAAGCTTGTTGGGGCTTGCCACATGCTGTTTAGAAGGTGTGTTAGAGCTTGGTAAAACTTCTATTCGACTCCGGTTTTAGAAGAATATACATTTTTTTTTTATCTAGCTTTTTTATGATGATCTTTGAATCAACATACTAGGTAATGGCAAGCCTCGAAGGGTGTAGTGGTCAGGGTAAAACTGCTCATGAGCTCGAGAGACGTTCGAAGTTTGCTTGTAAATTCCCGATCTCTCTAAATTTTAATTAACATCCAAGCACCCATCGCACTAGAAGATAAGCTTTAAAGTAAAATATGTCAGACACAAACATTATAAGTATACACATTTTGGTGCCGTACGTACTTTCTACAACCCTACTTGCGTGGTTTAATTCCAACGACTGTTTACACAGCAAAATTTCCGGCCATGGCCTATATTAAGGTTTTCGCCAAGTTTGCACATTAAGTTGTTTATATTTGCATATAAGTGTAGGTATAAATGAAAGTATGTATGTATGAAATTATGCATGTGTATGTGTGAATACGCCTAAACACCTGTGCATTTCCTTGAGCGCTAAGCAAATGCGCAGACCTGCATAAATGTAAACATTTTTTGCGCCGACCACTTCAACCGTTGCAAAAGCAACAACAATGCAATGTTTGCCATCAAAAAGTCATAATAACAGCCAACGCAACGCTGTTGTTGTAATTGTAAAATTTTATGTTCTGGCAAAATGTAAATGCGTGTACAAAGTAAATATGTTATGTACCACACCAACCCCCTACGCGGCGCTCCACCACACAGCGTACGCTGATCGATCGATCGATTGATTGTTTGCTTTGATCGCGTCACCATTTGAGCGCCGAAGATAGCCGCAAGCGTAGCAAGACCGTTGGGAGTGCGTTTGCATGTGTATGTGTGTGCATGTGCGTGTTATTGCACGCACGAAAACATTTTTGGGTCAACTGAGCGCAATGCCGAAATCGGCAAAAAGAAGAAGAAGCAGCCTTATGTGCGTAAACAGCAGCCAAAATTTGGAGTGGCAGCGCTAAGAGCGGGTGCGGCAGCGTTTGTATGTTTGTATGTATGTATATGCGTGTGCGCCTGCAGATGATACAGCAATTATGAAATGGGATCGCTGGACATTGCAAAACATCAAATCAAGTGGCGTGTTCTCAATTTGCTGCTTCTTTTTTTGCTAACAAAATTCGGTACATTTTTCAGATAAACAAACAGAAATCGTGGCATTTTTCGTCGTCTGGCACTTTATTGGGTTGGTTGACCCAATTGAAGAAATCGAATTATTGTTTTGTCTATGCGTAAGCCTAAATATTGATATCATTACATACGGCTCCAACAAATTGGAGTGTCTGCATTAAGATTTTTCTGTTTTGAGAACTCAATTTTTTGCGTTGTGAAAAATAAGTTTTATATAGTTGTGAGCTTTGGTCTTAAGAACAGTTTTAGACTAAATCTGATATTCTAAGTATCAAGTTTTCGACAAACTGAAATGTTGTCCAAAGGTATTGCTTACCTTACAGTATTTTCCAGTTTAGTCATGATCTTAAATGACGTAGTGCTTCTATATGAAGAGTGGAGCTCGTGGCAAACCCAAGAACCTTCCTTATGCTGCGAATAAGAGTATTTTATATATACCTTATCAAGAGTGCACTTCATGAAAAGTGTATTCACTTCGCGGTATCACGTTATAAAAGGGATTAGAATCTATTACTTGTACCTGTTCTTTTTAGAAAGGTGGGACCATAATGGGACTATCATCTGAAGCCTTCAAAAAACCCTAAAGTCATAATGAAAATTCTGTTTTTTATCAACCTGACGGACATACATGACTAGAACGGCCGGCATATGTAGCTAATTAAGTAAATTCATTTCAAAGAAATTCTGGTAAACTCTACAAATCAGCTCAATTAACATTCAGCCGATTTCGGAGAAAGGAAGAATTTCCTACACTTCTCGGATCTTAGATGAAAACTCCGGTTCTTAAATTGCCATTTATGGAAAGGAAAGTCAAGAAACAGCTTATAGCTAATCGCGTTCTATACGTTAGGTTAGGTTATACTGGATATGTTTCCGCCAATAAAGAAGAAGAAGAAGAAAAAGAATTTTATACTGAACGGTTGTCACGCCATAAATAGTCCTACTGGTCCTTAGTAATGTCAAATTCAGGCTTAGTTAAGTTTGAAGTGAAGTGGTCTACGTTTGATAATTCGTCTAGTCTTATAAACTCCCAGGTTTCTAGATACTTAAGACGAGTACTTGATGTGCTGAACACAAGCATATGAAGTTTGCTAGCGTTTCTCTTAGGCCAATTTCTCTGAATTTTCTGCAGGTATCGTCATTACTTCTGACCAGCCGACTAAGGATGTTCTGTGACGTAATGCGATGTAAAACGCCATTAGGTTGTGAAATGTCAGTAGATTGTGATCTCAAGAGGTCAACAATTGTCCGGCAGTCCTTTCAAGATAGCGTGTGTAAAAATCGAGCTAGTTTTCTGAAGGGGATCTTGATGATCCTGCATGTACTTAAGCCATTTTATTTTGCTCTGATTCGCGGGAGAAGGTTCTCTTCCGAGTCTGTTGTTCCATTTTCATTGGGGCGGGTTCCACACCCAGCGCACAACCTTGAAGAGGGATGGCTTGCATTCTCACTTTAGCTCGCCGTCAAACAGTTGTTCTTTAGGTACAACAAGTATCCTTTACAGAGGATACTTGTAATAAGACCGGAACTCGTGAGCTGCTTGAGTCATATGTAAAAGAATCGCTTTTGGCCACACCCAAGTGAATGGCAATCAGAGAGCTTTCCTCACTCGCGTGAACTTCTACACATGACTCCATTCTCCGGAATTATTATAACATTCGTCCAAAAATTGTCAACTCTGCAGCATTTTTCAAATTTATTTGGGTAATCTTTTTTACCGCCGGAACGGACCAAGCTTTCAACTCTGCAACTTGCTTCCAAATTATATGGCGTATATTTTTTTTCTAGAATAATCACTAAACCGCTTCGATTTCTAGCAAACGGAGATGCCAGCTGCCTTTAACGAATTGAGACTATTCTAAAAACCGTCGGCGCTATTTAACTGGAAGGAGTCTGAATTAGTATCCATTCAAGGCCTGTCAGCACTGCCGCCTTCTTTCAAACTTTTGGAGGGATTGTTTTTCAGCCGCTAGAATAAGCAATAAGCAGTTACGATCTAGAACTAATGGAGAGAGAGATGTTTGCCTAAAAGCATAAACATATGTAAATTAGTATCTCCAGCTACTTTTTCGATTCCCTCAAGAGAGGGAGAGCACATTTCAGAAGTGAAACAATCAAATTTACGATTGTGAACAAAATTTCTAACATCTTCTATACCTTGATTGAGAAGGCAGTAATAAATGCGGCAAAGTCGGGAACTAAGAATTGAAAATGATAACAAAAATTTACAAAAAGAAATCGAAATTTATTTGAAAATAATTTTTAAAATTTCGCTGCTTTCAAAAAACCATCGTTACTTCCAAAACTTTGGATAAGAAAATTAGAAAAAAAATCGAAATTTCTTTGAAAATAATTTTTAAAATTTCACATCATTCAAAAACCATCGTTACTTCCAAAACTTTGGATAAGAAAATTAGAAAAAAAATTCGAAATTTATTTGAAAATAATTTTTAAAATTTCACATCTTTCGAAACCCAACGTCACTTCCAAAACCTTGCTTAAAAAAATATAAAAAAAATCGAAATTTATTTGAAAATATTTTTTAAAACTTCACTACTTTCCAAAACCATCGTCATTTTTAAAACCTTGCTTAAAAAAATATAAAAAAAAATCGAAATTTATTTGAAAATAATTATTAAAACTTCACATATTTTAAAAATCACCTTCACTTGCTATATTTTACACAAACAATTAAAGCGAAATGCGTAAAGTCCAATATTATTGCAGCAATTTTCAAAATAAGCACAAAAATATTGACCCAGCAAAAATAAAAAAACAGCACCATTAAATGGCAGCACAGCACATTAGCCCGCCAAAAACACATGCAATGTGCCTTTAATGCAGTGTACTTGTGTTTATGTGTGTGATTGCAGAACACGCCACTGCTTGGCACGCAATTATGACGCCACCAATCCCACATATACAGACAGAAGACATTTTCCACCCACCGCTGGACGCCACACTGCCGCAGCAGGCAGCCTTTAGCCTGCTCTTAGCAAGTCGCCGACGCCGCAGGTCAGCATGCCACTTGATGACGCCACAATGGACCAGCGGCAGTGGCCTTTCCAAAGGCTAGCGAAATTTAAAAAGCGCCTAGTCGGCCAGCACGTCTACAATACACTCATATGTGTATGTGTGTGATTGCGGCAAAATTTCCTTTGTTTATGTTTTCTTTCTACCGCTTTAATTTTCGCTAAATAATTGCGCCATTTTTCGATTTATTTATTGTTTTTGTATTTTTTTCCATTTATTTTGCATAGCAGAAATTTTTCATTTATTGCTTTGGGGCATTTGTTACTTAATTTCCCATGAATTTCCCGCAAAAAACACAAACAAAAATGTGCAAAATCAATAATTGTGGTGGATAATTGTTGTTGTTTTCGTATAAAGCGGAAGTGGCAACAATTAAATGTTGCCCCAGTTCATGAAATTTACTCAATTTAATGTGCTTCTGGATATTTGCGAATTTGGCTTGAATTTTTGTGCGTAAAATTGTTTATTAAAAATTGAATCAAACAGGACTGAATGTGTAGAAATCATAAGAAGTCTAAAAAAAGATGTTTAAGAGCCCTAACCTAGAAGACTTGATAACCAATAATTACTTGACAACCTATCTATTTTGTGTTATGTTTTTATACTGTCCGAGAGTTTAGAGGACCGAAGAATATTCATCAACTCAGTCACTCCAACTATTTGAGGCTACTTTCCCATTACTAAGAGCATTGTAAAACTAGTAATAGTCTTATCTTCCAATACTTGGGGATGTGAGATAGGTCGCCTTCACACGATGCATTCTTAGTAACATTTAATTACTTGTGGACCTCACGGCCTGTGAAAAATCATAAGGGATCTGACATCGGTTTCGACTCGGACTATGATTTCAGCACTGAATCTTTTGGATTTGGTTGAGCCTTACCTCCCATCATCTGGGGATGTAAGATTGCCTCCACGCGGTGCTTTCTGGGTAACAAATTTGACTTCTGGTCTACACAGCTTGTGAAAAATCCTACGAAACTTGACCTCGGATTCGACACGGACTTTGATATCAGCACTGAAGCTTTTGGATTTGGTTGAACCCTGAGCTAGTGATCGAGTTATTCCGTCTTCTGACTATGTGGCAGTGACACTCTGCAGAAATGGTTGACTGGTTTATGCTGAGACTGCGTCGGTCCCTTTTGAGTCATGCAATCTTGGTATGATATTATTTTGTTCCTTTTCTTAGTAACCATTCTCAAACGATTTATGCTAAACAAATTATTAGTAAATTGAGATGAAAGATATGGATGTTTATCCTTGCACTTGGTATTTTTTGAAAAATTTGTCAAATATTTACAAACAAATACTATATATGGACATTTTTTGGGCTCTCAGATAAACGCCACTATATACTCAAGTACATTCATATACAATATTTGACAAAAACGGACAAAAAACGGCTTAAATTAGCTAACAAATTACACCACCGGCAGCAAATGCAGCGACAATCCACAAATTATGTGCGAAGCGTAAAAAAAATAATAACAAAAATATTTAATTTTTTATAAAAAGATCATAAACAACTCGTTGATGCTGAATTATAGCAAATAATTAAGCGATTTTCATGTGATTTCCGAGCGCTTAACGAAAGAAAAAAACGAAAAATCTTCAATTAATGCGCGACACTCAAAAGCTTCGAAAATTGTGACACCATAAGCATGTGTTGCAATTGTTTTTGTATTTAACATTTTTTTAGTGTTTCTATTTTCAATATTTTCTTGCTTTAATCGCCTCGCTTACGCGGCTTGACATTGTCACTGGCTAGTGGCGAGTGCAAGCGAGTGTTGCCGTCAATTGAGTGCAGCGGCGGGCGCCCACGCGACATAAATTTCGTTCTTTTTTTGTTTTGCACAAAAAGCGTGTGGCAATAAGTGCTTGCTGGCAGAAGTTTATGAGCGTGATATATGGCGGGTTATAACAGACGTTCATATGTGTGCTTATTGCATATTAAATTTTTTATTTATGCGCCCTTTTGTGCTGGAGGGTGTCAAGAAAAGGCGGGCAACTTATGAGATTTAGTTGACGAGGAGTGGCTTATTAAGCGATTCCTTTGATTTTGTGATGTTGGGCTAAAGACAAGCGGTGCATATAAATTAAATTGAAAGTTGTGAGATGTTTTATGTAGTAATATATGTATGTAGCCATGGATGTGTTTTCGTGGATATGGGTATGAAGAGAATTTTTGAAGTTATCGCTCTTAGAAAAAATAGTTTTCCATTAAAATTAAAGTTTCTTACGAGTTTGCTTACTTTTTGACGAATTGGTTACAAAATCTTATTTTGAAATGTTCGTACTAGTCAAGGTGCAGATATTTGAAAAATATATTCGTAACTACATATATATGTAAGTATGGGGTATTGCTTTGATATGTTTTCAAATTTACCAAATAAAGCCAAAATTATAAAAAAATAATAAATTTTATATAAATTTTTCAAACATTTTTCAGAATTTCAGAACATATGAAGACCGTTTTTTGATTGTATTTTTTCTTTAGGAACCATTAAACTTAAAAAAAAAAAAAAAAAAATAACACTGTTTTTGATTGTATTTTTTCAATACTTCAATACAAAATTTATATATATAGTTTTCAAAAGATTTTCAAAATTTCCAAGAAAAATTAATACACAGTTTTTTGATTGTATTGTTTCATTAAAATCAAATTCAAAAATGTTTTTGATGCATTTTAAATTATTTTAAAATATTTTCGGATTTTGTTTCAAAATTTCAATACTGAAAAAATTGTCTATACATTTTTCAAAATTTCCAGAAAAATTAACACACAGTTTTTTGATTGCATTTTTTAAATTTATTTTTTTCAAAATTTCAGAAAAAAATAATACACATTTTTTTGATTGCATTATTTTCATTAATTTATTTTTTGAAATATTTTAAATTTTTGAAAAATAGTTTCGGACTTTGTTTTTTGAAACTTTGAAAGTTTTCTATTTTAAATATACTTTTATAAAAAAATTTCTAAAAAATTAAATAAACAGTTTGCAGTGTCCTTTCAACCATTTTATTTTTTTTTTTTTGTGTTTCTATGTTAATTTTTTTATATTTTAACTTTAATTTTTTTATTATTGTTGTGAAATTTTTAATTGCCTTTTTTAAGATTTTATTTTAGCTTTTCTTTTAATTTTTTTTATCAAACTTTTATTTGATTTTTTTAAGTTGTTATTACAATTTATTTATTTAATTTTAATTTTTTTAATATTAGTTTAATTTTTTTTTATTATTTATTGTAAAATTTTTATTTGCCTTTCTTTAATTTTTATTTTCATTTTAATTCTTCTAATTTATTTTTATTTCACTTTTTTTTATTATTTTTGGAATTTTCTTTTTTTAACATTTTGCATATATTCTCTTGACTTCATTGCTATTTTCTTGTTGTTTTTATATGCTGGTAAAGCTAGTTTCCTTATATCTAACACTCACCTGCTGATTCATTGCATTTCACTTCGAGCACCAAGAGGGCCAAAAGCAGACAAGTAATGTGATAAACAGCCTTCAGTGTTGCCATATTTAGTGATTTAAATAAGCAGTCGTTTTATTAACTAATTACGATTAGTTTGTAGAAGAGCAAAAGCTCAAAACTGATTGCAAAAAATTGAAAAATATTTTCCAAACACTGAAATTAATTATTTTTAATTTTTAACTTTTATTTAATTTCTTTTATTTTATTTTATTTTATTTTTTCAATGTAATAGCTTTAACACCTTCTTGCACTTTACACCAACACACTCCGACACACACTTTCCACTTTAGTGCCAGCACTAAGTCACTACTTGATCGCGCGAAAATATGATTCTTATTGAATTTTTGTGGAATTTCGCGAGCGAGTAAATCAAACGCCAATTGAAATGACCTCTGGCGCTTAGGTGTTTGCCTCTCACTCCCTCCGACGCGTTTTGCTTTTGCACTTGCTGCACAAATTCATTTATTGTTGGGGTTTATTGATTTTTGTTTGATTGCTTTGCCGGCCTTTTGTTTGCTCGCACGAGGTTTGTTTGCCTTTGTGCGAAGAAATTGTTGCGCTATACCGTTTGCTCGCTCTTCCGCGCGCCCTCTTCGCCTATTAAAATTTGCTAATAAATAAATTAAAGCAAGCGTGTCGGCAATAATAAATATTTTATGTTATTTTGCTTGGCAATTGAAAAGTACTCTTGCACTCACTTATGGATTTATTTAATTTGCACATGGAAACAATTCTCTTTTTTCTTTCTAATCACACATACATTTATTCATATGCATATATGTTGGATTTCGCACTATGATTTGTGTTTTTTTTATTTCACAGAAATTTTTATGGCTGTTGTTGCATATTTGTTGTAGTTTGGTAGACGCTGTGGCTGCAAAGAAACAAAAAAAATTAGAAAATGTTTGATTAGAACATGTTCAAATGATAATTAGAAGTAATTATGGAAAAAAATTATCAAATAAAAAAAATATTAGAGGAAAACTTATAAACATTTTTTACATTTATTGCTTGGTTATTCTTGAATAAATTTCTTGGTTATCTTGAGCAAAATAAATTTAATTAAATTATATTTAATTTATCTATATTTCGACATTGGAAACGTCAAATACCATTCGGAAAGTGACAGATATTCAGTAAAAAGTCTAAAATTTACGAAATGGGTCGCTATTCACTAGAAGAAAACTGGGAAATATTGAAAAAAAACCGAGGATGGTAAATTTTATCGAAAAATCATCTTTTCTGACGAGGCTCATTTCCACCTCGATGGTTACGTTAGCAAGCATTTGGGGCACAGGAAACTGCGATTTAACTCCGTTGGACTATTTTCTGTGGGGAGCTGTTAAAGATAAATATTACGCCAACCATCCAAAAACAATTGCGAGATTCAAGCTGCTGTAGGTGCCATAAGGCCTGAAACCATCGAGAAAGTACTCCAAAATTGGGTGGATCGGATAAGCTACTGTAAACTCAGCCGTGGTGGTCATTTGTCCGAAATTGTTTTCCACAAATAAATTTCATAAAACAACCTTTTAAATAAATGTTAGACCTTTGAAAAATATCAAGCATTTTTTTTATTGACTTTTTAAATTTAAAATTTTATATGGCCCACCCTTTGTATATAATATATTTGGTTGTATTTTCGTATTTCAAATCAACTTAAACATATTTTTTATATTTGTAATGAACTTTAAGTAACCAAATTTGTAAAATTTTGGGCGACCACGTTTTGCCATTTTTCGCTAGAGACATTATTCATTAAACTTTTCTGGTTTCACGCCGAAAAACGCTTCTCTTGAGGTCAACTTTACTCCATTAAGGGATTTCTACTTTCACCAAAAGAAATAGTAATCCGATGGTGCAACCTCAAGGCTATATAGTGGATGCATCAAACCTACCCAGCCAAGCTCTTCCAGTTCTTGCCGAGTCATCAAAGATGTGTATGGTCTAGCATTGTCTTGATGGAAGACGAAGGCCTTTCTGTTGTTCAGTTCTGGCCGTCTTTTTCGATTGCTTGCTTCAATCTCATCAGTTATTGACAGTGAAATATAGAATCAATCGTTTGACCAGGCTGAAGCAGCTCATAGTGAATGATTCCTTTCCAATCCAAAACCGTTTGATAATAAATGTTAAGCTCCTTAGCGTCAATCTTTGCGGTTATTTCATTAACTTTTTCAACGATAAGTCGGACAGAGTGAAAACATGTTTTACATCGAAATTTTCAGAACAGAAGCGAGCGAACCATTGTTGTGCTACAGGAATCGATACAGCATCGTCTCCGTAAACTTCACAGATTTCATTGGTAGCTTGCATAGCATTCTTCCCTTTGTTATAAAAAAATTTCAAAATATAGCTACTTTAATTTTTTGTGGTTAAACGAAGCTGAAAATCTCACCTTTCCAACACTATATAGTATGACACAATGTGTTTGGTAATACATCAGATATACGACTGCAACGACATCTATTGACAAAATACGAAAATATTTTTTCGACTATGCAATATTTAATATTTTTTAGACTTTTTCATATTGAAAAAAGATCACTTATTTATAAAAAAACACAAGGAGAGGTTTTAAATAATTTTTATTATAAGTTGTTTGTTCTTCGCGGAACCATCATCGGTACATGTACTTTCACAAAAGTCTTTTGGCCCAAAATCGATCGCAATAGGTCTAGTGATCTCTTGCCCTCAGTAAGGCTAGCTTCTCCCTAGATGTGGGTATTTTAACATTCAATTGCCCTATTGGCTTCCTTGCTATAAGATTGGATATCTTGCCAGACGCCATCTGCAGAAGCTGTATGCAAGAAGATGTGGTAGAAAATAACTCAATACTTCAATAGTGACGGTCCCGCGTCTGGGAGGTTAAGACTTAAATACTTAAATTTAACGGCTACTGAGCGTTTTGCTAATTTATAAGTTCGAACAAAGGAGTTTTTCTTTTCTATAGCTTCACAAAGGACGACATATAGCAGTTCACGTGCGATCTCTGGAGATCAGACTTTTAACCTGACCTTCAAATTTTTCATTTTAATATTTTTTTGAATATAATTAAATTTATAAATCTTTAATTTTACTCAAGAAAAGTTTTTTCTGAATTTGGTCAGCTTTTTATCTACTACCTACCGCACACATGCACGCCAAACTCTCTCATCTATAACCCAATTCCACCTCAAACCTAAATATACTAAATTAAGTCATTTATTTAGTCTAATCTCGTGTGTCTCAAATCGAGGCTCGTAAAATTTGTTAACTTTTTGAACCCAACAAAAAATAATTATGCTGATAACAAGCCACAAAAACAACAAAATATACAATAACAGCATAATTTACAAAAAAAAAAAAAATTACAATAAAAACAAAATTTACAACAACATCACTTGCATACATAAAATGACCACTCATGCGAAGCGTTCATTAATTTCAGCAAACTGATAACCAACGCAGATTTTTAACTTTCGCTTCGTTCGCTTACTATTTATTTGCAAAAATCAGCTGAGAACAAGTGGCGCATAAAAGTCAGGAAATTTATTTGCAAAAATTGTTCGACAAAAATCGGTTTGACCTTTGACACCGCGACTGTCAATCACGACAACACCAGCACGCCAAATTGATAACGGCGAAAAATGGCGAGCATATCGGCAGCTCTACAACAATAAAAACAATTTGTTGCTGCACAAGTATGCCTTTCATCTAGCCGCGTGTGCGCTAACTGTAATCACTTATTGGCGTTCAGTAACAGCAAAAAGTGGGCGCTGTAAAATTTTTATGTAAATGACTTGCAGTTAAATTCATACTTTTTTGTATGTGTGTGAATATGAACGAGTACATATAATGCACACTTTTTGTAGCCGATAAGCATGTGTACGTATGTATGTATTCATATTTTTTGGTAATGTGAGCTTGTGGTTGCATGAATTTAGACCTTTGAGTTCACCATTGTTTTTAATTTTTTTTAATAACTAAATTTTTATTACAATTTCAATTTTTTATATTTTTGTTATAAAAGATAATTTTCCTATATTCTATTGTTTTACTGAAAATAGTATTTAATAGTAAAAGGACATTTTGTCGTGAAAATAATTTTTTTTTATCATTTTAATTATTTTTTTTTATAAAACAAAATTTTGTTAAAAATTTTATTAATTTTTTTTAAGTAAAAAGCATTTTAGCTGTGCAAAATTTAATAAAAAATTCTTTTAAAAATATTTTAATAAGAAAAAAAATGAATTTATTTTGGATTTTATTTTTCAAAATATATTTTAATCGTTCTTTTTGTTTATATGGTATTAAGTTAAGAGAATGATATTTTAATATCAAAAAAATTCGTATTTCTCATTTGTAAAATTATTTTAAAAATATTTTAATAAAAAAATGAATTTATTTTGGAATTATTTTTTTCAAAATATATTTTAATCGTTCTCTTTGTAAATTTCTTTTTTTTATATGTTACACTCTATTAAGTATAAGAGAAACATTTTTATAAAGGATTAATATTTTTAATTTTTTTATTGATATATTTTGTTTCATATAGTTATTTTTTATAACAATTTTTTCAATATTTCAAAATCCTTGCAATAATTGTAAATAAAATTATTTTTTAATAAAAACTTTTAATAGCAGAGTGATATTTTAATATCGAAAAAATTCGTCTTTTCTCGTTTATAAAACATTTTTTCGCCAAGTGAAAAGTTTACCAAAAAAAAAATTATTAATAATATTAAAAAAAAATTATTTTTTACTCAAAAGAAATCAACATAAGTATTTCTTATAAAAGTAAGCAGACATAATTTTTTTTTAGAAAAAAATATTTTTTATAAAATAAAATAAAAAAAATATTGTTTATAACATAAAACTAAAAAATATTGTTTAAAAAATTAAATAAAAAAATTTTGTTTTTCCCCAAAAAAATATAAAAATAGTTTTTATAAAAAATAAATTGAAAAATGTTGTTTTTTGCCTAAATTTTTTTCTAAATGGATTACGTATTTTTTAATTTTATTTTTATAAATTTTTTTTTCCTAAAAATCTTATGTCTGCTTATTTTTATACTTATTTGTGTTTCTTTTGAATAATAAATATTTGTTTTTTTTTTCTGATATAAATATTTTTTTATAAAAGATATTTTTTCTTCATAAAAATGAAGTAATTTTCTTCCTTAGAATTTTTTGTTTCTTTAAACATATTTTTTTTTTTTATTTTTATTTTGTTTAATATAACAAATATCGCTTTCTTTTTGTTATTTATTGTTTGTAACGAAACTAATTTTTAACTTTATTTTAATGCTAAGATTTTAATGCTGTTTTTGTTATATTTTTTATAATGCTTTTCTATAAAATTAACTAAATTAAATTATAAATTTAACATTTTTTTTATTTTTATTTTTATAAGAAATATTTTTCTAAAACATTTATTACACTTTACTTTTTCAAAGAAAAACTTACTTTTGCCTCTTTTGAGTAAAAAATATTTGTGTTTTTTAATATAATAAATTTTTTTATAAAAGATATTTTTTCTAAAAAAATATCATGTCGTTTGCTTCTTTAAAACTATTTATTTCTTTAAAAATATTTTTTTTTTTAATTTTTGTTTATTAATATAAATATTGTGTATTTGAATTTTATATTAATATTTTATTTATGTAATATTAATAACAATATCTTTAAATTTTTTAAATTATAATTAGTATATTTATGCATATAAATGCATTTATTTATATTTTATACACCAAAAATACATATCCTTTTTTTTGTTAATTTTTTTTTTAAATAATTTTTACAATAAAATAAAAAAAATTGGACAAGTTTTTTTATAACATTTTTTGAATTGAAATTTAATTTGAGTCTTTTTTATAATGAAAGTGAAGCTCCTTGGGTATTTCTATGACGATAATAGACATCCTTTGTTTTTGTTTTTTTTTTTAGTTTTTTCAATTAAATTAATAAAAAAAAATGTTATAAAAATTTTTGATTTGAATTTTGATTTTATAATAAAAATGCAGTTCCATTTTATTTTTGACGGAATTATATTTTTTATGCGAAAATTCATATCAGTTGTTCTTGTTAATTTTTTTTTAATAATTTTTTTCAATTAAATAAATTTAAAAAAAATTTTTTGGATACAATTTTTTTTGAACTTTTTGATTTTAAATTTAATTAATTTTTTATAATGAAAATGTAGGTCCATGGGATTTTTTCACAGCCACAAGTTCACTCTAAATTTTTATGCAACCAATTTCTATTTCTTCAAAAATAAAATTATTTGCATTCACTGCTTAAATATTTGCCACTCGTGTGCTCGAACATATGTATGTATGTGTATATGTCTGCGTGACTAAATTTTTGATTTTGCATAATTTTTCTTGCCAATCTGCGCCACGCTCTGCGTCAGTGGCAACAAATTGTCGCCATCGCCGCGCTGTCAGCCACTTGTACAAGTGGCACACAAAGGCACACAAATTAGTTGTCGTTAGCCAGCGCATACATACTATACATGTATGTATTTATGTAAATAGTGGTTGTTGGCCGCTGTCACATGTGCAAGTGCATTGCGCGCCCGCAACAGACTAGTTGCTAGATAAAACACATATATACAAACATACATATATTTATTTTATAAACATTTCGCATGCGTTGCTGCTGTGGAATTTCAAGGTTAACGTGTGTGAAAATATTTTTGCATGCATTTTTGATTTATTTTTAATTTTTTCGTTTTCTAGTATTTAAATACTAATTTGTTTGAATGCAGCAAGCGCGCGCAATTTTCGGTTGATTTGCAAATTTTGTGTGTTTTATTGAAATTTCAAAGCAGTTGTGGTATGAGAAGGTTTTCGAACATTTTTGTGTAAATTTTATTGCTAAATATGCGGTTGAAAGCCGCTACCTGGCGCCATTATTGTGCGTACTTCATTTATTTTGGAGGTAATTAAGTAGTAAATTGCTTATAAATTTATTAGATAAATAACACTTGTAAGCTAAAAACTTAATTTTAATAGTTTGAAGTTGTGACCAATGACCCTGAACTCCGAAATATTCGAAAGTATCCTTCACATATAAAAAAGTTTCCACAGAAGATCTTGATTTTGATAGACCGGTTTGTATGACAACTATGTGTATAGTAGTTATATATAGTTGACTGAGTCAATAATACTTGAGATATGTCGTCAAATAAAAAAGTTTTCCTTACAAGGACCTGATTTTGGTTATTTAGTTTGTATGGTAGCTATGTGTTATAATGGTCCGATCTGAAAAATTTGTTCGAAAAGTGTAGCGTATTTTTGTACAATAATCCATGCCGAATTTCGTTATGATATCTCTTCAAATAAAAAAGTTTTCTCTATAAGGACATTACTTTGACCGATCAGTTTGTATGACAGCTATGTGTTATAATGGTCCAATCTAAGCAATTTCTTGGGAGAGTATAGCGCATGCTTGTACAATAATCCATGCCAAATTTCGTGGAGATATCTCGTTAAATAAAAAAGTTTTCTATACAAGAACTTGATTTTGACCGATCAGTTTGTATGACAGCTATATGTAGTAGTAGTCCGTTATCGTCTGTGTCAATAAATGAGAAGCATCTAAGGGAGAAAAGAACCTGTGCAAAATTTCATACCGATATCTCAAAAACTGACGTCTCCAACGTATCTGCTCTGTTCAGGCTGTAAAAAGTGTCTGTCATGAACTTTCCTACCTTGATATTACATTTACAGTTACTAATCGCTTGCCCTACAACTAGTGAGTTAAGTTTTCACGCCGCTGTAACCTTGATTTACTTCAGGTGCGTTCGCATTCCGTTGCAGCGCATTGCATCTCTCGCATACTTGCACTCGCCTCGATTTAGATGCCTTCGTGCACTTGGCACACGCTCAAGAATTCGAGTAATTCAATCAAATTGAATGGTAATTAATACGAACGGCTGCACTTCTTGCTGTTGTTGTTGTTGTTGCACCCAGAAGGAATGCCAGCCGTGGAATGTAGCTGGGGACTGCACGAGTTTGGCGGAAGACATGCCGAGGTGTGCTTCAGGTGCGAAAAGTCGATCAAATGCACAATCGAAGGCACACACACGCATACAAAAGTAGAAATATGCCGAAGTGTGATGCGCATTTAAGTGATCGACAGATGCGCTACTCAATGCGTGAGTTGACGTGTTGAAAGAACAAGTGCTATGTCAGTCCGTCTGTCAGTCGTCTTAGTTGCAAGGCAATCAGTCAGTTGTGCAGTCGGTGTGACAGCGTTTGTGCAATTGCTTGTCATCAAAATGCCTGCATAATCACATCAATCATGTAGTCGATAGTTTGCAACGATTAACAGCGCGTGATGCGAGGGTGAGGGTAAATGTTGTGGGATTAGAGTAAGGTTAGCCGATTGTTTTTTTTTTTTGAAAAATATTATTACTTTTTGATGTGATAATTCACTTTAAATAGTTGGGTGCACTGAAATTTTCATGCAATTTCATTTTCTTAGGGATAGTGCCAGTTACTATTTTTTTCAATTTATTTTATATTTTTTTATGAAAATCACTTTCTACCAACAAAACCACATACTTTCTAACACACCCTAGTGCGTCAAGTGCAGCAGCAACGCAACTATGTGGCATTGCATTCATTGCTACACTCGCTGTTGCAGCATTGTCGTCGCCTGCTCGCTGTCTACCCAGTACTATCGAAGGAGGCCCGGCCCCGGCCTAGCGAATGCGCAATTTGCTTTATTTTTTTCTATTTCTCTCGCTTTTTTTTAACTATTAATCGTTTCGTTTGAATCTCAAATAGGTTGGCAGGCGAGCACTCCTTCGCATGCCAAACTGTTGCTGCCGCTGTCGTTGTTACTATTGCTGCACATATAAAAATGTGTTTTTTTTGTAGCTTACGGCAACATGTTGCTGCTGCGCCGGCCTCAAGCTGTGCGCAATCTACATTTTTATGTTAATTTATGCCTGCAAGGAAGCGTGCTTGCAGCGACATTTAATGGCATGGCGCATTGATTGCTTTTTTATTTATATATTTTTTTTTTGTTTGATTTTTTACTTACTATTTTACTGCGATTTTATTGCTTTTTCATTATAACTAGATATTTCTGAGCATTTAATGATTAAAAAAATAAATAAAAAATTAAGTTGATATAAAAACAAAAAAAATTTAAAAAATTAAATAAAATTAAAAAAAAAATTAAAATTAACGGAATTTTTTTTTAATTTTTTAAAATAAAATAAATTAAAAAAAAATTAAAAAAAGTATTAAATCAAATGAAAATATTTTTTTTTTAATTTTCTTTTGAAACTTTTTTAATTTTTCTATAGTTTCTTGATAATTTGTTTGTATTTTTTCTCAGATTTTTTAATAACTATTTTATTGCGATTATATTGCCGTTTTATTGTAGAGTTTTTCTGAGTAAAAAAAATTAATTAAACCAAAATATTTTTTTTTTTTTATTTTCTATTGATACTTTTTTTATTTTTTTATAGTTTTTTATTAATTTGTAGATTTGAAAAAAATTTTGTAAGCTTTTATACATACATATACACATACTACAAAACTTTTCTTTATTTAAACTTTAATTTTATTTTTTTAGTTTTTTGTTTTTACACTAGTTTGTTTTACTTGTTTTTTGGCTTTTTATTTTTAATTTGTCTTATTTTTATTTTTTCTTTTTTTGTACATTACGAGTAAAAATAAAAACCCATTTCATTTACTAAAAAAATGTCGATTTGTATATTTATTAAATTGTTTTAATTAATATTCTAATCTTAATATTCCAAATCTAATTTTTTTAATAAATTTAACATTTCTTAAAAAATTTTGTAAGCATTTTTATATGAAATAACATACTTCAAAATTTATTTTTTTTTAATTTTTCAAAATAAAATTAAATTAAAAAAATCCTAATTAAAATAATTTTTTAATTTTTTTATTTTCTTTTAAAACTTTTTTTATTTTTTTATATACACGTGTATGTATAAAAAACATTTTTTTTTAATTTTTTGATTTTTAAAGTTGATTTGATTAAAAGACGTTGATTTAAAATGTATTTAATTAGTACATCTGAGTATTTGTTTATTTCCATTGATTTTTTTAATTTTTTCTGAATATTTTTAAATAATTTGTAAATCTTTTTTTAGGCATTCACAGAAAATTCTTCATAATTTTTCTTTATTAAAAATTTGTTTTTTAAATTTTTTTAGTTTTTTATTTTTAAATTTTTGTAAAATATTTTTTTTAGGTTTTTTAAATTTGTAAATTTTAAAATTTTTTGTAAGCAACTTTATAAGAATATACTCAACATTTTTTCATAATATTTTTTTCAGTTTTTGTAGTTTTGAATTTTTCTTTAAATATTTTTATAATAAATACAATATTTCTTTAAACATTTTTATAATACGAGTAAAAACTCATTTGATTAAAAAATTTCGATTTATAAATTTATTTAGTTAATATAGCTGAACTTTTGATGATTTCCATTTTTAAATTAATTTTAAATATTTTTTTTTTATTATTTTTATAAAATTTTAAGCACTTTTTTAAGGTTTTTAATAATTTTTAATATTTTACATTTTTTATGAGCATTTTATTTGAATAAACTTCTAATTGTTTTTAATACAACTTTTTTAAATATTTTTTTATTATATTTTAAATATTTTTTTTATTATATTTTAAATATTTTTTTTTGTTATATTTTAAATATTTTTTTTTATTATATTTTAAATATTTTTTTGATACATCTTAAATATGTTTTTACAGTTGTTTTAATAATATTTAATTTAAAAAATTTTTTTCTAAGAATTCTTATACAAATATACTTCAAAATTTTGCTTAATTAGAACGTTTGTTTCCCACTTCTTTAGTTTTTTTATTTTTAAATATTTTTTCTCTTTTTAAATATTTTTTTTTTGTTTTAGATTACGAGCGTAAATAAAAATTTATTTCTTTAAAAATGTAAATTTATGAAGCTATTAAATCAGAGAATTTTATAGTTTTCATCACATTTTTGAAATGAAATTTTTTTCTATATATTTTTTTTAAATAATTTTTAATTTCTAAAATTTTGTTGTAAGCATTTTTTGAAATATACTTTTTTTTTTGTTTGATAAAACTTTTCTTAATTTTTTTTATTTTTATTTTTTAATATTTTTTAGTTTTTTATTTTTATACATATTTTTAATGTAAACAAAATTTGTTCCGATTAAAAACAATCAATTTATAAATTTATTTAATTATAACAAATAATATTATATTGTTGTTATATTTATATTTACATTTTATTTTTAAGTATTCATATCGTATTTTTTGAACTGGTGGCAACTCTTTTCGAACTTTTTTTCAGTGCTGTCTTTCCCTTAATATTTTCAGTATGATATACCTAATAAAATGTATTTTGGCTTGCCACCTTTCTCTAATGAAAGTTTTTGAATAATTGGTAACCCTTTCTAAACATTATTATTAGCTAGAAGCTTTTCAAAACCCGTTTTTAGTAGGTTTGATATTTTTACTCTATAAAAATACCCAAGTAAGAAATGAATTGAATATTGAATTGAATTAATTGAATTTTACGAGTAGTTATAGTTAAAATTCGGGTCATAATTTGTCTTGTTATAATTTCTTACAAAAGCAAAAAAGAAAAGTGCAAAAAAAATATACAAAATATAATAAATACTAATTCTGCATAAAAACGTGTATGAATTCAATATTTTTGTGTCTACATTAAGCAATGTGCTTTAGAGTTCACTTTTAATGAAATGGAATGCAGCCGTGGCACATTATAAGTCAAAGTCGCCGTGTGCCGACACACAGTGGCGCAATTCAATAAATTCATTAAGTGAATGCCACGCGAATGAGGGGAGCGCAGCAAACGGTAATAAAAAAGTAAAAGTATAGCAAAAAAATTACAACAACAAAACGGTAAACAGCAAGAGCTTTGCAGCACCTTTGCGGCTCCAGCAGGCGCGGCTAAAAGTGGTTCGCTATATGTTTCTAGTGGCTATGCTATATGAGAGTGGGCTACGTTAGGCTGTGCTGGCGCTTAAGGGTGGCGCAATACGCCGTGCGTGTGACAAAAAAGTCGGTGCACAAGATTTGTCGCCACTAAAGCGACTGCTGATTTATGCGCGAGTGTCTATTTGACAACAACTGGCTGTCATGCATATGCATGAGTGTGGCTATTAAGCGCGGGGAGTGTGCATACAAGTGTTTATATGTACTATGTATGCATATGTGTCTATTTCGTTTTCATTAAATGCTCACTTTTATGCCGCCGCAGCGATAATGAAATGCAATCAATTGTGACATGCAATTGTGGCGCACACATATGCTAACTGGAAACCCCCTTCCGATCGCACTTGCTAGTGAACCACCGAAGGTAGCAGTGTCAACGTTAAGTGTTTGTGGCACTTACACAAACACACACACACATGTTGCTAAGAAGGGTAAACTCAACATAAAGCAATATTGAATGTCTCCGGGTGTTAAGTGGCGATAGAAAAATGATAATAACAATATAAAAAAATAACAATGTGTAACAAAATGGAATTTCAATTGAAAATCAAATGGTTGTCTGTTTGCTGGTGTTGTGTTGCATTGAATCTACACCGGCATAGCGTGAAATGAATTAGTGGCTTATAAAAAGATAATCATTCGAGAAAATATGTAACAGAAGAGATTAATAAGAGAGATTAATAAAGTGAAAACAAATTTACAGAAATTAAATAAAATGTAAAATAAGAAAAATTTTAATGACTTAAGTAAAATAATATAAAAGTAGTTCAAATTAAGCAAAAAAAAAAAATATATATATATAAAAAAAGTAAAAAAAAAAATTATTTAACAGGTCAATTGAAAAGTCCCCGGCCTGATACGTACATGACGCAACTAGAATTAATTCCATATAATTTTTAGCAATCCTTAGCCCTAACCTACAAAAGTCATGTGTATAAACGTGACAGCTTTCAGGTCAATAGCTTGTGAATTAGGAGTATATCGACTCGAGTGAAGCAACTTTTGTTGTGTAAAAATTGGATAAAAAGCAATATCGCGTCTTAAGGGGTTACATGCGTTTACGGGTATCAAAAAATCGAATTTTTTATTGTCTTCCTAAATTCTACAACACTTCTACAATATTGTCCTAAGTTTTCAATTTGACTCGAGTTATAGTTTCGGAGATACAGCCTTGAAAGTTTATGAGCTCAAGGCTAGCTAGGCTATGTGCGCCGTCTTTTAACGCGTTTTGCTCGAAACTGTGTTTTTGAAATGGGTTGGCAAGATTTCGTGAGAACTACTCAACCGATCTTCATGAAATTTTAAACAAGTCCTTGAGATACAATTCTTAAAGACTTGTACGAAGGATTTTTTTCGATTACAACCATTTGAAAAAAAATTTCACGAAATTATCACTGGAATATTTTTTTTTTTTTGGAAAAATGTCCGCCAAAAATCCAATTTTCAGTTTTTTTTTTCTTTCGTCCAATTCTAAGTTAAGGTTTTAACTAAAGCATATATTTTCACCTTATATGATCCTGTAAGGAGTTATCCTGCAAACGCGGGTGTATCTTTTTTACGAGGGGTCGCCGCAAATAGCGTCGCTGTGGTCGAGTTTAAAATATTTTTTTCCAATTGTTTCAGCATTTCTTTGTTACAAACATACACTGTGGCAATAAAAGTTCTAATAAATTATTTCAATTTTTTTATGAGGAAAAAATTGTTGAATAAAGACTGTTTTGTTGTTTTTTACTCGAGGAAACCTATGTAACCCCTTAATAAATCATTGCTTCTTGGGGGAAAAGCTGTTGAAGACAAGGTATGGATTCATCAACATTATGTGGGCTCTGCAATAAGTAAATCAACCGTTGAAAGTTTTTGATTTGTTAAGTTTGAACAAGATAAAATCAGCGCCGAGGACAATGAAGGAGAGGGACGCCCAAACGAGGTTGTTAGGAAACAAGAAAAAATATCACAAAATAACTTAGGATGACTGTAAAGTGAAGTTGTTCGTGACAGTAGGATCTCTAATGATATAAACTGAACGTGTACATCATATCACTTACGAATCTTTGGGTACGAAAAAGCTCTAGGCAAAGTGGGCGCCACGCGAGTTCACTTTTAACCAAAAGCTAAAACAAGTTGATGGTTCAGAGCTGTGTTTGGAGATGTTCAAGCCTAATAAATTCGAGTTTTTGCGTATATATGTAACAAAGGATGCAACATGGCTCCATTATTTTAGTCTGAAGTTCAATCGATAGTCACCCGAGTGGACTTCACACGATGAACCCGCTCCAAAACGTGAAAAAAAACATGAAAGTCGGTTAACAGGTTTATGACATTTGTAGTTTGTCATGCACATGGAAAAATTTTTATTGATCACCTTGAAAAATTAAGAACCATCAACAGCGACTATTACATAGTCATTGGATCGTTTGAAGGTAGAAATCGCCGAAAAATGGACGCATTTGTAGAAAAAGAAAGTGCTTTTTCACCAAGCCAATGTACCGTGCCACAAGTCAGGGAAAACGTTGGCGAAAATTCATGAATATGATCAAGATGGGCTTCGAATTACCTACGCATTCAGCGTTTTCCTAAGATCTGGCTAACAGCGGAAAATTTATGTTCTCAGATCTCAAAGGAATGTTTGCTGGTGAGAAATTTTCGTCGAATGAAGAGATGATCACCGAAACTGAGGTCTATTTTTGAGCAAAGGGCATATTGTACCACAAAAAGTGGTGTCGAAAAGTTGAATGCTCACCATAAGCAGTGTATGACGCCTCAAGGGAACTATGCTGAATAAAATTAAAATAAAAAAATTGCTAAACAATATGTTTACTTTGATAGGTCGAAGACTTTTCAATTTATCTGCCAAACTTTATTCTGAACAGTATACTTATTCTTAGATTGCCGGGAAGTTTGTAATAAACAGAAGGAAGTTTTAATAACCAGTAGGAAGAGTTGGAGATGCTATGAACTTTATATGGTACACTAAATGATCAGCTTGACGAGCTGAGTCAATTTAGCCATGTCCATCTGTCCGTATATAGGCACACTAATTCCCTCAGTCTTTAGGATATGGTTAAAAAAAAATGTTTAATACTTTTTCTAACTAAAAAGCTGCTCATTTGTCTGAACTGTCGAAATCTGACCACAATAGCATAAAGCTGCCTTTCCAGCGGCGCGATCCAACTCAAGCCTTACACGGACAACTTTTTTATTTGAGGAGATATCTTAAACAAATTTGGCATGGGTTATTGCCTAATGTAATTGTGAAATCTCCGACGAAATTTTTCTGATCGGATCACTATAGCATATTGCTGCCATACAAACTGATCGATCCAAATCAAGGTTTTATACAGAAAACGTTTTTATGTGATAAGATGTCGTCACCAAATTTAGCACAGATTATTATTCCTAGCATTGCTACAATCTTGGAAGAAACTGTTCAGATCGGACAACTATAGCATATAGCTGTCATACAAAGCGATCGATCAAAATCATGTCCTTATAGGGAAAATGCACCTGTAAAGGGTATTATAGCTACAGTGCAGACAAAGTTAGCATTTTCTTTTATTTTCTTATAAATGTAACACTTAATCTAGCTTTAATCGCTCGGTGTATATCTACATTGGATCACGGCTTCGGCTTGCTTCACGTGCCGCGTATATAACTTTTGCGCCAACAGCATAATCACAAAGATAGTAAGGCACACACTTATGTATATGTTATATATACAAATTTATATATATATGTTTTATATATACATATTATAAACACATCTTTTTATACATATATACATACACACATTTATACATGAACCTATGTACACGTATCTCTCTCTATCAGCACGCTAGTTGTAGCCGTGGCACTATCAACAAACTTTATACTAAACAGAAAATGATTATAAATAAAGGTTCAAATGCGACGGTGTGGCTATTTTTAAAAATGATTCAATGCCAAGCAGCTCGTGTGAATGCGCCCGCCAGGCAGCGGCTAACAGCATATACATACGTACATACAAACAGAGCGGACAGTCACGGGCTGCTTTATTGTGCCGGCCGGCTAACCAAGCCACTAACTCGCTGGGTTTTTGTTGCGTTTTTTGGTTTTGTTGCTTTTTTTGGTGTTGCTGTTGTTGTTTTTTTATTTTGTTGCTTCTTCGCAGTGTCGCTGGGTCGACTCGATCGGACACGCTGACGACTAACGCCTGACAGCTGACTGACTGATCGTGCTGCTGGTCGCTGAACTGATGGCCGGCAATTAAAATTATCTCTCTTAATGTGTACTAAGTGTAGTGAGGTTGATGTTTGCCCAAATTTCGTGTTTCAGAAATAATTACAAGAGCAGAAAAAACGAACAACCCGTCTATATACATATATACTCGTAATAACAGACATTCAAAAGTGTAAAAAAATAATGAACGGCTTAATTAGAAAATAATTTAAAGGCAAAAGCCGAGTTTTTTGTATTGTATATATGTATGTATGTTTATATTATGTATAAGTGTGCACATAACATACAAACATATATATATGTATATATATATACATATGTACATGTGTACATATATAATGAAGGAAAGTCAGAAAGCATTGTAACTTGTTACTAATCACTAAATTGGCGTCGGGGCCTAATTTTGGAAAAAAAAATAACAGATTTTTTGCAATTTTTGTTGCAAATTTTGTTTTTGTAGTTTTTACTGCAATCATTGTTTTAGAAATTTTTTTCTTTAATTTATTTTTGCAATTTCTGTTTTTGTATTTTTTTTTCAAATAATTTCTTGAACATTTTTGTTTTAACAATTTTTTTCGCAAATTTTTATTTTTTTGTTTTGCAAATTTTGGTTTTTGTAATTTTTATTGCAATTTTTGTTTGCACAGTTTTTTTCGCATTTTTGTTTTTCAAAGTTTTTTTTGAAATTTTTTTTCAATTTATTTTTGTAATTTTGTTTTTGTATTTTTGTGCAATTTTTTTTCAAATAATTTTTTGAAAACTTTTGTTTTTACAATTTTTTTCGCAAATTTTTATTGTTTTTTGTTTTTTTTTGCAAATTTTTTTGATTTATTTTGAAATTTTTTGAAAATTTTTGTTTTTGTAATTGTTGTTTTCTAATAATATTTTGAAACTTTTTGTTTTCACAATGTTTTTTTTTTATTTTTTTTCAAAGTTTTGTTTTTGTAATTTATTTATTACATTTTTTTGAAAATTTTTGTTTTTTCATTTTTTTTTGCAATTTTTGGTTTTTGCACTTTTTTTCGCTAATTTTTATTTTCGCAATGTTTTTTTACAATTTTTTTTTACGAAATTTTTTTTTCTTGTATTTTTTTAATATGTTTTTTTAATTTAATTATGTTTTTGTATTTTTTTTTTCAAATAATTTCTTGAATAAGTGCAATTTTTTTTGAAAATTTTTGTTCATTATTTTTTTTTTTTGCAATTTTTGGTTTTTGCAGTTTTTTCGCTAATTTTTATTTTCGCAATGGTTTTTTTTACAATTTTTTTTACGAGTTTTTTTTTTGTAAATTTTTGTTTTTTTTTGCGTTTCTTGCATTTTTGTGTCAAAATTTCATGTTCAAAGCTGCTACTTATCCGTCTTCAACTGTAGACATTGCTTTGATTACTTTTGCTACCACTCCAACTTGTTTCCGCAGCCTTACTGTCATTAGTTTGAGTATATCAACTTGTATCCTAACTGCTTATCAACCAACGATCTTCGCCGGCTACCAAACAAAGCCTTGAAATTGAAGCAGCATAATTTATTCTTTACCTCCAGACAGAAAAGTTCAGCTAATTGCGGCCTACACACGTAAACTTATGCTGAAATGATGCTTATTAGTCGCTTCCAAGAATTTGTGATTATTTCTTCAAAAGTTGTTAGGACTTGGAATGCATTAGACTGACCACACAGTATAGTATAGAAGTATGGTATGGACAGTATAGTAAATTATGACATCAGTTAGAAGAAAATGCGAATGATTTCGTTTCTGTTAGGTTAGGTTAGGTTAATCTGGTAGGCCAATAAGCCACGCACGGACTAGTTTTGGTCCTTTGTAATACCAGGTAGAGTTCAGTTACTAGGTACATGAGGAGTAGTCATATTTTAGGATGCCTGCGCTTGACGCGAAGTTTAAAAGACTCTGTGGCCTCACTATCGAAACCTCCTCGAGTGTATCATAGCGTGGGGACCACAGCTGCTCCATTGTTTCCCTGGTGCTTTGCTCTAGACATACTCTATTATTTTACGTTTCTTTTAAGGGTGTTACAAACTGTATCCCAAGCAGTTTGTAACACCCTTAATACATATACACTGTTTAAGTTATAGAAACCTCTAAAAAGGGCTCTCACATCTATAGAAGTGTGTAGTATAAGTAAAATAGTAGTAAAAGGCCGACAACCAAAACTGTAATAAATTGCATAAGAGACGAAACTATAAGCCTACAAAGAATACAAACAAAAATTCACATAAAAGCATTTAATGAAAAAGGTCTACAAAAACCACTAGCAAATAGTTGAAAAAGCGCCGCAAACGAAAGCGTGCGACAACAAGCTATAAAACATAGAACGCAACTACGCTAGATCCATAATAATGTTAGACAAAACATACTAGTTGTGTGAGTATGTATGCGGCTTGGTTATGCGGGTATTGCTAGTAAGCAGTTACCTGTGCGCCTTTTTACCTGCAGCGGCACATTGAGGCATGAAAATTTATAAAAAATGAAGTACCACAGCAGAGCGGCTAGTTTAAGTGGTCAGGCGAAATAAATGGAAATTAAAAAAAAGAAAAATATATATAAATATAGCTGCATAGTAGACCAAAAAGTGCCGCTTGTGTTGTAGTTGTTTTTGCTTGTTTGTTTCAACTTTTTGCTACACTCTTTTTTAGTGCTGCTACGGCCTGGCAGCCATGATTTATGTTTGCAGATTTGTTTGGACATAAAGTGGACAAAAGTGGACAGGAATCAAAAGGAATAAAAAAAAAACATTATAAATAAATATGAAAAATATTTCCGAAATAATAAAAAATATTAAAAAATATGAAAACGCACAAATAATGCTAAAAAAAGTGATAAAATAAAATTATAAAAAAAAAATTTATAAAAAATTAATAAATTTAATGCCCACAATGAATGGGAGAAAAAAAATTAAAATATTTTCGAAATAATAAAAAAAAATTTAAAATAAAAAAGGACTAATAAAAAAATTATAAAAAAAAATATTAAACAAAAAATATAAAATTAAATATTAAAATAAAAAAAAAAAAACAATTTCTACTGTTTCGAAGTCACAGTTTTTCTATTCAATTTTTTTTTATTTTTTTTTTTTTATTTTTTTTTTTTTATTTTTTTTTTTTTTTAATTTCTACTGTTTCGAAACCATAATACCCTTCACAGTTTTTTTTTAGTATGAAATTGTAATTAAAAATATTTTGATTTTTTTCCCATTTTGTATGACAGCTATAACCTATAGTGATCCGATCTGAACAGTACATTCCGAGATTCTGGTGGTGTTCTGGAAAATAATCTGTGCCAAATTATATGATGACATGTCATCAAATAAAATAGTTTTGCATACAGGAAGTTAAGATGGATCGCTTAGTTTGTATGGCAGCTATATGCTATAGCCGACCGATCTGAATACTTCGTTCAGAGGTTCAAGCGTTGACTCAAACCATAATCTAAGCCAGATTTGATAAATATATCTTAACCAATAAAAAAGTTTTTCATACAAGGCTTTGATACTTAGTGGTCAGTTTGTATGGCAGCTATATGCTATAGCCGTCCGATCTGAATAATTCGTTCGGATGTGGTAGCATTATCTTGAGCAATTATTCATGCCGAATTTCGTGCAGATATCTCCTCAAATAAAAAAGTTTTCCATACAAGGACTGGAGTTTGGTCGTTCAGTTTGTATGGCAGCTGTATGTTATAATGGTCCGATTTGGAGAAAATTCTCAGGTATAATAAGTTAGCTTAAGAGAATAAGCTATGACGAATTATAAAAAACAAAATTTATAAAAAATTAATAAATTTAATGACCAAAGTGAACGGGAGAAAAAATAATTAAAATATTTTCGAAATAATAAAAAAAAAATATTTAAAACAATAAAGGACTAATAAAAAATTATAAAAAAAATATTTAAAAAAAAATATAAAATTAAATATTAAAATAAAGAAAAACAATTTCTACTGTTTCGAAGTCACAGTTTTTTTATTTAATTTTTTTTATTTTTTTTTTAATTTCTGCTGTTTCGAAGCCATAATACCCTTCACAGTTTTTTTTAGTATGAAATTGTAATTAAAAATGTTTTGATTTTGTTTCCCATTTTGTATGGTAGCTATAAGCTATAGTGATCGGATCTGAACAATACATTCCGAGATTCTGTTGGTGTTCTGGAAAATAACCTGTGCCAAATATTGTGACAAAATGTCGTCAAATAAAAGAGTTTTGCTTACAAAAACTTAAAGTGGATCTATTAGTAATTATGTATGGCAGCTATATGCTATAGCCGACCTATCTGAATAATTCGTTCGGAGGTTAAAGCGTTGACTCAAACCATAATCTGTGCCAAATTTGGTGAATATATCTCAACTAATAAACAAGTTTTTCATACAAGGCTTTGGTACTTAATGGTCAGTTTGTATGGCAGCTATATGCTATAGCCGTCCGATCTGAATAATTCGTTCGGAGGCGGTAGCATTATTTTGAGCAATTATTCATGCCGAATTTCGTGCAGATATCTCCTCAAATAAAAGAGTTTTCCATACAAGGACTGGAGTTTGGTCGTTCAGTTTGTATGGCAGCTATATGCTATAATGGTCCGATCTGAAAATTTTTTTCAGTTATAGTAGGTTAGCCTTAGAAAATAAGCTATGCCGAATTTGATGAAAATATCTCGTTAAATAAAAAAGTTTCCCCTACAAAAACTTAATTTTCAACAAACAGAGTATAAAAAATAATAATAAAAAAATAATAAAAAAAAAATTTAGGCCAGAAAAGTTGAGTTTGCCTTGAGCCGTCAAAGTTGACAAAAGTTCGCAAAAAATTTAAGCGCTTTAATTTTGCCATTATAGGCATATCCTGCGGTAGCCACGTAGACAACACAATGGCACAAGCTTCGTGGCACACATTGAGTGGAACAACAAAAAGAGCATACAAATAAAATAAACAAAAATAAAAATAAAATTGAGTGCCATGAAATATTGCATCAAGTTCCAAAAAAAACAATAACAACAACAACCACGATAAATAATTTAGCACAGTGTCATTGAGAAATGAGGGACTAGGACAATCAGCAGGCATAACACTTAACGCAGACCCTACAATCGCTTTACATTTTACTTTTGTAGCAATATAATGCGTCGTGGTTATTTATGGCGCTCACCTTTCGAACGAAACGAACACACACATGCGCATACACTTGCGAACAGCAAGCAACGAGCACTCCAACAGAAGCGTTTTGCCAACTGTCAAATGTCATTTGCTATACACAAACAAATTTACACAAGCGTATGCATATATGTGTGTAGTCCATGGTCACCTTTTGTAGTAGCTTCATTAGCTAAGAATGCGGAAAGGCATGCAGACACGCTTGACCAACTAGCCGCCTTTAGAGAACGGACAAAAGCGCATAAAAGCATAATAGCCGAGTCCTGCTGAGCACCTCTATGCGCGTACTTGTGTGTGTGCGTGTAGTTGTGTGGGAAAAGGTTGGCAGCGTTGTGTGGTTGGTGTCTTTGAGTAGGGTTCCAGCAGTATCAGCAGAATAGGTTAATAGGGTACTAAGCTTAGGTATGCAGAAGACGAAGTAGGTCGTGTAAGTGTGGCAAGTATGTGTGTGTAGTTGTGTGCATTGGCTTGAGTATAAGCAGAAATTGTGCTTCCATAAATTTTGTTCTTGATTTCCAAAGAATCAATTAAAGCTTATTTTCAATTTTGTTCACAGCAAACAAATAATGAGGCTTAGAACTTGCTTAGAATGGTGAATAAGCCAATTAGTAAGAATTTTCAAGGAATATCTGCAAATTACAATACAGAAATCTGCAAGAAGTACACTTAACTAGCATTCCAAAAGCTCTGTCCAATGAGATCATTGAAATTTTAAAGCTTCTTTTGATTGATTTTTATCATCTTTTCGTCGAATTATTTTGTTTTATGATCCAATACATTTATTCTTGGCTCAAAGGTGCTAATACCTTGTCTTTTTGTATAATGTATTGCCTCCTGTGGAATGAGAAGAAAAACAGCTTTGGCAAAGAGCGCCCGACAAGTATTTAGCGGTACAGCGTATATACCTATTAGGTGTCCAACCAGAAACCTTACAATAGCCGCGAGATTGAGTATGATAAGTGTAAGTAGTTCGACTTTGTTCACTTTATGTCAGAGGAACTTTACAAGTTCCATTTTCTGGCCAGCGTTTCTCAAGTACACTGAAGGTCCATTGATCCAGCGCTAGAGCGCAAGAGAACATAAGGGTGCCCTCCCTAACAAGCTCATCGGCTTTGCAGTTTGCAGCGAGTCGCTATGATCGGACACCGATCTTATATGGAAAATACTTGAAGCTGTTGTTAATGAGGTCAAGCACTGCTTAACAAGTTTTGAGCGCACAGTCAGCGAGATCAAAGCGCCGCTCGTCCTCAGAGTGAGTGCATATCTCTCTAAAGAAGGCTGTTACCTTGATGACACTTTCGTTTTTAAGACGCTATAGTGATCTGGTAGTCTGAAACTAGAGTTGGCGGAGAACTCGTGACAGAATACTCCATCCTCTACTCTCCCTCTTAACTTCAATACATCCGTGAAAAAGCTCACTGACTGCACCAATGGGTGAAGATTCTGCTATGAAGTGGTCTAAAGGGAGCCCAAGCTCCAGCAGCTGGTTCAGGTCGGAATTTGGAGCAAATGGGTCTGATAATTCTTTCCAACAGGTAATTGAGAAGTAAAGGCCTCGCTCGACGAACAAAGACCAAGTCACTCATCATCCCCGTCCTGCTTGCTGCTTGATCATTTCGTCCGAATGGATGAAAACACTCGAGCTCTGAGAATATCGACGCAGTTCCTGCCGGGAGAAGTAGATTTATTAGTAATTTACTCAATGGGAGAGATGAGGTGGGGAAGGACCTGGCTACATTTGGAATCATCAATTGGCGCCAAATAGTGAAAAGAGGGAAGAACTTTTCAGAAAAAACGATTTTACACAAAAGTAGCAGAATGGTGAGCTGAACTTATTTTTTTTTTCTGCCACATTAATAAAGCTTATATTTAGCTGAGATTTCTTCTAGTGTTCGTTGAACCCTACCAAATACATACAAAAATATTGTATTTTGTTGTAAACAGCACCCCCCGTCAATTAAACAATTACGCCACACACTGTCCACTGGAAAAAATCTAAGAGTAACAAACATTAATTCATTGAACCAATCATTACTTTCGAGAGCGGCCTGAAAACACACACAATCACACAAAACGGCAAATGGGAAGAAATAAATAAATCAGTGCTCTGCACTATCGGTCCACTCACAGTGTCATGAAATAAATTTATCGCATAAATTGCTTCCATATATAATACAAACGTGACATGGAAAAAAGCTGTTACAACAACAATAACCAGAGACGAAAACAACTTTTTGTTGGCGAAAATTTTTAAGCCTACAAGCGGTTTTTCGCTAGTCGCTCGATTTCATATCGCACGCTGGCACATTTTTCAAGCATTGGCAGTCGGCGTCGTCTAAACCGCAACTATTTCGCCATTCGAGGCGCTTTGTGGGTTTGTTATAAATTTATGAATATATATTTGTAATTGTGTAGTTTTTGTGACTTAAATTGAACCGCAACGCCCCAATGAACTGTGGCATAACAAATAGCGAAAGGCGCAAAGAGGTGAATGGGGGCACGGGTGGACCGCAGATTGCGAGGCGGTGGCAGGGCAGGCTGAGAGTTCAAATTTTGGTTAACATTTTAAGGAGAAAAAAAAAAATTTTTTTTAAATTTTTTTTTATGTTTTTAATTTATTTTTTATTTCATTTATGTTATTTTTCTTGCTGAATTCGCCTTTGATGTGTCTTTCCGCCTTAAAAGGTCTCTTTAGTACAAGTTTGTTATCTTCACATCTGTTTATGTAGCTAACTCCCCTTTTTTCTTGCTTTTAAACCCTCCCATTGAAATCTATATTTTTTAGTTTTTATTATTTTCTCATTTATTTATATTTATTACAATTTTTTTTTTGGTCTTTCTCTTGTTCCTTTGTGTTATATCGTATCGTTTTCACATAGAACTACATTGGCCTGACCCGAAATAAGCATCTTTCTTAGCGGTCACTGCTACCAGTGTCTTGTAGTCGCCTTTTGTTCACAGTATTGTTGGTTGTCCAGCGAGCAGTATTCGGTTTTTATGTCTGATTCGTCAAAATTAATGCATATATTCCCATAATTTTTATGCAGTTTTTTGTTTTTAGGAAAATTATCTCAAGAAGCATTTTGCTTTGCCATACTTATGATCTACGAAGGATCTAAGGCGACAAACTAGCTCGCTCTGCGGCAGCGTCCAGGATGCTGGGGCCAGAACCATGCATTGCTGCCCAACACTATAAAAGAGCTGCTCTGCACGGAGGAGAGAGTGGGGGGAGAGAACAGCATAAGCAGCCGGAATTCGCCATGCCAAGCTACTTCTGGAAGGGTACAACCTTTTAAGGTTTAAGGAAATAATCAACCTCCCCCGAGACAAATTCCTCCTCCTTGTCTCGTTCTGAACAGTGCACTGCAGACTCAGGAAGCACTTGTTCAACATATGCACAGCCTCTTGCCCAGAATACCTGTGCCTTTATTGCTCAGCAATTTACAGAAGAAGTCTAAAGGCCCCAGGTTCCACCTACGTGGACAGGAATCACATAATTTCAGTCGCGCCCAGCAGGCTTCTGGCTGTGATATAAGGGAGGGCACAATATGTAGACCAAAGGGCGCAGTGCAAAAATTTTGCACAAAAAAAAAGTTTTTGGGGAGCAACAATTTCATCAAAAATCAATAATTTGACTATTCCAAGAAAATCCAAAATTTTTCAAAGTGAATCGACGATTAATAAGGTCTATTAAATTCTAGAAAAAATAAAGCTGTGAGAAATAATAAACGCCCATCTACTTTAAGAAAATAATGCGAAGTTATCTTAAAGAAAATTATAAACTATACGATACACGGACCTCAAAGAAAGGAAATCCTCACTGAAGCAGCGCAGATATCCATACTGGGACCAGATCTATAGATTGTCAGACGCAAACTGATACAAGTTATGCCATGAACATAGTGGTTGGACTCACACGGCCTTCGTCTAGACGTTAAAAAACTGAAACATCCGGTGTCCATGTCAATTAAGAAAAGAGATAGGAAGACAACATTCTAGGAAACAAACATTTACACCTTAACAAGATCGGTGGAAAAAGAAGCGGAAAGGAAGAGTGACGACCCATCTAACCATGATATCAGTTGGAATTTTTTAGTGGGTGGTGTACCCACATAGGACTATGATTTGTATAGATGACGATTTGTATATGGTGCTGAAGAGTTTATTTGGAAGTTTATTAAAAAGAGCCTCCACGATCATTTTTATGAGATAGTCACAAAATTAGAGCGGCTTGACTGAATGAATGATACACCGGTTGTTGTCACATAATTATGTGTTAAGTTCTATATCAGTGCTATTATTTATGTGGGATCAATTATAGACCCTGAAGCATTTTAAGAGCTTTTTTTAATTTTTTTTTATTTTTTTATTTTTTTTTGCAAAATTGAAATAATGTGAAATAGGCTAAAAGAGCTTGAAATAATTTATGTGGAATTTTCTTAAAGAATATTATAAAGAAAAATTTTGTTCCAGTGTAGCTACAACAAAAAGAAAGAAGATGTAAAAGATGCGGTCTAAAACAAATGAAAAATATCAAAATACCTTGTCAAAAAGTTTCATACAACGCTTTCTTTAAATATTATTAATAAAAAATCTTTATATGCCAAAACTAAATTTCTTCCATGAAAGGAGCAATTGACTGTAAATATAGGTAACAATAACCTCAATTGCTCACCATTCTACTCCATTAACTCTCAATCTTTACTCGTTCTCCAATTAACCTCAAATCAGTTTTCCTTTCTTTCCATTACTCGTTGAGATTTATCGAATTCACTGCAATATTCAGCAACCCTTCGTACACAAAAACAAAAAACCGTTAGCTACAAAAACATATACGACCCAATTAAATAACCGAACCAGGCAAGCTGAAATCAAAGTCCAATAAATTCATTCATTAAAATTGACGAAAAATTTGCAAAATCACAATCACCGCTTTCGAACTAAATAAATAAAAGATGAATTGTAAAAAAACAAAAACAAGCATCAAATCGCAATAGAAATCAGCACAAACGAAGTCGAAAGCGCACATTGCACTTGCTACCTACCAACCATACATACATACCATACATACAAATATATCGCACATAAGTACTTATAGTATTTTGCATGACTGAATAAATAAATAAATACATTTCTGTGGCGCCAAAAATTCGCGTGGCGTTTCGCAAACAAATTCGTTAAAAAAAAAAAAAAATTGCAAAAATAAATTGAAAATAAAATCATAAAATTTAAGCATTTAACGTTGGAAATTATTGTAATTTGGCGTGCGACCGTTGCATATTTTTGGAATATACAGAAAGGAGTGTTGATTGTGGTAAAAGGAAGAAAGTAAAAAATTTTTTTTTTTTTTTATTTTGAGAGAACATTGTCCATCAATAAATACAGATGAAATGAAAAAATATTTAGAGACGTAGGAAGAAGAGTGAGCTATAGTCAGCAATGTGTAGCATATCCTCCAGTACATAGTTTAACTCGTAGGTAAACAAATAATCCATATTTAGACACCAGATCTCGAGCTATGCCAGTTGGCTAGTAAGCCTGAAACTTCAGAACGCCTGCTAATTGCTATAAGCGCGAAGTAAAGGACCTAGTACCTTGTATATGTGGATCAGATCGCCTCACAAGCGATAATTGTTTTTCGCGTGAAAGTGTTTTTTATTGATAGAAATTATTCAAGGAAGCTCGAGATTACAATGACGACGAACTACGTTCAGGACGGCCATCAGCATCAACTGATGATCACCTTGTCAATAAAATAAAGTAATTTGGGCTTGAGAATCGATGACTAACAGTATTAGAGATCTTATCGGCATCGTTGGAATATCGGTATGATCAGTGAAAACCATTTTGAATGGATTTTAGGTTTAAGAAAAGTAAAAGACCGATTGGTTCCAACATCACTAAATTTTTTCGAAAAACCGCGTCGTGTTAATGTCTGTAAAGCAATGCTTTCTGACAACCAGGTTGTCAAGAAAAGTATTATAACTGGCGATGAGTCTTAGATCTATGCTTACGGCCAGAAACAGACGACCAATAGGCTGAATATCGTGGCTAAGGTGATCCGAAGCCGAATATTTTTGCATCACGAAATGGTCGGTGCCGATTTTTGAACTTCTCACTAAATTGAGGTGATGCTTAGACAAGTAACTGAGCTTAATAAATGGAGATTGAGTGAGTTTGAGAAGACGATACAGACTCGATAATAAGCTAAAAGAATATTTGACATAAAAAAAAACCGAACTGAGGAGAGTTAGTATGATTTACGATGAAATATCTGTCGTACACAAAACGAGGAAACATTCTAAATGAGGAGAGTGGAAGAAAAGGAAGAAGAAGATGAAGAAAAAGAAGACGAAGAAAAAGAACACGAAGAAAAAGAAGACGAAAAATAAAAAAGTAAGAATCTCATTAAGAAGGATCTCATCGTTGTATGACAAGATAACAGTCTTTGCCTGCGATTAAAGACCGGGTCATAATATTTATGCTGTTGCCTTAGAACTTGATAAGTTTAAGAGCATGGGATCAAATACGCAAATAAGAGAGATCTCTCCTAAATGTAGAGTTGAAAAAAATAGTTTGCAACTAAAATTCATGTTAAATCTCAAAGCGAATTTTGTTGTTTTTTATCCGCTACTAATATCCCCCCTAATAAACCTCAACTTTGCCACGCAGTTTGTACACCCAGTGGCCAAAATTTTTGAGATAACGATATGAAATTTTGCATAACTTCTTTTCTTAACGAGAATTTTTTTATTTGTAGGAAGCGCCGATATCGGACCACTATATCATGTAGCTGCCATACAAACTGACCGATCAAAATTGAGTTGTTGTGAGGAAAACTTTTTTATTTCACAAGTTATCTGAACGAAATTTGGCATGAATTATTACTTGAAACAAAGCTACTATCTCGGAAGAAATTTTTCAGATCGGACCACTATATCATGTGCCTGCCATACAAACTGACCGATCAAAATTGAGTTCTTGTAAGGAAAACTTTTTTATTTGACAAGTTAACTGCATGAAATTTGGCATGAATTATTGCCGGAAACAAAGATACAATTTCTGAAAAAATATTTCAGATCGGACCACTATAGCATATAGCTGTCATACATACCCAACCATCGGATGAAAGTGCCTGTATGGAAAACTTTTTTATTTAACGATATCCTTGAAATTCGGCATCGAATTTTACCCAAAAGAACGCAACAACCTACGAACAAATCGTTTAGATCCGACCACTACAACATATAGCTGTCATACAAACTGACAGATCAAAATTGAGTTATTGTGTGGAAAACTTTTTTATTTGACAAGTTATTTGCACGAAATTTGGTACCAATAATTGCGTGAATCAATGCTACAACCTCTGAAAAAATGTTTCAGATCGGACCACTATAGCGTATAGCTGTCATACAAACTGACCTATCAAAATCAAAATTTAAGTCGTTTTATAACCTTTTAAGATATAAGACATGCACCTGTGAAGGGTATTATAGCTACGGTCCAATAAAATTATCCATTTTTTCTAGTTTTCCTTTTCATTTTATTTTTCCCAGTTAGACTGCTACCCCAAATCGTATGCGACCCTCTTATAAAACACAATTTGTAATTTTAATCACTTAGAAAGTGCATTATTGTTGTTTGTGGGTACTCGTACTAGTTAATTAAGCGCGACAACCAAAATTAAATCGAGACAAGCAAAACATTTACATGTGTATGTTCATGTACATATGTGTATATATGGTTGTTGTATATTTTTGTATATACATATGTAAGTATATGAATTTGTGCAACATACAACCAGATAAAATGTGTGTCGCTGTATGAACCGCTTAATAAAAGTCAACGCGTCTGTCCACAGCACCATTGTAATAAAAAGTAGTAACACAGCTAATAAAGACAACAACAACGACATTACCACAACACATTAGTGCAAATAGAAGAAAAAATAAAATAAAGCATGCCGTTTTGTTGTTGTTATTGTGCCACTTGTCAACTGTCGACGTAACTAAAATTCTAAGCGCCAATTTTCCACCTTCTCACCACGCGTCGTCGCACCTTTGCGCCATTGTAAGCACCACAGCGGTGTCAACTAATTTGTAAGTTGACAAAAAGGTTTATGGCGGCGCTCGAACACACTTACACACACACATATATATATACATACATTACTTATTGTACACATACCTAGCTACATACGCTGCTGTTAGTCGCCGCCGCGTTGTGTGAAAAAACAGAAATAAATATATACGAAAACGACATAAAAAGCAAATTAATGTACAAACATGACCGTTAAATACTATAAAATGCATGACAACAAATCTTTTTACGGCCGCAACGTTGTAATTTGTTTAACGCAAACGCATTTGAGTGTTTGCACAAGTGTGCGAGAGAGTGTGTGTGCTTGTACTGGCTTGTACAACATATTGTCAACTGGTTTGTCTAATTTGTAGTACATTTGAACTTAAAGCACAAGTATATGCACAATATAAATACATAAATATGCATATATATGTATGTATATATACCTACGTACATATACAATCACACACATAAATAATTGCTGGTGTTGAAGTAAATTTGTCTGGCATCGCTAGACAAATTTGTCACGATCATGTCTTATTTTTTAGTATGACAATTTTACAGTTATTTCTCATTTTTATGTATATACCCACGGCGACATCTGATTTTAAAATTAGGTTTAAGATTCTCTTTTCATCGAAAAAAACTTGCATTAACTCATTGCTAAGGACTAAGCTTGATAATATACATTCTTGTAGTATGAAATTTAAGACGAATATTTAAGGAGTCGACGAGCCACACTTTCACTAACTACGACAACATTGCAGCTACATACATATAATACACTTCAGAGGTGCATTTGTTATAGCATGAAAGGTTATAACATGATCAACAAATGTGTGTGTTTAATAAGTTTGAATCGATTTGAGGTACGATTTTACTAGTTGGGAAAAATATAATGAAAAGCAAAACCAGGAAAAATTGAAAATTCGTTTGCACCGAAGTTATAATACCTTGCACCGGTGTATTTCTTTTAGCTAAAATGTCATAAAACGATTTTAATTTTAATTTTGATAGGTCAGTTTGTATGACAGCTATATGCTATAGTAGTCCGATCTGAACAATTTCTTCAGTGGTTGTAGTATTGTTTCGAGAAATAATTCATACCAAATTTCATGAAGATATTTTGACAAATAAGAAAGTTTCCCATACATAGACTTTATTTCGGTCGTGCAGTTTGTATGGCAGCTATATGCTAGAGTAGTCCGATCTGAACAATTTCTTCAGAGGTTGTAGCATTGTTTTGAGAAATAATTCATACTAAATTTCATGAAAATATCTCGCCAAATAAAAAAGTTTTCTATATAAAAACCTAATTTTGATCGTTCCGTTTATATGACAGCTATATGCTATAGTAGTCCGAGCTAAACAATTTCTGCGGAGGTTGTATCGTTACTTTGGGATATAATGCATGCCAAATTTCGTGAAGATAGCTCGTCAAATAAAAAAGTTTTTCATACAGGAATGTGTGTCCAAGAATTTAGTTTGTATGTCAGCTGTATGTTATAGTCATCCGATCTAAACAGTTTCTACGCATATTATAGCATTGTCAGGGAAAATAATAAATACCGAATTTCGTGAAGATATCTCTTTAAATAAAAACCTTTTCCATACAAGAACTTGCTTTCGATCTGTCAGTTTGTATTGGAGCTAAATGCAATAGCGATCCGATATCGGCGGTTCCGACAGCTGAGAAGCTTCTTGTGGAGGAAAGCATGTGTGCAAAATTTCAGAGAGATAGTTTAAAAATTGAGTAGCTAGTTCGCGTATATACAGATGCACAAATGGACTTGGCTAAATCAGCTCGGCTCGGCACGCTGATCATTTTTATAAGTATAAGTACTAGGGGACTCGGCCACGCGTTGCTGTGATATACATTTTATCATATTATTCATATAATAAACTTTTCAATACAGTTAAAATGTTATATTTTTTTTATTATAAGAATCCAGGGGATTGTACTTGAGGTCTAATTTTGTATATGTTCATACAAACAAATTTCAGTGGAAAAAATAATGAATTTACGGCTGCTTTCACAATGTCTGGTTACCAGCCTTTCTGTTCAGTTTATGGATATGTCCGCTTAATATTTAATTTAATTGAATATAGCGTTCACTGTATTTTTTAATTATTTGTTTTTACTTTCCCATATTCTAAGTTAGCTCGAATTGGACGCAGTGTGCTAGATTTTACTGAAATCGGTTCAGTAGTTTAGGAGTCCAACGCGGACAAACAACGTGACACGTAATGTTATATATATCTTATAGAGTAGCATATACGACATTTTCTACTGGTATGTAGTTGGTAAACGTGGTGAATTCACTATACCTAATTCAGTCTATAAAATTCATATTCATATCTCTGTAATGGCATATGCTGGTATGAGGATTTACACTCTCTTATTATAAAGGGTCTGGTAAGTTTCCCATCACTCTCTATCATTGTCAACCATAATATAATATTTTGGGCTAAAAATATTGAAAACACGAAACATGAAATAGACCAGCGACGATGAACCCTATACAAAAAGTTATATGGCAAAGTACCTAGTAGATAATGAGAAAATATACAACTTTTGGTTATACACCTTTTTCACATAACCTTAAAATTTAAAGTTTTTGTGTTTTTACTTTTATATTTTTAGAGCATATTTTTATATATTTTTTTTTGTTGTACTCACCTTCTGGCAGTACACAGCAACACTGATTATCTGCAAATAATAAAAAAATCTTGAGTTCAGTTTAAGGGAGTTGAGTGTAAAAATAAATTTTATATTAAATATATTGTATAAATTTAGATGGGTATAAAATATATTGTGTTAAAAATGTAACAATAATATTTTTTATTTTTAAAAATTTATTGAATTTTTTTTTGAAATGATATTAAAATACTAATATAATTATTATAATTTTTGTGAAGCTGTCGAAAGGCCCCAAAAATGCATGAGGCTTACCTTCTATTTAATATTATATTATAAAGGGGGATCCATTTCGAGGTTCCCTACTTTTCTAAAGAAAAAACGCAGACACTTCAAATTTATTGAAGAATGTTTCTTGTTATTCGAAAGAACATTCTTTGGCATTCATTTTTGAAGGGTATCTCTTTCAAATGATGGCCGCGCCTAAGTTTCAGATGATCCAACTGTTGAGTCCAGTTTTCGATAACTTGTTTGACTGGTAACTAGCGAATAACACGCGTAATGTTTTGCTCCGAGGTCTGCATTGAAGCGGGATTGTCTGCAAAGACTTTAGACTTTACATATCCTCACGATTTTGGCCGTCTTTGATGTTGACGTAATCATGAGCGTAAGTCTTTCTATAATAAAATGTCAAAAACTACTGAACAAAAATAACATGACAGTCTGATACGGCTCACGCCTGATCTGTCAAAAAGAAAAGGCTATTGAAAAAGTGCCCTAAATGGATCACCTATTATTATGCATTTATGCTTACAAAGTGCTTCAAAATATTTAGTATGTTAGTCAACAAGTTGAACGGAGATAGAAATCAATATCTTGTGAGCTTGGTTCTTATTTAGTTCTATTTCTTTCATTTTTGGAAGAAAATTGCTAGATATCAGTTCTAGTTCATAGAATAATTTAATGTCGATACTTTTTTTTAAATATATTAATTATTTTACGTAAAGTCTGATGAGCTAAAGGTAATCGGAGCTTCGCTATATGAGATGTTAGTGTTGCTTCGCACCGATTTTGTCGATTTTCCTTCAACTATACCCCAAAATTCAAAATAAATGTAAATCTAAATTAAATTTCTGGTATTCACTTTAAACTTATTTGCCACCAACACAAGCAAAACACTGTGCGCCTTTAGAAAGTATTTACAATAATTGCATTTATTCATGCGAAATTCTACCACATTCGGCTACTGAAATGCATATACAATTTAAATATGTCTAAATAAGCGTTTATGCATTACAAACGAAAATTTATTTATCGTAAAATTTTTACTGCCCTCAAGCAATGGTCTATTAAAAATTTTCAACATATGTCAGCGCAATAAAAAATCACATGCAAAATGTGTAATTTCATAATGACAATTGCGCAAACAAGAAGGTGGACTAGAAATATGCATAAATAAATGAAAATTTTGAAAGAAATATGCGCATTTTCAAGCTAAAATATTATATGTGATGATGTGTGTGGTTATAATATATACTTGCTTGTCAGCAATAATGCGCTTGAGTCATGCCGGCTGTATAGAAAATGAAATTGTTGCACTGTATTTATATGTGTAAGGGTATATATTATTTATGTGTATGTAGATACATATATATATTTTAAAATAAATTTTACTGTTTGTTTTTGTCGCTTGCGAGCGTTTTCTAAGCAGCTCCTAGCAACTTAGTTAAATACTGATATTTATTTGCTTGTAAAATGTATGTACAAAAATATATATGTACATACGTATCTACCATATCGATTATATTTGGTATGCAGCACATATGTAAATCCGATTTTTGTTGTATTAATTTTTGTTTGTCTATCTATGTATTTAAAGTTTAATGCTTTGCTTCATTGCATTACCTTCTACTAACTGCATTCAAGTGTGTTTGTATGTGGTTGTCATAAGCCGCCTAAGCTGGCATTTTTATTAGACATTTACAAATGTTTATTGTGCATTTATAAAAATTTAATTATGAAATGACAGCATGAATGACTGATTGATGGAAAGACTAAATACTATTGACATGTTTTATAGGCAACTAAATAATATTATATATTCATATGCATATGAGGGTGGGTCAAAAAAGATTATATTTTTGGCTTGTTATTCTGAAAAACTCAATGAAAAAAATCAGAAAAATCAGAAAACTTATAGTTCTGCAAGCAAGTTACTGTTCTACAAAAGTGGTCTCTAAGATTTCCTAATTCCCTTCACAGCTGCGTTTTTGATGGCATAAAAGTGTATATATATATTTACTCTGATTTTGATCGGTCAGTTTTGATTGCTCCATAAGTATTCCAATCTAAAAAGTTGCTTTGGATATTGCATCATTACCTTAGACAATAATCCATTTTCCATACAGTGACTTGAGTTCGATAAGTCAGTTTGTATGAAAGCTATATGCTATAGTCACCGATCTGAAAAATTTCTTCAGAGATTTTAGTGATGCCTTGGGTAACATTCTTTGCCAAATTTCGTGATGATAACTTTGATAAATCACAGAGTTTCCCATATATGGACTTGAGTTTGATCGGTCATTGAGCAGCTATAAGCTATAATTGTCCGACTAGAATAATATTTTCGAAAATTCGATGGGTTCCCAAGTCAACTTGGTCAACGGACACCATAATAAATATATAATATATATGTACATAAAAAGCAAGCATTTTTAATAAAATATGGCGAAGTTGTATAATAAAAGTCAAGTATATTAGCTTATGAAAGAATGTGCCCATTTAAAGGGTGCATTTTTAGAGGTATACACATTTTACTTGAAATATAACACACAAATTTGTATGTTGTGCTTTCATACCAATAATTACGGGTCGCAACTGCACAGAGCTAGAAAATATAACTTTCACAGAGTTTTGAAAATAAGCTTCCGTTATTTTGGAATCGATTTTCGGTGTAAGATTACGGATGAGAGTTACCAACGTATATTGAACATTAATGTCAAATGTATTTTGTTTGGCAGCTTTGGGAATAACTGTCAAATTCCAATAGAAAAATTTCTAGAAAAAAGAAAATTTAAATTATGTATTTATTAACTATATACTTATACGCTTATGGCAGTCTGCAGGCTAAATTGCAAATTTGGATAGTAACTTGTCAAAGTTTACTCAACACATGTTAAATGTCAAACAAAAGTTCTTACTCTCACGGCGGTTTGGCAGCTATCCCTGTAGGAAATTATATTAGGTTGTCAAAAAAGTCTTGCGGTATTTTCGCTAGTTGGCGCTGAAAGCGCATAGTTCTAGTTTTATTCGTCGCATCGGGTCATGCTATACCTTTTTGGAAAGCTCATTTCACGCGCTAACACGTGTTTGATTGATTGTCGTTTCTTTTAAGTCGTTCGTGAGTTATAGCGTCGCAAACATGGAGCAAAATAAAGAGAAAATACGGCATATTTTACAGTACTACTACGATAAAGGCAAAAATGCATCTCAAGCCGCCACCGCACAACGATGGTTTCAACGTTTTCGTTCTGGTGTAGAGTCGGTCGAAGATACGTCACGCTCCGGAAGACCTGTCGTCGAAAATTGCGATAAAATCACTGAATTGGTCGAAAGAGACGCCATAGTAGCAGCCGTAGCATCGGTCAAGAGCTGGGCATGAGTTCAATAAATCATTCAATAAAAATACCGCAAGACTTTTTTGACAACCTAATATGTGGATATAACATACCACTAGAATTGTATATTTTTTTAATTATTTTTAAAAGAAAGCAAGGAAGATTTTCTTAAACAATTTTTTTATAAAATTTTATAGAACTTTCTTTTATGCTTTTGCTATTTTTTTAAACTAAAATTTTTTACTTTATCAAAACGTTTTTAATTTATTACAATTTTTTAGATTAATTTTTAATTAATATTTAAGTTAATTTTTAATTTTTTGTTATGTTTTTTAATTAAATTAAAATATATACCATGTTTTAATTTTTTTTTTTCATTTAATAATGTCTTTTAAGTTTATTTAAATTTTTTAAACTATTTTTTTTTTAATTTTAAATTTATTTCATTTAAATTAATTTTTATGTTATTATTATTAATTTTTTGATAAAAATTTTGTTTATCTCTTAATAATTTATACTTTTGGTAAACAAATATTTATTAAGTTTATATAATTTTTGTTGTTTTTATAATTTTTTCAATTTAATAATCTCTTTTAAGTTTATTTAATTTTTTTTAATTATTTTATTTTTAATTTTAAATTTATTTCATTTAAATTATTTTTTTACCTTATTATTATTTTTTTGTAAAAAATCTATTTTACTTAACAATTCATACTTTTTGTAAACAAATGTTTATTAAGTTTGTATAATTTTTGTTGTTTTTATAATTTTTTCAATTTAGTAATGTCTTTTACGTTTATTTAAATTTTTTAAATTATTATTTTTTTTTAATTTTAAATTTATTTCATTTAAATTATTTTTTTATCTTATTGTTATTATTTTTTTTGAAAAAATCTTTTTTACTTATTAATTTATATTTTTTGTAAATAAATAATATTTATTAAGTTTATATAATTTTTGTTGGTTTTATATATTTTTCAATTTAAAAATGTCTTTTAAGTTTATTTAAATTTTTTAAAATATTTTTTTAGTCTTAATTTAATTTAATTTAAATTATTTTTTATTTTATTGTTATTATTTTTTTTTGTCAAGAATCTTTTTTACTTAATAATTTGTATTTTTTGTGAATAAATAATATTTATTAAGCTTATATAATTTTTGTTGTTTTTATAATTTTTTCAATTTAATAATGTCTTTTAAATTTTTAAATTTATTTTTTTTTATTTAAAATTTATTTCATTTAAATTATTTTTTTATTTTTTTGTTATTATTTTTTTGTAAAAAATCCTGTTTACTTAATAATTTATACTTTTTGTAAATAAATAATATATATTAAGTTTATATAATTTTTGTTGTTTTTGTAATTTAATGATTTCTTTAAAGTAATTAGCTTTTTAATTTAGTTCATTTTATTATTTTTTGTTTACATTTTTTTTAAAACTGTTGTATATATTTTGTTTACTTTTTTAATATTTTAAGTTTATTTCTAATTATTTATTAATTATTTTAGTTTTTTGATAAAATTTTTAAAAATTTTATAATTTTTTTTTTAATATATTTTTTACCTTTTTATTGTGATTTTTCAATTAATATAGTTCATAAAAATAGTCTACATTTTTAATTTAAATTTAGTAATTTAATTATAATTAATTTATATATATTTTTTCTTATTTCTTATAAATTTTTTTTATTTAATGTTTTGTATTTTTTGTAAATAAAATTTTAAATATTTTGTATAAAAAGTTTATTTTTTAGTTTAATGATTTTTTATAGTAAATAGTTTTTTAGTTAAGTATTTTAATATTTTTTATGAATTCTTTTATAAAAACGTTGTATGTACCATATTTTATATACTTTTTTTAGTTGATTAATTTTCGTTATTTAAATTTCTTTTATGTATTTTTTTTTTGATAAAAAAAAACTTTATATAAATTTTTTATAATTTATTTCTTTAAAGTTAAGTTTTAAGTTTTTTGTTTTGATTTTTTGTTGTTCATACATACATATATAATTTTTAATTTATTTATTTCTTTTAAATTAATTTTTAAATGGTTTTGTTATTTTTTATTTTCTACTAAAATTTTAGTTTAATTTTTTTATTATTATTATTATTTTTTTTATGAGTAAAAACATTTTTTTTTATTTGTTTTATAATTTTATTTCAAATACTTTTTTAATTAATTAATTACAATATTAGTTATTTTTATTTACATTTTTTATAATTTATTTCTTTAAAGTTAAGTTTTAAGTTTTTTGTTTTGTTTTTTTGTTGTACATGCATACATATATAATTTTTAATTAATTTATTTCTTTTAAATTAATTTTTAAATGTTTTTTTTATTTTTCATTTTCTACTAAAATTTTAGTTTAATTTTTTTTATTATTATTATTATTATTTTTTTTTGAGTAAAAACATTTTTTAAATATTTTTTTTTGTAATTAATTTTATAATTTTACATAAAACATTTTTTAATTAATTAATTTCAATTTTAGTTATTTTTATTTAAATTTTATATACCAAAAATATATAATATATTTTCTATTTTGCGCTCACACAATGTAATTTTTCACCTACGATACGCGGATATACCGCTGGCTGGAAATATTTAACGTGCAAAAGCAAACGATTTATGACAAGAAATCACAGTTAGGCAAATTTATCGCTTTATTCTTTCAATCTCAACACTTAATTGGCAAAAACTGCAAGTCATATTGACGCAAATATACCGTAATAGTTCATATGTAACGGGTGATTTTTTTGAGGTTAGGATTTTCATGCAGTAGTATTTGACAGATCACGTGGGATGTCAGACATGGTGTCAAAGAGAAAGATGCTCAGTATGCTTTGACATTTCATCATGAATAGACTTACTAACGAGCAACGCTTGCAAATCATTGAATTTTATTACCAAAATCAGTGTTCGGTTCGAAATGTGTTTCGCGTCCGTGTCCGATGAGCGATGAGGCTCATTTCTGGTTGAATGGCTACGTAAATAAGCAAAATTGCCGCATTTGGGGTGAAGAGCAACCAGAAGCCGTTCAAGAACTGCCCATGCATCCCGAAAAATGCACTGTTTGGTGTGGTTTGTACGCTGGTGGAATCATTGGACCGTATTTTTTCAAAGATGCTGTTGGACGCAACGTTACGGTGAATGGCGATCGCTATCGTTCGATGCTAACAAACTTTTTGTTGCCAAAAATGGAAGAACTGAACTTGGTTGACATGTGGTTTCAACAAGATGGCGCTACATGCCACACAGCTCGCGATTCTATGGCCATTTTGAGGGAAAACTTCGGACAACAATTCATCTCAAGAAATGGACCCGTAAGTTGGCCACCAAGATCATGCGATTTAACGCCTTTAGACTATTTTTTGTGGGGCTACGTCAAGTCTAAAGTCTACAGAAATAAGCCAGCAACTATTCCAGCTTTGGAAGACAACATTTCCGAAGAAATTCGGGCTATTCCGGCCGAAATGCTCGAAAAAGTTGCCCAAAATTGGACTTTCCGAATGGACCACCTAAGACGCAGCCGCGGTCAACATTTAAATGAAATTATCTTCAAAAAGTAAATGTCATGAACCAATCTAACGTTTCAAATAAAGAACCGATGAGATTTTGCAAATTTTATGCGTTTTTTTTTTTTAAAAAGTTATCAAGCTCTTAAAAAATCACCCTTTATATGCATATACATTGTTACAAAAATACATATGTACATAAGTGCATTGTATATAGATATGTATCTGAGTATATACATATACTTGTACGTTTATACCCACAGTACACATTTCTAAAAGCTTGCATGCCAAACACATGCATTTCCATTCAAAAACTACAAATTGCATAATAGCCTCTACATTCAGCTAAAGCGCAAAAATTATTACATACACAAATTTACATATGTATATGTACATATGCTTGCATAAAATTAAAACTCAGCAACAACAAAAAAGCGTTGCAATCATTCACTCGCTCATTCATTTAAATTTCAATGCCTTTCTACTGTGTCTAAACTGGCATTCACATAGCGCTGTACATTGCATATGACAGTGTGGGACATTACATATACATATACGCACACATAAATAATGTTTGTTGGCCGTCAAAATGCAGAATTTACGACTTCAAACGTTACACCGTTGTAAAAATCATTTCAATTAATTTTAATGTGCGCTGCACATAAAAACACAGGCACAACACACAAGCAAAAACAACGAAATTACAAAACAAAAACAACAAAATTACAAAACAAAAGCAACAGAATGACAAAAAATGAAATTACAACAATAAAAAATGATTTAGTAAAAAGAAAAAATGAGAAATTGCCGCAAGCAAAGGAAAAGTATCGTTAGAAATGAAAGCAAAGCAAGCAGGAATTGATAGATAAATGCATATATGTATGTAAATATGTATTTTATATAGTATACATCATGTATATAAGCAAAACCATGAACTTGCATTTGTTGCACTGAACGATTCCACTCATAAATAAATATAACTATGAGACTTTTATGTTTGCCAGCGTTTGTCGACATATTTGTGTATATAAATAAGCGCATAAATACAAACATAGCAGTAAACAGCACGTACATACATATGTATATCCAAGCAATAGACTTCAATGTTATTAAATTTGATTTTTATTGCGGAAACATTTATGCCAACATTGATGCGCCATCGACATTTTTGCACAAACACTTATGTATGTATGCGTGTGTATGCATATACGCTCTCACATAATATACAAACATATAGACATTCTTCCACATGCCTAATTTATGCGTTCAATTATATTGTTCGCGCAGCAACAGGGTCCAGCGCGTGCAACTGACACCGCCAATTACGGCTGTGGCCCCTCGCGTGCGCTGCGCTCGACAGCAATTGCTAGCTGTAAAATGAAATGAGTGAGTTTTCAGTGAAAAATATATGCGGATTGACCACCAAAGTGCATTCAATTAGCGACAACTGTCAGGATATGACATTTTTTATTGAGGGTTGCAGGGGAAATTCGCAATAAATAACATTAATGGGAAAAATGGCTGTAGAAATAAGGTGAAACCCAAAGCAAAATTAGAAATATTGCTAGTTTCCTCTAAATTTTCTAATTTTTGTAAAGGTTTTAATGAAAGAACGCCGTTTGCCGGTCTCGTCCTATAGGAAACACTTAACGGTTGTTTTTATAAAGGTTACTTGTCCCGCATTGGCAAGACTACGCTGTAAGCATCTGTTGTCCTGCGGTATGTTACACTGGAAGAAGTGTCGATAATGAGACCAAGAGTCTGCTGAAACTCGCATTCTAAAGGATGACTACTCCTCATTGACCTACTAACTGAAATCTATCTGGTGTCACAAAGGACCAAAACTGGTATATGTGTGGCTCATTGGTCTACCAGACTAGTCTAACCTAACCTTTAATAGTTAAAGATGTCCCATAAATAGCTTCTGGACTCGCTTGAAGTTAGTTAAACTTAACTGCTTTATGAACAGATAGTTTCTGGACTCCCTTTTAGTTAGTTAGTTCTAGTTAGTTGCCTTATGAACCGGTCTGCATTACTCCCAAAGCCCTAGCGACAATCCTTGCCCGAATCAGTCGGCGAAGTTAATTTAAAGCGGCATTTTCCACAAATCTCACCCAAAACTGGCTGTATCTTGGTTAACACTGCAACAATAAACACATTAAAATGTTCTCTAGACATCCATGAAAAACTACTCAAACTCTTTTCTCTTCTATTATCGATATTTTACAACTTTTTCATAAGAAAAAAAAGAGTTTATACAGTTCTCTGAAATTTTCCAACAATAAAACACTAAGAATTCACCTATCCGACATATTTTACTCGAGCGTTACTATATCTTGGTAAACAACCACTTAACCTATCCCAAATAAGGTACAGAACTCTATCACATTTTCCAACGTCAGAACACCTATCCGATATATTTTATTCGAGCCTTTCTATACCTTCTTTTCTCAAAAAAAGCCTTCAAAGTTTTCCTTCATAGTTCATAGTTTACTCAAGTCTACATATGACTTTTTCTATCTAAAAATACCATTCCTCTGAAAAAGTAATTATCTCTATTCAATACACTTTTAGCTCTGAACGTCAAATCTAGTCTTATATTAGACATACGTAGTTATTTTCAGAGAGCAAACTTCTACACCTCACTCTTGATATCTTACTTCTATTACAGAACAGGACGTCCGAAGCTCGGTCACAGCAAGATCGTCTTTACTAGTAAAACTCATAAAAAGCAGGCGAAACTGAAAATCTATCCAAGAAGATTATTGGTAAGTCATAAAGGGCTGCAAACGGTTCTGTAAAAAAGAAAAATTGGGGTCCAACCAATCATTCCCACGACAGTGGGATAAAAGTAACCGAAGTTTAGGTTAGGTTAGGTAAATAAAAAGCCAAAACTGTATCCATCAACCGTTGTCGCTCTACAGAACCTTCAGTAGTCCACTGAAGGTTCTGTAGAGCGACAAACGGTTCTGTAAAAGAACACGAATGTATGACTAGACAACCAATTCTTCCCACTACAGTTGGGTATAGGTAACCGAAGTTTAGGTTAAGTTAGGTAAAAAAGGTAACATTCGTTGACCACAAATAATACCACCTGGGCTGCTAGAGACGCTTGTCTGTTGTGACCCCAGTACTCCTAAGTAAGTATCAAAACGACCGTCGTATATTCACAAAGCTCCTATAGCCAGCCACAAACTTATTGAACTGCCTTACATATACTCCAATTCGCCGGGATTATAGAGTGTATGGCAACAGAGATGCTTCAACCTTAATCTAAAGAAATTTGGACAGTGGAGGATAAAATGTCTAGATGTTTTTATCTCATTTGACAAGTTGCGTGCTCCAAAATATTATATTTAGCCTCACCGCTTGAGGCCGTAACCGATTTTTGACCTGATTTTTATCCGGCCAGGAACCGTCAAGTTTTTTGTCGCTCCAATAACAGGTCATTTTGTTGTTTTAATGTTATAACATTTATTATACATACATTTATTGTAAAATTACACAGATGGTCGAAACTGTTAATCGATTTTTTCAAAGGAATAATGAAAACCATACCGAGGTCTTACTAGGTGATACTTCAATTTTGGAAATAATGTTCACAGAATTTGAAAAATTTAATGCAGTCAGGGTTCATATTTTTACTAGAATTTTAGAACACTCTAGCCGCCATTCTGTTACCCTAGACTATAAATCAGTTATTGCTAGAGTTCATCCTTTCGAATACTAACTACTTTAATCCACACTAACTGATCTTCGGATTCGAAGAGTGTTACCCTAGACTATAAATGAGTTACTATTGGAGTTCATGCTTTCGAATTCAACCAACTTTTAACCAAGTCAAGTGATCTTCGAATTCGAAGTGAGTTTAAGAAAACTTTCTCTTCTTTCAAGTTCTTAAGAAAGTATCGTTTAAAGATATTTAAACTTTGAGCTATACTTCAACATGCACACTGCATATAATGTTGGCTTCTATTGCTTCTTTTTCTAAGAGTTTCTTAACCGGAAGACCACATTTTTGGACCATCAAGTCGGTCAGTATTAAACTGATAAGAAGCTGTTATTTTAGACTTATTTATACATATGTACTATGCGATGTGAATATAATAAGTTTGCATACCATATATTTGTCTAAGCTGTGTCTCACTTAATTCTCAAGCATGAAATCCAATATCGCAGACATGAGCTTGACATTTAAACGGTTTAATGTCAAAGCGTGCAGCGAAAAAAATAAGCAGGTATTAGTAACATATCGTTAGCCTACCACGCCCCTTACTTGGTATGCTTAGCTGCTTAGCTAGAAACTTAGACATGACACTGCAGATCAGTGTGAGTGCAAACGAGAAAGCAAAAAAAAAAAATTAAAAGCAAAAAAGAGGCAAAAGCTCTTAGAGAATTTCAAGAAGAAATAAAACTTAAAATAATGCCTACGGTAAACAACATTTGAGTGTATGGGGTAACAAGAATATATATTATTTTGCACTATTACACCAGGAGAATTAGCAACAAACACATAGCCACCTACAAACCGGTAGTGTTGTGCTCTTGACAGCTGCCAAACTGGCGTTAGCAACCTAAATGTGGCACTGCTGTCACAAAGATGCCAACGACAGTCTGCAACATGTGGCTAGCAGCATTTGCAGCATTAAGTGGCAACTCCCAACAACTGCAAATGGCCAAAACAACAACTAACAGCCACGGCCAACAACTGCCAAACTGTCAACTTACCAAAAGACGCGCCGCCGACTACCGCAAGTCTGCTGCCACTTACTTGCCTTGCCACTAGTTGGCGGTTGCTCACACTTTAATGCCGACTGGCGTAAATTACTACTTCACTCGAAGTAATAAATATATTATAGTTTAGCTACTGCTTGACTTTCGTGGAAAAGCTTAAATAATCAAGTGGACAAAAGTGTGTGGAAAAAACGCAAAACAAAAAAATAAATAACAAAAACAACGCGAGGTTGAACTAACAACGAACTATTAAATAAAATATGAAACCATAAAATGACACGATTTTGATCTTTTCGCGGTAACTGTTCGGCTTTCTTGTTATTGTTATTTTTATTTTCTAATTTTTATTTTTTTTCTGCTTGACTTTGAGAGTACTTATTTTTATATACATATTTCACGAGAGTTGTCAGCTTGACTTGTTGTTTGTGGCTTTCTAAGTGGCAGTGAAATTTTTAGCTAGAAGCTAAAGGAGATAGTATCTTTTTTTTGGTAAAGAGTTAAGATAAGTAGAACTCTATGTAGTTAGAAGAAAATTATTAACACCTGCTTTTAGATAGTCATACAACATTTTTCGCTTTATATAACACATTCTGATCGCTTACTTCGCATATTTTTGTAAAAAAAAACCAACCTTTACGCTTTTAAGATGAAGAGCAACCTGACGAGATCTAGCGCTGCAATTCCATAAAAAAAAAACATAATAACAACGGCGGTAAGAACTTAGCCGTCATTAGCTACCGTTATCGCGCCGTAATAACTGACTATTTAATGCCTGAAAATGAAGCTCGTGATCTCGGCGACATTTGGTTTCAACGAAATGGTGCCACTTTCCACCCATCGCATCAATCAATGAATTTATAGAGAGAACACTTCGGTGAGCGGATAGTTACACGTTTTGTGGCGGTCATTTGTCCACCAAGATCCTATGATATCGTATCAATAGACTTTTCCCTGTGGGGATATGTAAAGTCTAAAGTATATGCGGACAATGCCGCTTCGTTTTAGGCCTTGGAGCAAGACATCACATGTCTCATTCACTATCAGTCGAAATACTTGAACGAGTTATCAAAAATTGGACTCAATGGATGGACCATCTGAGCCGCGGCCAATATTTGAAAGAGTTGATCTTCAAAACATAATAAACATTCCTCATTTAATTTGAAGTTTCTGTATTTTTTTTAAGCAGGGAACCTGGAAATGAATCACCCTTATAAAAATTTCTTATCTTTTTGGCAATTTGTGGACTCCATCTCAAAAGAACTACCCCAGCTTGAGAACCAAACATAAATCAAGGAAATTTTTGATACTCTGTTTTGATATGAACCGTATTCTAGCGAGATCGTTTTGCATCGATCGGAACAAATAGTAGTAAGGCAGAAGTCAGAAGAGTCAAATTCCATGCTATAAAGCAGGCGAGGCAAAACTTTTCAGCCGCTGTTTTCCCAATTGTTTTACCGGTCTCTTAGCATGAGGTCAAGCCATGTCATGATAAAAAGTTATCGCCTTGCATATAGGCAAAAAATCCGGGCGCTTTTCGGTAATTGTCCGCTTCAATTTGATGGTTTATTCTTAAAACTCTTTCACATTAATAATTTCGTACATTTTCTGAAGTTAAATAGTACAGCGTGCTCTTCTGATTCCATCAAATAAAAGGACAGTGTCTTTCCAATGATTGTTCGGAATGTTGAAGTAATTGAATAATTATCAAGTTACGCCAACTCTTGGCAAATCGCATAAATATAGTTATAGGCCTAATACAAAACTAATTCCTAAAGGTCACACAAATATTAAAATTTTATTAAACTCATCATCCCATTAAAATTGATTTTGGCAATTTATCGAAGATTTAGGTCAAATGAGGATCGCCTAGTCGATATATTTCTTAATTGAACACGAAATTATATATTTTCTTTAAGGGAATGATAATAAAGTATGGGAACAAAAGACGAATTAGCCTGCGTATACATCCCGATCTTATTATCGGCTATTAGAAAATCTCCGACCAATGATTGCGTTAGGTTTGGTCATAAGGTTGATCATCTCATTAAAGTTAACCCAGGATTTCACTTGAACAGCTGTGAGAGCTGAGTCTATTTGTTTACTAAACTCCAAGATATGGATCTTCAGACCCTCATAGAGTGACAAAGCATTGTAAATTTACCACACTCTATGGCAGCACGAAATTAATTATATTTTTGTTCCAAATCTTACTCGTAGAAATTTATTTATATAATAATTATGACAGCAAATGCTTTGATATAACCAAATCAAGAAAAATCTGTTCTATCAGAATAACAACACTCATTCTGTTTAACAGGGTACTTGCTGTCGACGATTTCGCCCCATGGTGCTCAAGAGCACAGCGAATCAATTCAATGACTTGATCAATTGGTAAGGTGGAATAGACACATATTTCCACCTTGGTGGTTTTGGTACTCGGCCATAATGAGACTCCACTATTCAATTTAGAGCGGAATATTACAGCATTATTATCTGATAAAACTATGCTAACGTTTCTAAGCTCAAGTCCTACAAACGACACAGTGTATTTTTGGGGATTTTAGGCATCTTCTACGACAGGTATGCCTTACCGTGAACAAATTATAACCGCCTGACCCGATGGGCAAGATTAGAGGAGTAGAGGAGGAGAAAAGAAAGGGATGAACACCTATTGAAAAGAGGTATAAAATTCTCTTTGATCTGCATTATATAAGGTCATCCTATAGTATGTAGAGACAGCAGTTAGTTCCATTCGAACTTCCTAAGTATATTGTCTGAGTCTGAACCAGAAGCTAACGCAACAAAATTATTTCAATATTTTTTTTTAAGTTTTAACCAGGCTGATTCCTTTCTTTTACTCCGATAATACGCTTGAGTTATGTAGAGGTCTAAAGACTTTTTAATATATGGTCGAAGGCTTTAATATTCGTTTTTTTGGGGTTTTATGGGTTGCAAAGAATCGATTTTTTTTTTTTTTTTTGTTTTTTGAGATACAGCCGAATTTGTGTGCTGGAGGCTAGCTAGGCTAAGTGCGCCTTCGTTAAACTCGTTTTTTTAACTGTGTTTTTGTAACTGTGTTTTTGAAGTCGGTTGGCAAGATTTCTCGAGAACTACTCAACCGATCCTCATGAAATTTTACACAGGTCTTTGAGATACAATTCTTAAAATGTTTCATTTTTTATACGAGAAAAAAATTGTTGAAGAAAGGCAGTTTTTACCCGAGGAAACCCATGTAACACCTTAACCCACTGCTAAACAGGTCCATATTGCTGACTTGGTATTTTAAGAATCTATTTTGTAAGATATTGGAAAAAATGAGAAGTTTGTACTTGAAAACTCCAACTTGAAATTTTCAATTTTCACTTTACCGTTATCAAACTTCTTCACACTGCCGCATGTGTAGATGGAGTATAAGCATTTTATACATACACATACATATTTACATATATACTTATGCGTAAATATGTAACTATGTTAACTGCGAAGCGCGCACGAGCTCATAAATTCGCTGAAGCTGGTCAGTAAACAAGCGTTAACAAGCCAGTTGACGGCAGTGGAATCGGGTCAATGGTGCTATCACGATTCGGTCATATCACATACAACTTTTATGCAGCAAAGGCACACAAGTATATATGTACATACATATATACATACCATGCCTATATTTTACCATACCATATATATTACATACATATTACCATACATATATATACCATACATACAAATATGTATATACATATGTATATACCGTGCCAGCGTACTCTTACAAAATTTTGCGGGCGCTGACAAAATTTAGGTCGCCCAGTGAGCTGTGACAAAAACAACAAATAAATAAACGAAAACAGCAATAAAAACAATAAGTCAGTGCGATGGGCAGATAATATTTGTTATATAAAGATTGTGGCTATGTCACAATGTGCATTGTTGTACTTTTCGTGTGTGTTTGTTGTAGATTGTATCAGTTTACGTGCGCTCGTATCAAGTACAGGGTGTAATTAAAGCGCACTTAAATTTTGTGATTTTTTTTTGACAACGCTTATCGCTGTGTCTGTGCTGGTTATTTGAGATGGTTTTCCTGTTGCTAGAGTTTTTTTCTTGTATTTTTTGAATTTTTTTGTTTTTTTTGATTAAAAAAAAATCAGAAATACCGCAACTTTCGTGAAATTTATGCGCTTCTATACTTCACACACAAATATCACTTTTTTCCAACTTCACCACAATTTTTTAGTTCTCATGCTTTAATTATACCTTTCAGACTTTTTATTGTCTGCTTATTTTCCATGTCTATTTTTTTAATTTCTAATTAATAAATTTAAATATTCAAATTTTCTGTATACCGCTTATCACCAGAAAATTGAAAACTAAATAAATTAAGCAGCTACAAATTAGCGCCCACTAAGCGCTTAATTTCTGTCAGCTAGCTGATAAATAATTATATATGTTTATTTAATTTTTTTCGTTTTTGCTTTTGTTTTTGTCGTCTAATTTATGCAAATTAGTTTTTGTTTGCTTCTCTCCCATCTCTAGACTAGTAAATTGAGCTTATTTGCTGATAACTGCGGTTTTGTTTTAATTATTACTGGTTTTACTATTTAGTTTCGGTTAACGGTTCGTTTATTCTAATTTAAAACTTCGATTTTTTTAATCGGTGTTTCTGCATTTTTGAACTACAAATTTGTTCATGTTGAAAATTTGAATGATAGTGACGTCGGGGTTTAAAACGTGTTTTTAATAATTCAGCTTTACACAAAAAATTTCGCAGAGTTTGAGGAAGTTTCAGCAGCTACTATGAACTTTTTTGAAATAATATTTATATACGTGGGCTGCTATATATATTTCTGGCCTAATAATGAAATGTTTTGTTTTTTTCTGTTTTCTTTTTTTTTTTTTTTTGTGATTTGGCTCGCTTGGAAGACCCACACGGTCGATTGCTGTTTTGTTTCGGGCTGATACGCATAGATCCATGATTCGTCAAATTGTGCGGGATCCAACGAGAACAAACCTTTTTTACGGCCAGGTGTTCAAGCAATATCGAATGTATGCTGGTGGCAGAAATGCATAGGCAAGCCTCTATCTGAAGGTATGTTACATGACGGTCTTGCATTATCAGTTCACGTACGGCATCAATGTTTTCTGGCACAACGGCTGTTTTTGGACGACCTTCACGGTATTCGTCTTTGAGCGAGCGTCGGTCACGATTGAATTCGTTGTACCAGATTTTCACAGTGCTATAGGATGGTGCTTCGTAGCCATACAAAGATTTTAGTTCATCGATGCACTCTTGTCGTGATAATCCACGTCGAAAGTTGTGAAAAATGATCGCACGAAAATGTTCACGAGTTAATTCCATTTTTTGGCCGAGATGAATTTTTTAATTCCCTGTAAATAAAACAATTCTCGATTAAATGACAAAACGTTCTGAGTGATGTTATGCTAAAAAATGTCAAACTTTCCAATGGAAATGTCAGATTGCACCTGGCAACACTTAGTGTTGCCTAGTAGAGAAATATATATAGCAGCCTATGTATGCAATATATTTAATTTAATTTTTAGTATTGAACTTTATCTAATTAATCTTATTTAAACTTGAAATCCACGAAAATATATGCAGAAAAAATCTTAGCAGCGCGTATGCTTTACCTTTCACTTATCAACAATATAGCCATTTGAAATTCTCAATAGGTTTATCAAAAATGATAATCTTTGTGTCTGCTTGGCAATAATGAAGTTAATTAGCAGATATGGACTTAAAATTATCAGTACATATTTGACTTTCTGTTTATAACCTCAGTTTCTCGACTTTAGTGTTATCGACCTGCTTCTCTAGAAAGCGAGTTTTCTATATTTAAAGCCCCTCTACAGAAAAGAGCTAGCAGAGCCGTCATTTTGAGATTCTATCATGTCTAATACAATAAAACAACGGTAGCTTCTGCTGCCCGGAAGCTCACGGGTGATCCAAGTAGCAGTACTCTTTTCAATAACCTATTTTTGATAGATCATGTGTCAGGCTGTCATGTTATTTTTGTTCAGTATTGTTTGGAATTTTATCATGAAAAACCTTACACCTGCAAAACGTTTACAAATTTTAAGACTTTTTTACGAAAATTCCCGTTCTATAAGAAATGTGTTTCGCGCGCTTCGTTCAACTTATGATCAACATAATCGGCCTACTTTTGAGTCCCAGCATTCATTATTGGATAAGATTCGACCGAATAGATTATTTCCAGCACACAGTGACGAAACACCATCACCCATCTTGAGACCTAGCATTCATTCATTTTTTAATAATATACAACCGAAGAGACCACGTCCAACACGAAGTGAAGAAAATATGGCAGCCGTAGCTGAGAGTGGACACGAAGCCTGTGGAGAGTCGATTCGGTGCCGTTCGTAGCAACATAAACTAACATATGGTACGACTTGAAGCATATTACGTCGATATCATAAATTAAAAGCGTGAAAAATACAGTTTGTGCATGAAATATAGTCCCTCGACTGTTCCAAGCGACATCGCTTTTCTCTATAGACTCATGACAAGTTCCAAGAATATTCGACGTTTTCAAGCCAAATTTTATTCAGTGATGAGGCGCATTTCAGGCTCAATGGGTGTGTAAACAGGGAAATTTGCCGCATTTGAGACGAAGAGCAACGTAAAGTGATTCAAACGCTACCATTTCATCCAGAAAAAACAACGGTTTGGAGTGGTTTGTGAGCCAGTGGAAGCATCGGTCTATATTTCTTAAAAAATGATGACGGTAAGAACGTAACCGTCAATGGTGTCGCGCTGTGATAACCGACTATTTGATGCCTAAAGCTGGTGATCTCGGCGACATTTGGTTTTAAGAAGACTGCCACTTCCCACACATCGCATCAATCAAAGGATTTGTTGAGGGAACATTTCGGTGAGCCGATAGTTTAACATTTTGGACCGGTCATCAAGATCGTGTGATATTACACCTTTAAACAAATTTTCTCTCAGTTAAACAAAACTAATCATTGAGCCCGTTCTTTGGAGATGAAGATATTCGAACCACGAACTCTATGAGCTCTACGGCGACATAAATGTAGTTAAGCACATAAAAAATTCAACGAATGCGTTTTCTTGGTCATTTTGCACGCATAGATGACGACACTCCAGTGGAAAGCTGCTTCGATTTGAGACCCGTGGGTGGATAACGAAAGCGAGGGTGCACTTGGAATGTACAATGGAAGTGACTCGCAAAGAATAAAAGCGAAGTTTTGTGTTCTCAGTCCAGACCAACCAAAAGATAAAGAGGATTCTTTCTGAAAACCATTAGCTCTCAGTTGCAACAGCTTAAGAATAACACTTTGATTTCGGAACATTTTTTTCATAATTACGATTTGAGTTTAAGGCAGATAGCCCAATATTTGTTCAGCCCGAGTTCAAGCAAAGTTTTGACACCAAAGCAGAGTGGCACTTAAGACGATTTAATGAAAAAATGTGAATATTTGAAACTCCGGGTTAATGTCTTTGCTTTCTGTTTATACGCTAATAGTTCCTCGGTATGTACGGAAAACTCCGAGTTCAAGCAAAGTTCCGACACCAAAGCAGAGGCCCTTAAGGTAGTAGTCTGGTAACTTGGGTTTAAAAAATCGAAAATATTATTGCTTAATTTGAAAATACAATGCCTTGAGAATATACTGTGAAAATTTCAGACAGAAATTCGAAATATTTCGGGAGTTATAACGAGTTTTCTAGAGCTCCTCGGAGTCCTCTCTTTCGCAGTTGTTGAACCTTAAACGCGTTTTTCTCAAAACATTGTTTTTCTGGTCGTCGCGGGTCCTAACTTTTTTCTACTGAACTGATTGCTTTCAAATTGAAACAGGCTGTTCTACACACTTACAGTTCTCGTCGGAACTAACGAGCATTTTTTAATCCTTTACTTTTTATTTTACAACCCTTTCTTTACTAAAATAAAAGGACTCAAAGTCCGCCATTTTGTAATTTACCTTTGAAATTTAACTTCAGTAGTTCCGACCAGAATGACATGTCTATAGATTAAGTATAGTCAAGAATATTTGATTTCAGATAACATCAAGAGCCAAAATCACCCGGGCCACCCACGTGCCTTTTTTTTTGAGGATCCAACTTCGAGTGACAATAATAATAGTAATAAAGTATTAAATTTTTTCAAATACATTTTTTTTATATTTTCAATATATAAATAAAAACACTCTAAATATTCAAGATATTTCATTTTTATTTTCCTATAAAAAACCACCCTCCAAAAAAGTCATGAAAATACGAATAAGTTACCAGACTACTACCTTAAGAGCATTAAATGGATTTTTTTTAAATATCTTAAACTCTGTGTTTAAGGTTTAGCACTCTGCTTATAGCCTAATATTCCATCGGTATGTGCATATGATAAACTTTAAGTTTAAGCAAATTTTTGACAGCAAAACAAAGTGACATTTTAGACAATTTTTTAATAAAGGGTGATTTTTTAAGAGCTTGATAACTTTTTTAAAAAAAAAAACGCATAAAATTTGCAAAATCTCATCGGTTCTTTATTTGAAACGTTAGATTGGTTCATGACATTTACTTTTTGAAGATAATTTCATTTAAATGTTGACCGCGGCTGCGTCTTAGGTGGTCCATTCGGAAAGTCCAATTTTGGGCAACTTTTTCGAGCATTTCGGCCGGAATAGCCCGAATTTCTTCGGAAATGTTGTCTTCCAAAGCTGGAATAGTTGCTGGCTTATTTCTGTAGACTTTAGACTTGACGTAGCCCCACAAAAAATAGTCTAAAGGCGTTAAATCGCATGATCTTGGTGGCCAACTTACGGGTCCATTTCTTGAGATGAATTGTTGTCCGAAGTTTTCCCTCAAAATGGCCATAGAATCGCGAGCTGTGTGGCATGTAGCGCCATCTTGTTGAAACCACATGTCAACCAAGTTCAGTTCTTCCATTTTTGGCAACAAAAAGTTTGTTAGCATCGAACGATAGCGATCGCCATTCACCGTAACGTTGCGTCCAACAGCATCTTTGAAAAAATACGGTCCAATGATTCCACCAGCGTACAAACCACACCAAACAGTGCATTTTTCGGGATGCATGGGCAGTTCTTGAACGGCTTCTGGTTGCTCTTCACCCCAAATGCGGCAATTTTGCTTATTTACGTAGCCATTCAACCAGAAATGAGCCTCATCGCTCATCGGACACGGACGCGAAACACATTTCGAACCGAACACTGATTTTGGTAATAAAATTCAATGATTTGCAAGCGTTGCTCGTTAGTAAGTCTATTCATGATGAAATGTCAAAGCATACTGAGCATCTTTCTCTTTGACACCATGTCTGACATCCCACGTGATCTGTCAAATACTACTGCATGAAAATCCTAACCTCAAAAAAATCACCCGTTATCTTAAACTCCGGGTTTATGCGTAGTAAGCACAGTGACCTTTAGAAGGATTTAACGAAAATTGTTTGATATTTTAAACTCCGTGTTTATGGGTAGTATGGAAAACTTCGAGTTTAAGCAAAGGTTTGACCCCAAAGTAAAGTGAACTTTGAGACGATTTAATAAAAATTTTTTAATATCTTAAACTCCGTATTTATAGGAAGTGTTTAAGGATGAACATTACAAATTAAATAACTTGGATTTCAAGATAATTGCATTTGAAATGATTCACGGACAAGTTTTCAATATCTTACCGTAAACTCCATTTAATGAGTTTTGAGTAATGGGTCGTAATTAAATAGTGCTAGATTAGTACACAGTAATTTTAAGTACCATTTCAATAAAATAGTATAAAATATTTGATGTTTTTCGACAAAGAAGTTTTTTCAAGGGAAATTTTTTGTACTCGGCCTAAAAATTACTGATTATTCTTATTTCAAATAAACTATTCGAAACACTTTTACTTACACTTCGCTTACTAATTTCCGGAAACTATTTTTTTTATGAATGAAAAATGTTTATTAAATCATTAATTTTTCTGAGTAACTAATCTAGATGACACTCCATTGAAATATGGCAGCAGAAACCTGAGCCATAGATAAAAAATTACAACTATTTTCCAGCAATACAACAAAAGTGTGGAAATTACGCATAATAAATTCCCGTTAAATGCATGCATTCCACAAACAAGAATTGCTCTATTTTCTTGGCTGACTGAGTCACGACGTAGTCTACGAAAGATAAATCTAACTACAGCTACAAGCAATTAAGCAAAGATAAAGTCAGAATAATTTGATGATTTTGCATTTGAGCATGCTCAACACACCAGCATTTGGGTGTGTGCGTGTGTCTGCAATTTGTCAAAAACCAATTAAATATGGCGTCATAAAAATTGACACTTGCCGCATAACTGTACAAAACTAAGCTTTAATGACCGAATAACATGGAAAATTTAATGATGGAGTAGACGTTGAATCTAACTGCTTTGAACTCTGCTGCGAAATGTTAGAAAGCCCACAACATTCGAGGCATAAATAAAGCAATAAAACAACAACAAAATAATAACAATTATAAATTTTGTACATTTGTAGCATACTCTACACACCCACTGTGTCAGCGAGGCACTGGAACGGCGGCCGGCATTCCAGCAGAGGTCAACTGCGTTTCATGAACTTTCAATTATAATCACAACTAACGTTAGTTTGTATGTGTAGTAAATGTGTGTTTGTGGCTATTTGTGTGAAAATGCATGAATTCTTGTATTTCTATGATAGAGCAGCACAGTCGGTGCTAAAAGTATGAAATTTCAGTTTTTTTTACTAAATTGTTGTTGCTTTATTGTAATGATCATGTTCGTAGACTAATACACCAAACATTCTTTCATTCATTGATTCATTCATCAGCTACACGAAATCATTGAAAGCAACTCTGTGTTAAATTTCTGCTCAACTTTTTTCATAGACTGTTGACCAGAGCAAATAAATTCCAGAGCAATTATAAATGCAATTAAAGCTTGGTTAAAACATGTATGGTATAAATAAAAGCAATATCAAATAAAATATGATAGCAAAGTCAAGCATGCATGCGGTGAATATGAATTTGGAATGCATGAAATTAAAATGTAGCGGAAGTGTAGCTGAAATAAAGATTTATTTACGCAGTTATTCGAAGGTAAAACAATAACAAAATTTCTTCAGGAAATATTTTTAAGTAATAATTTTTCACATACCTTCAGTTTTAAAGCAATATTTTAATTTAAATACTTTTTTTTAAATGAAATTTTTAATTGTGTGGCAACGTACACCATTAAATACTTTTGAAATTTGAAACATTTTCAACCGCAAGCCTTATTAAAATATTCTAGTTTGATATATGTACATATATTTTTTAATATTTCTACTTAGAATTGAAAATATTTTTTGAAGAGTTGCCACCTGTTTGGAAAAATTTTAATAAGAAAAGTTAACGCTATCAAAATAATTGACTATTTTAAAATAAAACATATTTTTTTTAAATTTTTTTCGAAGAGATGCCACCTGTTTGATGATTTTTAATCAAAAAAATTGGGGCTACAAAACTAATTGACTATTTTGAAAACATACATATTTTTTCAAAAAATTTTTCGAAGTGATGCCACCTGTTTGAGAAAAATTTATTTAATAAAAGTTAGCACTATCAAACTAATTGACTATTTTGAGACCATATTGCTGTTTTTTTGTTTTTTCTTATATAAAAACTCTTTCAAGCAGGTGGCAATTCCATAAAAAATAATTTTTAACTATGTGATTACTTAATACTCTTCAGTGTGTTATTCAAATGTCAGTTTTTTATCAATTTAATTAAAATTAAAATTTCAAAAATGTGGCAACCCACGGTTGCTGCATCAATTTTATGATGGCAAGCCTACTTTAAAATATTTTGAAGAGTAAGTTTTTTCGACTATCACATATTTTGGTAGTATTTGAACTTTTCAAATTTTACTTCAAAATAACATAGCCAATAGAGTGGGAGTATGAACCTAATGCTCGGGGCTGTATCTCAGCCCACCCTTCTAGATTCCGGAATACTGCAGTATCTTCCAGGCAAAATTATTTGCTATGAGGAAAACGTCTGAGATAGATAACACCGCAGGAAACAACATTAAAAGGATAAATATGTACGTCAATAGCCAGGCGGCATTGAAGCTGTCCTTAGAAGCAGGGAGGCAGTAGATATGTGCGCGACCGGAAAGCGGCTGCAAATATACCGACCACGAAGGGATTCCAGAAATCGGATTAGATGGTGAGATTACCAAAAATCCAGAAAACGGATTAGCTGGTGATATTACCTAAAGTGCCATCCGTCTACCCATTGAACTAGTAGAGGAACTACAGAAGTCGCTAAAAACGATATACCATGAAGTTTCCAAAAGGACTGACAGACGATTTAGAATGCCTTCGGAACATACAGGATATAGATAGCAAGAGCAAGAGCGACTGCTTTTTACTCACACGGTCGTGAAAGAACTACAAGACGCTTGTTGTCTTAATGACTGGTCACAACAAGGAAATATGTAGCGACAGAGATGCAGAAAGTACGGAAAAGCTGTCATGAGACACAGGAACAGCTCCAATGCCTCCGCCCAGTATTTTATAGTACTCGTCTTAGAGAACGAGAAGCTGTGCATGGAATGACAGTCGGTCAGTATAACCTAACATAATCTAACTGCTTCGCAGCTCAAGGAAATGGACGAAGTATAAAAATATCTAGTCGCTTTTACAATTTGCAAAAAGCGTTGCCATTCTGCATGACGAAAACTTCAGCTCAAATTAAACTAAGCCTCCATCTGTCATTACTAAGAACCAATAGATCCTTGTATGGTGGGACAGTTAGCCTAACCTAATTTAACTGCTTTGAGAACCAACCTATAAGACTCTCTTTAATAATTTTATTTCTTGTTAAGGGTATATTAAAAGGTCAAAGATCGTTAAAAGCTTCCTTTCTTAAAACCAAAGCGGTCCAACAAAGTCAAATACACTTTACAGTTATTGGGTTTTACAAATCCATAAATCTCCTAAGACACACAACGGTCCGACGGTATTCAAATCAGCAGATATTCACATTTCAAGATTTCAAATTGGATTTGGATTTTTGGAGTTTGTCCATCAATACGATCCAAGAAATGAAATTATGAATTGCGAAATTGTTATCCCAAAACCCGCCTATGAATCCAAAATTTATACAGTTTCAACTCGTAGAACCAGATTGCTTGTTTGGGTTGATTTTAATAGGTATTTCTAAAATTTAGATTTGGTAATGAGAAATTTTTCAATTTAAACTCCCAACAAGCGTTCTACCCGCGCGTTCAACGTATGTACATATGTAGGTAAGGTTAGTCTGGTAGGCTTGTGAGCCTTTAAACATCAGAAATTATTTCTATTTTTTAGTTGGGAGTTTTTCACTTTTACTTTTTTCACACAAATGGAGTATGAAACTGGGACACTCGTCACGCTGTTGCCAAATTTTGCAGCAAATCAACCAAATCCACCCAGTTGAGCCACTTCAAAAGCGACTGCCTTAAAAAGTGGTCTCGCGAGATAAAATTTAAAATACCAAACATTTTTACAACTACTGAAATAACATCAACAACACTTAGTGATAAAATAACAATTCAAAGATAAAGGAAAAAGTCGAAAAAACCAATAACAGCAACAACAAAGGCAAAAATAGGAAAGCGAATGCGTTTCTAATGTTTAATTGGAAAATGTTGTGTAAAAACATCAAACAATATGGCAAACGACTTAATTAAATTCGCGTAAATTTCAATTACAAAGCAATAACAACAACAACGACAACAACAACGACAACAACAACAGCAACAAAAATAACATAACAAAATTGGCAGCAAGGTTTGTATATCAAGCTGAATTCTTTTCTACTTTTTCGACGCGCTGCAAATAGCGACTTTAAAAGGTCGCTGATTGTCTGTGCGCTCTGTTTAGACACTGGCATGTATGAGTGTGTATGTCTATGAATGAGTATGAATGAAAACAACTAGGCACAAGCATATTTGTTGCCGTTTAGGGAAGCTCGTCAGTTAATTGACAAGCCGGAACGAGCGTTTTTCTATCAATATCCCCCCTTACAGTGACTGCCGCAGCTGCTCGCCTAGACATTTTAGAGCTCAAAGTTCTGATGAGCAAAATACGTGCAATATGTGCGCAATATACAAAATGGTTGGTATTGTGTGGTGTATATATATATATGAATATTTGTGTATGCTGCGTTGGGCTCAGTCTGTCGATCGCCGACAAGTGTCGATTTTGTAGCTATTTTTAAATCGCGGCGCGAAAATAGCAAAAAGCAAACCATATACTAGTATATGTATGTAGTATATAAATATATATATTTATGTATATATGTATTTATATTTTTTTTTACTATAAACATCTGTACTTGTAGTTATTTGCTAGTGTTCTATGCAAAAATGCAAATATAGCTTATTGTTTGTTTTTTGTAGGCGATTTGGCGGCAGTGAGGCTGCTGTCTGTGCAAGATTACAAATAAGTATTTAAGTCATACAAACGCTTATCGTCACTTAAAATGCAAAATAACGTAACTTCTCATAAGTGTCACTTTTCATAAGTGTACAGGCAAAAGGAAAACGTTATAATAGAAACCACTCATTGAAAAAAAAAATGAGTTTTGGTTATAAAATGGTTATATCTGACAGCGGAAGCTGAAATTTTTGTGCTACATATATGTATGTAGATATGTAATATGATGTAGTGAATCGTAAGCAGAAAAAAATCAATTTCGATTGTAGGTGACGATATATTTTTCTGTGTATATATCGATTTTTTAAAAGAGAAAAAAAAGAAGAATATAATAAAATAATGTTAAGCTGGTGGCAACACCATAAAAATATTTATGGAAGAAATTTAAGTTTAAATAATAATAAAAGTATTGTATACGTAGTTCTAACATTTCAAACACAAAATTTAGTAAAGAAAAAAATTATTAATTAATTTGAGACAAGTGGCAACACCGTAAAAAATATTTACATGAATGTATTTCAGAAGGCGAAATATGTAAAATGATTAATTAAATATTTACATATGTATATGTATGTGGCATGCGTTGGAATTTTTTTTTTATAAAGTGGCAACCCTGAAAAATAAATATACAATATTTTTTCTGAAATGTTTTTTTTTTGATAAGTGTGCTTTTAAAAACACATATTTCATTTATTTATTTTTTTGTGTTTTAATTTAATAATTTAAGACAGCTGGTAACGCCAGAAAATAATATTTATGCAAGAAATTTAAGAATCGTGAATATAAAAAATATTGTAGTTAAATAGTTTTGCACATTTAAGAAACAAAACTATTTAAAAAATAATAAAATAATTGTAGACAGGTGGTAACGCCACAAAATAATACTTATGAAAAAAAATTGCTTTATACATTTCGTAGTAGACATAACATGCAATAATAATTAATTAAATGCATATGCGAACAGTTCTTACGGGTGGCAACACTAAAATATAAATATATTTTTTTTTTTGGTAATTTATTTTTTATTACACATCTTTATAGAAAACATAATATATTATTTATTTAATTTTCTTAGTTTATATATTTGTAATTTAGTGCCTAAGGCAACACTGTAAAATAAATATTTTTTGGTAGATTTTTTTAATATATGCTTTTATAGAAAACATCATATAATATTTAATTTTTTTTTTTTTTTATTTTGTATATTTGTAATTTCACGCTTATGGCAACCCTGTTAGACAGGTGGTAACGCCATGAAATTATATTTTTGAAAAAAACTTGCCTTATACATTTGGCAGTAGTTTTAATTTATAATAATAATTAATTAAATTTTTATATGTCTAGGATATGGAAAAATTTTTTAAGGTGGCAACACTGTAACATATACATACATATGTATATTTATTTATTTATTTATTTTTTTTTTGAAGATTTAGTTTTTAATAATTATCTTTATAGAAACCATAATTTATTACTTATTCAATTTTTTATTATTTATAAACATTTATTTACATCATTTAATGCTTCTGACAACCCTTTGTTATACATTTTGTTAAATTCTTTAAAGCGAATTATACTTTATGTGCGTGCCTAATTAATTCGGAAACACATACATACACATATTAAAAGAAAAAATATTTTTTTTTGGCTCATTTGTTGTTGTTCTACCTACACAGTACATGAAATACTTCAAGCAAATCCCAAAATAAATCGCCTCGAAAATTGTCTGTAGCCTACAATTTAAATGCTGACGAAATGTCTGCCAACGCTATTACACATTCGGCATATGTAATTAGTTCTTTTAATGAAATCGAGGAAATCGAAATATTGGCTTGTAGCAGAGTGTATGCCAGATACCAGAAACAAACAAATAGAAAATAAAATTATATACAAAATTGCCGCAGCTCTTTAATTTATGCTTTCAAAGCCAAACAATTGTTATCGACTCTTTTGTTTTCCTGCAACTGCTCAAGCGTATTGAAATTGATATTCAATAGCAATGGACACTAACAAATATTTTTCACATAAATCAATCAATTGTTGCTGTTATTCGAAAATAAACAAGAAGTTGAAGTCAATTGAAAGAATTTAATAATGAAAAGAATTCGGATGCTGTGGTCATTTTGTGGGGAAATGTGTTTGTTTGTATGTATGATTGCATTTATAAAATATTTTTATCGATTTTAGTTATTTTTTCTATTTTTGTAAAAATGGTTTTGTAGCAATGACAAAATTTGCTAAACTGCGATTTTATTGTACGTTATTTAACGGGAGTTTAATTCTAAATACTCAATTAAACATGGTATACTACGAAAGAGGTCCAATTTTGAGTTTGGGAACAATACACTCAGTATCAAATTTGACCCGGACCCGGTTTCCTAAAATTTTTTGCCGCCTCGGCTTGCGAGACTATACAATCAGTATCAAATTTGACTCGGACTGGTTTTCGAAAAGTGTTTGTCGTTTCAGTTTGCACGCGAAGTTACAGTATACTCCCGTGTCCACTGTGATCTTACCCGAATATATGTATCCAAAATTAATCCACAAACCCTTATTTCAAATTAGGTGTGACCTTACTTAAAAATAATCTCGATGATCTCGTTAGCTATCAAAAAGCTAATCTGTTTATTCTTTTACTTTCAGATAGTTTCATTTAAGTGAGTTGTTACAGAGTCCAGACGGTACGAGAGCTTAGTTATTTCAATTCGGCCTCGTCCACTCAAATACACAAACGTCTATTGGTGCTCGCTCAAAAACAATATGAATCGAGGCTCGAGATATTACAACTTGCCCTCAAACTAATCAGTTCCCTCAAATACCCAAACGAGTATTAGTACTCACTCCAACACAACAAAAAGCTCAAACCGGGTATTTTGACACAATATAGTTTAACCGAGGAAAAAGAGTCTTTTGAACTCGTGGTGATTAGCCGATCAAAACAAATACCAAGGAGCTGTGAATGAGGTAAGTTTAATTTCACGGTAGAAATTATTTTTAATACAAAATCAGTCAACATTTCATACCTCAAAATGCAGATAACTGAACTATCTGTAGCTAGATGCCATGATTTCTATCGTTGCTTAATAAACCGACTTTGTTTGAGTCGAATATTTCACCAAAGACACGCTATATTTACTCAATTTCTAATGGGGTATACTAAAACAAGCTATTATGACTCTAGAAATCTAGAGTAAATCGAAGCGGAACAATAGTGGAACAAGGTTAAAGTCGGTTTTGTGAAAGTGATTCGCTAAATACAGCTCCTCAATCGGTTTTGTAGACTCCGACTCTCTTTTGGGTTTCCTTGCGACCTTTGATTCTGTAGTTTCGATAAAATGAGCCGGTAGGTGATTTATACTTGAATATTTCGACATGGTTACTACTTTAGGTTGGGATATCAGCAAGGAAATCACTTTTTAAGACATTTTCGGGCTCCTTTAATGCAGTTGAAGCTATCATTGGTCATCTTTCTTTGGAGAAATCACTTCTTAAGGCATTTCCAGCTTTTTGTTTGATGCAACAGAGGCCATCTTTGGTTATCTGCCTTTGGAGAAATCACTTTTTAAGGCATTTCCAGCTTTGTGTTTGGTGCAACTGAAACAATCCTTGTCCACCTTTCTTTGAAGAGACTGTGATATGTAGGAACTAAAAGTTGTGAAAAGAACATGTTTTGTAAAACCCGTAAGCTTGAAGCACTTTCGGCTATAATTTCGAGTTATGTCTCGCATTGGTATGGATTTTTCGAAGATCCGCGTCCGATAGCAAAGCTAAAAGTCGAACTAAAGCCGAAAGAGTTGGGAAAAATTACTGTAAATAACTAAAAATCAATTTTTATAGCCTGAAGAGTGTACGATAAGTTTGCCACGTAAATTGTAACAGCCAGAGAAAAATGTCGGAGACCCCATAAAGTATGGGTATAAATGATCACAGTTCCGAACTGAGTCACATCTATCAATTTTTATATAGGAGTATTTCTCGCTCAGTTTTTGAGATATCCATCTGAAATGCTGCACACGTATCTATATTCTCAAAAAGCTGCTCACATGTTCGAACCGCCGATATCGGACTGCTATAGCTTATAGCTGCCATATAAACTGAACGATCCAAATGAAGTTCTGGTGGGAAAAACTTTTTTACTTGAGAAGATATCTGCACGAAATTTAGCATGCATTTTTCTTCAAGACAGCTCTATAATATTCAAAGAAATTTTTGAGATCGGACTACTATAGCATATAGCTGCCATACAAATCGACCTATCAAAATCAGGTTTTTGTATGGAAAACTTTTTTATCTGAGAAGGTCATCTTCACGAAATTTGGCATGCATTATTTCCTAAAATTGCGCTATAATATCTGAAGAAATTTTCAAGATCGAACTACTATAGCATATAGCTGCCATACAAATCGACCTATCAAAATCAGGTTTTTGTATGGAAAACTTTCTTATCTGAGAAGATATATTCACGAAATTTGGCACGCATTATTTCCTAAAATTGCGCTATAATATCTGAAGAAATTTTCAAGATCGAACTACTATAGCATACAGCTTCCATACAAACCGACCTATAAAAATCAGGTTGTTGTATGGAAAACTTTTTTATTTGAGAAGACATCTTCACGAAATTTAACATGCATTTTTCTTCAAGACAGCTCTATAATATCCAAAGAAATTTTGCACATCGGACTACTATAGCATATAGCTGCCATACAAATTAACCCTTGAAAATCAAGTCTTTATACGGAAAACTTTTTCATTTGACGAGATAACTTCATGAAATGCGGCACAGATTATTCCTAGAGTAGCGCTATAATTTCCAAAGAAATCGTTCAGATAGGATCATTATAGCATATAGCTGCCATACAACCTAATCGATCAAGATGAAGTTTTATGGAAATATTTTATGAGTCAAGAGTATTTTAGCTTCGGTGCAATTGAAGTTAAGGCTTTTTTTAAATTAATTTTTAACTTAAGAGCATCGAATACGCTACATTTAATAAAATTTTAATATCATTTTTATATGTTTTCTATACAAAGTGCGTACTAAACACCCATCTATAAAGCGCCTTAGATTGGCAGTTTTATATTTTCCACTCTTGAAACTCATAAAATCGCTAAAAACTCGTGTTAACCGAAATAACAAAGTGGCAATTTATGTATTTTGTTGTTACAACAACACTTGCAACAAACGTTTCTATGCATTTACATATGCAAGTGCAATAAAGGCGCTTGAAAATTTATGTCTGCCTGTTAGCCTTTGAATAAAACGTGCCTATACACACGCGTACATATATACACACATCCAGTGTATTTCACACATTTTACGAGCTCTTAATACAGTTATCAATTTGTAGTAGAACCTGCTTGTCGCTGAGCAATAAAAGAAGCGCTCGACGCCCACGCAATGAAATTTTTAACACAATGACTTGATTGGCGGCATTTATGACGCACACACACACACATTGAATTAATATTCCTTACAACATTTGTGGCAGCAACAAACTAATATACCTAGCATACAAAGCCCACTAATTTATGCGCGCCCTAAGAGCCCTTTCAATTTCTTTACTACTTGTGAGTTTTTATTTTTCCTTTTGTTGCAGTTGTTGTGATTTTTTAGAGTTGTATTAGCGCCCAACGCCATAAAATGTCGTCATAAAGTAATTATGTTAATTTGAAGTGTCACATTTGTATAAAAAAACGCATAAAATATATAAACTATGTATTACATATGGTCCACGCGCCGGTTAACTGGCGCACTGTGGGTGCAGAGAGCGCGCATAAAAAGCGTGTCAAATAAAATGGACTATAGATAAAAATGTATGTGTCAATAAAGTTGAGTTTATGTGCTATTCAAATTTCATATTTCTAACAAAAAGTGCGGTGATTTAATTTTAAAAATATTAGTGCAATTCGGAAAATGTCAAAGGCGTTTGAAGAGTAGTGTATGGTAGGGTATTGCATGGCGTGGAGGCACGCCCACACTGCAAGTGAATTTATAGTAATGCAACTTAACAAACACGCTCGTATAACAAGAAAAAACGTTAATTTTCTTTGAAGCCGGTGCTTTATTACGATGTTTGCGCTCATACTCAGGTAAGCTGGGTCCAAGCAGAGACATTCTGAAGTTCTCGTCTACTTCAACTGCATCCCTGAAAACTTCGACCACTACGTCATATGACCTTTCTCTGCCTACATGCCGACGTTTAGTCACGGAGTCACTGAAGAGAAGGAGAGAAGGAGCATTTAACTTTTTCATGCATAGTTCGAAGCTCGGAAGTAAGGTTAGAGTTGAAATTTTCTGGTTTCCCTCTCAACCTTAGTTTTAAACTACCTGCAGTGTTTTTCCAGCAAATCTGGTTGCTATCAATGTTGAGGTAAACACCCATTGCACCGAAGTGAAGCTCAGTGCTATGCATTTACTCTGACTGGAGAGATAGGACACCCTTGCTCCACTTACATCGGAATAAAAACGAGTTGGTTGTCAGAGAAGGCAAAAGAACAGCTGGTACTATGAAGAGTCTCGTGTCTCAGTGGAGAGAAAGCAGGCTGTCTACCTCGCAACCTCACAATCGACCACAACTCATCCAATATTGAAGAAGTTCGAAGAGTAATTACCTCTCTGGAAAACAACAAAGCAGTTGGGACTGATGAATAGCGGAAGGAGTTACTCAAATACGGGGGCGAAGAACTGATAAGGAGCATGCATCAGCTCCTTTGTAGAATGTGGTCGGATGAAGGCATGCCCGACTATTGGAATTTAAGTTTGCTCTGCCCAATACACAAAAAGGGATACCCCACAATTTGCGCCAACTACCGTGGAACAAGCTTCCTCAACATCGCATATAAGGTTTATCGAGCGTAGCGTGTGGAAGTTTAAAGCTCACCGTCAACACACTGATTAGAATTATCAGTCTGGCTTCAGGCCTGGAAATTCAACAACTGATCAGATATTCACCATGCGCCAAATCTTGGTAAAGATCCGTGAAAAGAGGATCGACACAAACCACCTCTTCGTCGATTTCAAAGCTGCTTTCGACAGCACGAAAAGGAGCTGCCTTTATGCCGCGATGTCTGAATTTGGTATCCCCTCAAAACTAATACGTCTGTGTAAACTAACGTTGAGCAACACTAGAAGTTACGTCAGGATCGGGAAGGAGCTATCCGAGCCGTTCGATACCAAACAAGGTTTCCAACAAGGCGATTCCCTATCGTGTGGCTTCTTCAATATATTCCTGGAGATATTAATTCGAGCTGCAGAGCTGAATAGAGAAGGTACAATCTTCTACAAGAGTGCGCAACTGCTTCCGTCTGCCAATAATATTAATATCATTGGCATCAAGAACTGCGTTGTTAGTTCTGCTTTCTCCAGACTGGATCAAGAAGTGAAGCAAATGGGTCGAAATATCTCCTGTCATTAAACAAACAGCCACGCACTCGCAACTTTTCTCACACTGTTGATAGTCATAATTTCGAAGTCGTAGATAATTTCGTTTATCTTGGAACGAGCATCAACACCAACAACATTGTCAGCCTCGACATCGTACGCAGAATAACTCTTACCAAGAAGTGCTACTTCGAACTGAGGTTTTCATATTCAAGACACAATAATATAAGCGTCTCAAATCCACCTCATTCGCTTTTATTAGAAATATATTATGTGTTAAATTCTTCAAGTTATCCACCCAGCCCCTTAATTGTCTCACAAGTAAAGTATTCATATTTTATTACCTTTATTTCAGCGCTGATTTCATTTAAGCAGAGTGACAGCTGATCGTGTCATGCAAAAACTGACTCACTGTCATTCAATTCGCCCGTGTGCCTTTACAGCGCGTAAAACGGTGACGAATATTGAACATTTGTTGCAATCTGAAAACAAGAAAAAGCCAAGAAAATGTTAAACAAACATTAAAAACGGAAGATATGCATATGAAACTTAAATAAATATTAGCATAAGTGGAAATTCAAGGTAATAAAACTGAGTGCTCGTGTATGACTAAGTGTTATTAGCAAGCCGTTAAACAAATGTTTATGTGAGATATAAATATGTGAAATTAATTAAAAGAAATTATTGTGTTGTTGCGGCAATTTTACGATGTTTATACTCAGCTAATTGTATACAAGTATGTTTATGGTAACTTTGGATTTCGTGCTCAAGAGGTATTGCTAAAAGTGGAGGAAGAGTGTTGAAATTTGTGTATCTTTGTGTTTTGTAAATATTTCTTAGAATCACAGTGAACTCTTCTAAATCTCTAACAGAGAGAGGTGGCTCAGCTCAGGCCACCAAGGGTTGGAGATCTTAGGTTAGCTGTGAATATGCAATAAACAGCATCAGAAGTTGAGGGTTTGGCTAATAATGCCTGAAATATCCTGAATCTTCGGGGACGAGATGAACAGATGCCGCCTCGGAATAAGAGTTCACTACCCCTACGGGGCTGCCTCAGACAAAACTGAGCTATGAGAGTGGGGCAACAAGGCGATGTGGCATATTACAACAGAAACCGATGTATAAATATCTCCAATTGCATGCATTGTAAAAATGGGCCGATGAAACTATCACGGACTCGCATCCAATGAGACCAGTAAGACTCTGCTTACGCTATACCCGAGGAAAGTGATACAAACAATTTTGCTTTCTGGCTGAGGAGAGTAATATACTGCCACTTTAGTAAGCAACGATAATATCTTGCCGAAATGAATGGCAGGCCAATGACACAATTGTCTCAGTCGCGTTGAAAACCTAACAGGTCTTCAAATACATTCTAAGCACGTCACCATTAAATTGGTCGTACAGGTTCAGTTGAGAGAACGCTTGATTCACACCTGGCTGGCGTTGAACACAATATCTCATGAGGACTTGTCAACCTTCGCGGAACTTACGCACTACCACCGCGAAAAGCGGCACAAAGCAGAGACCCAACCGAAATTTGAATACACCAAATAACAAAAACCCCAGAGAAAATCACAAGAAGAAGAGAATAAAAGTGAGGAATACAGGAATGTTTTTCGCAGAAGTAGCAGAGTTCTGCCAATGCCGAAGTTACAAAAGCACACAAAGCATATGCTAAGAAAATATGGTATCGACCGAGTCCACAACGACGATCTCAGCAGCAAACCTTGCAATATCCTTGACAGAACACTATACACCAACATCGGCAAAAACCAGCGCCACTCCACAGAAGTCTCCAAGAGTTTATGCACAAAGTGCGATTAGCAGAATAAGAGTGTACTTATTTATAGACCGAATTTAGATCCAAAAAAGTACAGGCTCTTCATATTAAGAGGGGCTTTGCTGAGAGTTTAGCATTGAAAAGTAAAGTTCTCTCCTGACGAACAAAGACCAAACTCTACAAGTCTCTCATCATTGCCGTCTTGCTATGGGTTGGGAAGGCATGGACACTGATAACGTCTGTTGATCCGGATTTCGACTGTCAGTTTGGAGTTGGATGATTGACATAGTTCAGCGAATTAAGCTAGGTTACGCCAGCTAGGTCATGTTGTCCGGATGGCAGATTTTCGATTTAGTCTCCGTCGGTAGAAGTAGAGAAAAAGGAAGACCCCACAATGTGGGATCAGAATTCGCAAGATCAAGCATGTCCAAAGAGACTTGTTTATGGTACACTTTTTGAGAAAATAGTCAGCTTTATCGGGACGAATCGAGCAAGAATGCGTTTCGTACCCAAATTATCCACCAAATCATTCGAACCGACTCGCGAGAGATGTTGAGCCATCTCTCTAACACCTGCCTAACGATTTTTAATCACTTTATCCTTCGTTTTATTTTAATACAATATCTGCTTTAGTCAGGTTCTTATTTGGAAAAGAAGTTTTTGCTTGTTTTAAACTAAAAAAAGCAAAGATTTACTGCTGCTGATATTATATTAAGTCGCAATTACATCTTTTTCTCTCTCTCCCGCTGATTGCTTGTAAAGTAATAAATACCCTTGTCGCAGCAGCCTAATGATCGTCAAGTATGTGTCATTTCCACTGATGCATTAAGCGATCATTAATGCCGACAATGCACACATACAGCCACACATTGCCGACCAACTGACAGCTCATCAATAAAAATCGCATTTCAATTAGTTAATTCACTGCAAATGTTTCAATTTCCGAACAGCATAATAAGTACATAGTAGTACAAAAAGCAACAACAACAACAAGGTGCACGAAACAAAAGCCAATAAATAACAAGCATCATCAGCATTGAAACAACTGCCCAAAAGGGGGAAGCAGTAAAAGTAAAAATAATGAAAAACAAAAAATTGAAAAATTCAAAAAAAGAAAAAAAAGAAGAAAAATTGTGAAAACAAAAAATAAAAATTGAGAAAACAAAAATAAAAATTGAAATATCGGCGAGTAAAAAGCCAGTGAACAAAGCCGCGTATAATAAAAGAATCGGTTACTAAATAAATGCACGTTTCAATTTCTTATTATGCGGCAATTTTTTCTGTTCACATCCTTTTTGTATACTTCATACTTTTATGTTTTCGGTTTTATTATAACGATTTTTGTCGGTTTTTTGTTTTCAAACTTTTTGGCGCAATTTAAAAGTTAATTTACTTCTGTTGGCCGCAGGGGCCGAACGAACATGACCAACACCACCCAGTCGAATACATGAAGAGCACAAAACAAGAAAAAAAACAAAAACAAAAAGAAACCACAAAAAGTGAGCTTGAATAGCGATGGGAACGTACGATTCGCGCCGGGAAGAAAGATAGTTGGTAAGCACAATCTGACAGCGGCAACAAAAATCGACAGGAAGAAGACAAAGTTATGCAGGTCATTTGGTAAATGCGCCATGACCGGCCGGAAAAAGGGAGTCTCTCACTTCTGTGAACGGCACGAATGTACGGTGCTGTGGGCCGGCGTACGCGCGCACGGTGTGTCGGGGTTTAAAGGGAAATGCGGACAATAGCCGGCAGCTGGCATAAATTGACCACCATGAAAACGCTCGTTGCAATTCATGCAACACTGGCGGCCAAAGCGATAACACGGTTTGGAAAAAAAAAAAAACTAAACAAAAGGCAAGCCACGACGCGGCAACTAAAGGAGGCAATCGAGATTGAGTCAAAGAGTTAAAACAAAAGTGTGCGCAACTATTGAAGCTTCAAGCATTATCAAAATGAAAGAAATAAGGGGCAAAAAGTAACTATGTAAATGTGGCAACAGTGTAGCAAACGGGTGTGAAGAACAAGAGAGTGTAATGAAGGCAAACAGGCTGCGGCGAACGGTTGTGATTCTTAGTTTTATTTCGCAACAGCTGAAATTAAAAGGACTAAAAGTTTTGAGACGTGAAAAAAATTTGAAAGGAAGCAGTTTTTGAAGCAAAATTTAAGGGACCATTTAGGGTACAGCTTCAAATGCTGTATTTCTGCAATTTCTGGAGATGATGTATTAGATGTTAACAGCTTTTCCCTCTAACTGTAAGACGATGATAACGGATAAATATTCTACTTATCAAAATTAAGAAAATTAAGTCCAAAAAGTAACCATGTAAATGTGGCAACAGTGTAGCAAAAGGATGTGAAGGGCAAGAGAGTGTAATTATCAAGCTGCTGCTTAGGGTTGTGATTCTTAACTCACTCAACCGAAATCAGAAGGAGCAAAGGTTTTGAAACGTGAAAAAAATTTGAAAGGAAGCAGTTTTTGAAGCGAAATCTAAGGGACCATTTTGGGTACGAGATTCCAATGATGATCTATTAGACTTCGGCAACTTTTAAATTTAACCGTAAAACGATGAGAAAGGATAAATGTTCCATCTAGTGGATCGCCTTATTCAGAAATACCACTGGTTATCGAAACCTCATTATCTATTGTCCATATCGAATTCTCGAGTAAAACTTCTACGGAAAGTTGTCTGATCATAAGTCTCTCCGAGCGGCTAACTAAAATAATGGTTACGGAATGTTTTCTTCCCAACAACTCTCAAATATAGCTTTACGAAAAGTCTCTCCGAGTGGATAACTAAAACAATGTTAAATTTACCGACCTGCTATATAAGAACTCATGAAACCGGAACTATAGCAGGTACTCTGAAAACATTGCCTAGACGATTACTATCTCTTTACTAGTTTAGGTTATCTCTAACGGTATAATTCAATTCCTTCAAAATTATAAAATAAAGTGCGGAAAGATACAAGTTGCTCGGAGTTCGACCAACAAATCGAAATTTCTAAAAAGTTCTCTTTTAAGAAAAGATGATCCGATTATCTTTAAACGGCTAGTCTTCGCTCTTAAGCAGAGTACTGTGAGATTAATTGAAAAGTCGCATAATTATTGGACGTTCCATTGCAGGAAATATACGGAGCTTTTGGTGTCTCTTCTAACTGAGAAGTTTGAAGTTTTCTGCCGAGACCCGACCTACTGTAAATTTCGTCTAAAAACTCTTGTTTATGCCCACAAAAAGTAAACTCAAAACCAACTTGACAATAGAACGTAAACCCGACTCAACCAAAAGTACCGACACTCTAGATCACAACTTTTGAAAATATCCTTGCCTCACCATATGAAAACCAAGAGGTCTTTTTTTATGGACTAACTGAGACCTTTGAAAAAATCGTAGCCAACTTGGATACCATTAGGTTGGTTCCTCTAAACAAAACGTCCAATAGCATCTCCACTTAACGAAAAAAAGACATATAGTAAATATACGTTCAGTCAGCGACTGAATTAAACTGAAGCTTAATTCCTCTTGCGAATATTTTTTTTTGTAGTTACTCCTTTTCATCCAAATTGCCGATTCTTCATCTTATACTTCCACATGATGCATGTATGATTTAATGCGCGGCAATTTGATGATTAAACGCCGTACAGCCGAGATTGAAGCTGACGTACTAAACCCTTGTCGAGACGCTCTTCAATTGATTTGGTCAGGAATCAACACACAAAGGCGCAACACCACGGCAATCCCGACAGCATTGTGCAACCGGCTCACAAGTCAGCGGCAGTATCGCTTTACAGTCGCTCCAACTGGTAGCACAGTGTATCGCGAATTTCACTCATTCAATCACTAACTTCGCTTTCAACCTTTGCGCCAACGATATGCTTTAAGCCAGTCATCGAGCCAGCTTCAATTGAAACGCCGCTGCAGTCTTGTGTTGCCGCCTGGCAGCTGGCCGGAGACAATAAACCGTAGCGAATGCTAGCGTACCAACGATGGTCGGCCTGTCGGAACTCACTCACAAGTGCTTCATCAATGGGCGTGCAGCGAGCCACTAATGGGCATATGCAATCAGTGCCGCTACCAAACCAAAGTTGCTTACTCTGCTATTGGCAGCGCGGCATTGCTTTACGTTCTTCTTGCCTTTTATTTTTTCATTTTCACTTTTTTCATTTCGTTCTTCCGTTTTTTGCTTTGAAATTGAAAACGAAAGCAAACCTGTTAAGATGGCAACACCACACTTGCCACTGCCGCTGTCAGCGCTGCCTGCAAGCTATGGAGGAAATGTGAAAAAACAAACTCATAAAAATGCTTTTGAAACATCTTCTATAACGATCTCTAAAAGAACATCAATTATGCTCTATGTTAAAACAGTGTGTTGTTTTGGAGATTAGATGACTTTGTTTTATATTAGGGTCTCGAAAGTTTCCAAAAAAGTTAGGGTTTGGATTGAATTATTGGCAATGATCGTAAGATCATATATTGGAAAGTCTCACGAAGTCTAGTGATCAAGTGAAAGGAATATGCCCTCTCTCTTTTTGATGTATAAAATTCTCCTTCTATAGGAAGTAATGCAATTTTTTATTGCATTAATAAATCAATTACAAGGAACTTCGTCTAAAACATTTGATTTTCATCCTTATATTCATATTCATATATCTTCATTTTTATATCCATATTTATATATTTGTGATAGTGTCTTTTCCTAAGGTTTTAAATTTGAATCTGACATTATTATTGCTATAAGTAATGGTATTGTACTTGAGTTACACTATATTTTTTAATGGTAGAGTCGGTTGGTGTTATTCTGATTTCTTTTGGCATTGGCTTAGTTTTTTCGTATTAGTTTTCGTGTTGGTAATGGTACTGGTGTTGGTAATGACATTGGTATTGATAATGATAATGGTATTGGTAATCTTCCTGTACCCAATACCAATTATAATTTATGTTGATTTTGAAATATAGTGAGACACATAACTATCTGTTGTAATGTAACGTATTGGTAATGGTAACGGTATTGGTATTGGCAACCATACTTATCCTGGTAATTGGTTTTGGTTTGTTTTATGTTAATTTTGAAATATAGTAAAGACGCAAAAGTATATGTTGTAATGCTACTGGTATTGGTAATGGTAATGGTGTTGGAATCATACTTGTATTGATCATTGATATTCGAATATAATTTGTTTGTGAAAAATGGTAAAGATATATAAATATTTGGTAATGGTAATGGTATTGGTAATCATTATGGGATTGGTAAGCATACTTGTATTGGTAAGTGGTAATGGATTTTATGTTAATTTTAAAATATGGTAAAGACACAAAAATATCCGTTGTAATGCTACTGGTATTGGTAATGGTACTGGTTTTCGAATCATACTTATATTGGCAATTGCTATTGGAAAAATGGTAAAGACACATATGTAAGTTTTCGTTTTGCATTAATTATTTATATTGAAAATAATATTGCTATTGGTAGTGAAATTGATATTGGTAATAGTATTTTGGTGAGTATTGGTATTATTACTGATAGTGATATTTGTATTACTTTTAGTATTGGTATTGGTATAAGTATTGGTAAAGGTATTGGTATTACTTTTGGTGTTGGTATCGGTATTGGCCTTGGAATCAGTATTGATGCTGGTGTTGGTGTTAATATTTGTTATTTATATTGAGGTTGGTATTGGTATTGGGGTTAGTATTGTTTAAGTTATTGGTATTAATATTGCTGTTGATATTTGCTTTGGAATTGATATTGGTATTAATATTTGCAAAGGGATTGATATGGGTATTAGTTTTGGTATTGGTATTGGTATTAGTATTGGTAATGGTATTTATATTAGTATTGGGGTTGATATTGATATTAGCATTTGTTATCGATATTGGTATTTGTAATGGTATTGATATGAGTATTAGTATTAGTATTGATATTTATGTTGGTAAGGTATTGATATTGGTATTGGTAATGGTATTGGTATTGGTATTGGTACTGGTACTGGTAATGGTACTGGTATTGGTATTGATATCGTAATTGATATTGCTTATATTAGTATTGATATTGGTATTGGTAATGATACTGGTACTGGTATTAGTATTGGTACTGGTAATGGTATTGGTATTGGTATTTGTATTGGAAATATTATGGATTTTGCGTCATCTTCTAAATGGAAGGTATTGCATTACATTGCTTGTGATATTGACAATATATAGTTGTAATGGTTTCGGTTATTACAGTGTAATTATTTTTGAATTGCTACCCATACTTTTGTCTAAGCTAAATTTTACTAATTCCAAACACAACTTTGGAATTTTGAGTAACTCACTGCCGTATTGATCCCACAACAACACATTATTCTCTTGACAAACAACACGACAGTCAACAAAATATCTACGCATGCGCAACAACGTGAACGAGTGCGACCACCGCCCGCTGCCATTTGGCACATAAATCAAGTGTTGACAGACAGACAGCTGAGCAGACACACAAACATACGATAGAAGTAATAAAATCGAAGAGACACAACGACGGCCACCTTGTGGTTGTTATGCGCTGCTTTAGTGTGTAAATTTAATGGATTCCTTAGTGCCTCGTACTTTTTGTCGCGCTATGTGCGGTAAGCTTGCAGCGCTGCACTTATATATAACACATTCTGCGGCGGTTTGCTTTATTTGCTTGCTTTTACGCATTTTAAAATTCAACTAATAAAATAAAATGGCAAAAAATACGAAAAAGAAAAATAAATTGTATATATGTATATGTGTGTATGTGTTTGGTGTTTGACTGCTGCTAAAATGAATTGATTCGCTTCTAATTCAAGCGCGCAAGCAATGGCGAATGCAAAGGGACCCTTGTGCTTGTGGCTGTAAGAGGCAATGCATTCTCAGACGAATGCGCAAACAAACCAAAAGGCAAAAAAATTTTTTCAAGTGACTGTGGAAATGTATATGTGTGTGTGTGTTTGCTTGTTTACTTAGGCTTTTTTACTTTTGCAGCATAAAACCCATAAATAATTGCAGTTTTTGAACGCCTCTAAGCCTTGGCAGTAAAAATATTTAGTATATATTATATACAAGTATGTACATACATACATACATGTATACATATTTCGCATTTTTCTGCTATTTGCCATTATTTATGTTTTTGTTATTGTTTCCAAAGTGTAGTTTGCTTTTGCTTTTATTTGCTTTTCGATGCTCAATTTTATGACTTGAAATTTTATTGCATTTCATTTTGGTCCACATTCACCTCACATGCGGCTAGTGACGAGCGTAGCCAAATGCAACTGCTAACGTAAATACTTACACTAAACGTACATATCTACTATACATACATATATACATGTATACATATGTATTTGTGCACTATTGTAACAACTACAACACTTGCTTGTAGCATTTTTGCGAAAATAGCCACTGATGTCATCTTTCGCCGAAAAATAAACACCAACTAAACAAACAAATGCAACGTTGGGCATGCTTACATACATATTATGCATACATACATATATACACACACACATAAGTATACATTCATATAGTGTAGATGTATGTATGTATGATTTCTGCCCAGTTATCTGCCTTTGTAGCTGTTCGCTTACACATTGCTTTTCTTCGTAAGAAACGCAACAGATTTCGCGATGCAAATCAATTGCGCTGCAACCAGCCAAACTTTTGCGAAAGGTAAACGGAAATGTTTGTGAATATGTGTGCTTCATTGGAATTGAGATATGAGGTGATTTACTTGATTGTTTGAAGAACGCCAAATGTTGGAAAAACGACGTAGCAATTTTATTCACAAACCATAAACATATGTATGTGGTTCTAAAATTGAGTTAATGTTTGGGAATATTATTTTCAAATTTATTTTTAAATTAAAAAATAATTTTTGTGTAATTTTTTTACTTAACTATTGATTTTTTTGTTCAAACTAAAACAGCAAAATTTTAATTTTTTATGTTAACATATAAATTTAACTAAAATTAGTTACTAATTAATAGTTATATGATTCATTATAAATGAGAAAGTTATTAATTATATAATTAATTACAAATAATTTCCAAAAAATTGTTTTTTTAAATAAATATATTTTTTACTTAATTATAAATTTATTATTAATTACAAAAAATAAATATATAAATTATATAATTAATTATATAAATAATTAAATTTATAAATTATATAATTAATTACAAATATTTTTAAAAAATTTGAGTTTTATCATTTTTGTTTTTACTTAATTATACATTTCTTTTTTAACAAACAACAAAAATTTGTATCTTTAGTAGCTTTAGTATGTAAGGTGATTTACTTAATTGCTTAAAGATTGTTGGTTATATCATTTTCTAAGTTTGTTTTAACTAGAAAATTATTTTTTGTGCAATTTATTACTTAATTATATATTTATTTTTTAGCAAAATTTTAATTTAATTTTAATTAACGTATAAATTTAACTATAAATAGTTACTAATTATTTAAAATTATTAATTATAAATGAAACAGTTATTAATTATGTAATTATTTTGAATATTGTTAACTGTTTTTTTTTTTTTGGTTTTTGTATTTATTTAATTTTTTTAAATAATTAATTTCGAATAATTATTTTTTTTTTTAATTTAACTTGCATATGTGTATGTTAAATTTTGAATTATTCGAAATATTTTTTATATATAATATGTACTTTAATTTAAATTTTAATATTATAATAATAATTTTAAAATTTTTAACGCAAGTGCACACAATTATACCAATTTTTTTAATTTAATTTGTAATCGATTTTTCACTATAAATATACTTATGTATAATAATTTTAAATTCAATTTTATATAAGAAATAATTAATTTAATTTTAAAATATTAATTAATAATTGTAAAAATAAGTAGTTTTGATATCTTTAAAGGTTAATTATTATTGATTTTAATTAATTATTAATTATATAATAATTTTTATGGTAATAAATTAATTATATTCTATATAAAATTTTATTTAAAAATCTTATAAATATATTTATAGTAAAAAAATCAATTACGAATTGAATTATAAAAATTAATTAATTAATAATTAATATTTTTTTATTAATAATTAATATTATTAAAATTAATTAATTAATAATCAATATTTTATTTATTAATAATTAATATTTTATTTTCAAACAATCATTTTTTTTTTTAATTTTTAGTTTAAATAATTCATTTATTTAGACTTATTCACGATTTATATTTTTCCTTTAATTTATTGCCTTTCAACATATTTTTTATTTATCTATTGCTTCATAAATTTAAACACAAATACTTACTAAAAGTATTTTATACACTTTAATTAATATCTATAATGCATTCGGTTTGTAATTGTCTAAATTGTTAATTATTAATTAATTAAAACTTTTTATTAATTATTTCTTTTTTTTATTTATTAATTAGAATATTCTTTTTGCCAAGCGAATCATAACTTTTTTTATTTTTAATAATTTTCCCTTTATTGCTTTATGCTTAAATTTTTTTAATTTTAATGTTTTAATTTTGTTTTATTTTCCTTATTATTTTTTATAATTATATTAGCACTTAATGCCATATTTGTATTATCATTTAGTGACCAAATTGCAAAACCGTCTACTCACGCTCATATAAATAAGTATGTATATAACTGTATTTGTTTACTGTTTCGGAAGTGTACTCTTAATACCATTGAAATCCAAAATCCACCGCCATATTATCTGCTTATGCCCGATAAAATTCCTTTCTAATGACAATAAAAAGATAAACAAAACATTCCTCAGATAAGAAAGCTGCCAGCGTTTGGAAGAATATCTGTATGAGAAAGCTGAAATTTTAACTAATATGGAAGGAAAGCTATATATATATATAATACATAGATATGAATATATGTATATATATATCAAATAACTGATACTATATTTTATCTATTTACGCTATATACATGTATAATGTTATGTGTGAGTAGTTCTGTTGACTCTTATCTAGGCTATGCGCCGCTTATCTCTTCATATTGAAGGAGAAGGTGAGCGAGCTTAGCTGGAAGTGGTTCGATAAGTGGAGTTCTTCTATGTGATTATGGTAGATAACAGTTATATATATTGAGAAAAATATATATACTATATATATAATATATATACGTATTTATAAAGTTGCTTGGTATAGGTTTCATGCGAAAACTTGCTTTGAAAAATAAAATAAAATCAATATTATTTAATAACCGTCATTAAATTTTATATATAGTAAACTCCAGATTGGGAGAGGTTTGTAAGCTTCTTTACGGTTGGGTGAAATAATGTTGCAGTGTTTTTCAAGCCGTGTTTGTTGCCACTGAGGTTGCGCTAGATCTACTACTACGGAGTGTAGCCTCCTTCAGCGAGGAAAATATCCACTCTGATAGCAGGGCGACGATACCAGCCTCGAGCTCACTAACCGTGCGTTCAGAGCTGGTTCAAGAATACCTAACCTTGTTATCAATGACATCGAGTTAATTTTTGATGCGACTAGTATGGATGCCAGACCACAGCGAAATTCGGAGGGAACTGTAAAGCTGACGAGCTGACAAGAAAACGCACCCAAACCACGTTTTCAGTTGAACTAGAACGGTTTTGGGAAATCTACTGAGCTCTTTTGGTAAGGCTAGCTTTTCCCTGATTTTGGGAGTTCTAACAAGCTATTGTGATATCATAGTCCATGCTATAGAGAATCTTACCAGACGCCAGCTGCAAAGTTGTGTGGAGGACCTCAAACGAAGATGGGAGAATGAGAGTCGCGGTAGATGGCCGGCCAGACTAATAAAGACCTAAACTTATGGACAAGTCGTAAATTTCGACGAGCTGATGGTAGACTCAACTTTAAAAAAAAAAGATAAATATATAGATCACCCGTATTTTTGACTTTTGGCATAAAAGCCGTTGACTTAATGCGGTTTCTTATCATTTTAGTAACTTCGAAACAAAGAAATTTAATTCTTGAGGTTAGATTTCATTCTGAGAATCAATATCTTTTACTTTGCTGTGCATTTCTTGCGATTTTCAATCTAATTGTTGCTTACAAATTTCTCCAATCAATCTCACAACCGTAAGTTTTGTAAAAAATAATTTTTTCTTTCTGCCATCTCTGCCAACTCTGCCTCTGCCGCGCTCTGCACAACATTAAACTATTTCAAAGCCAAATGGATTTGACGTCGCACACATGTAAAAGTCACAAAGTGCAATAACCAAAATTGTAAATTTCGAAAATAAAATCATTTTTCAAACGCAACACACGAAATTCGTATTTCGGCAGCATTGACGACGACTGCTGCCAATTCGAATGCCACCGAAGATAATCCACGTTGCAGCTACACGCTTGTTGTTTTTGTATTTCGTGATTTGTTGCAGCTTTATGACATATTTATTTTTGAAATAATCATATTTTCTCAATTTTATTTTCGTTGTGTGCTTTGTGGAATGCGTTGGGTTTGTGGGAGCACACACTAACGGCATTTCAGTGTCGAAAGCGCAATGCTCGTATTTGAAGAGAAACTTTCATCTTCGTTGCCTGGTGAAATGTTTTTTTTTTTTTTTGTTTAGTTGTGGATTAAAGCAACAATAAAGTTTTAAAAATATGCACGCGTTTATGAAATGATCCGCATGAATGACAGCAAACAGCGCGTCGGCCGGCGCTGCCTTTGCTTCGTGCCATGCATTTGGTGAATGAAGACAAATCGGCAGCGGCGACAAGGCGCTTAAGCGTTGGCGTATGCACTTTCAATTATATTTCTTTGTTGTTTTATAAATAACTTAATTAGTTTCGGGATTAGTGTGCTATTCTTTGTTCCGAACGCATGTAATATCTATGTCAAAGGCATTAAGTACACAGCTGATTTACAGAGAACACTTCAGTGCAACGAGAGTAGGGTGATGGGTGGCGCTTAAACTATATCAGTGAAATTTTAAGAACTTCTAAAGTTGAGAGGCTAAATTATGAAAAAAAAGTTAACAGGGAACAAAAATATATGCGGTATGAGAACATGAGGTTGTACAGACTGAGGTTTGTTTAAAAAAATCATTGGCGATATGTAGAAAAAAAGTTTGGATCCCCTTCAACTCGTGGCAGTTCTTCGTGAAGTTTTTTCTCCTGTCGCTGACCACTTTTCATATACCCGATGTGTGAAAACCCACCAATCTAAGGGAGTCATATCGCCCGGTAATATTGGTTCTCCTTGATCCATGAGGACCTGTGGATGCTGGACAGGAATGATATATCTAACTAAGGTCCTCAACCCAACACCGATCACTTTTCATATATCCAATGCATGGAAAGTCGGACCAGTGGTTCCTCCTTTAAAATCAACCAAACCAGAAATCTAAGGGAGCCATATCGCCCGATAACACTCTTTATTTCCTTGATCCCAAAGCCATTTTTCATTAGGACTTGCGGAGGCTGGATGGGAATAAGATATCTAACCAAGGTCCGCAACCTATCGCTGACTACTTTTATACATCCTGTGTGTGGAAATTCGGACGCGTGATCCTTCCTCTGAAATCAGCCGAACCCGCAAACTAAGGCAGTCATATTGTTCGATATCTCTCGTTTCCTAGGCAGTGAAGACACTTGTGGCCTTATTTTTGCCGATCTTCAGTCTAGCAGACCATCAACATGGCTTTCGGCCAGTGCACAGCACCGCGGTTGGCAATCAACGGCCTACCTGTTTCGTGGACAAAATTGTAGGTTAAGAAAAACTCAATTCCAAACAAAGAAAAATTCTAGGTTAAGAAAAATTAAACAATGATTTCGCAGAGCGATGTCCTTTCCCCGCTACTGCTTAGCTTCTTTATTTTAAATATTTGGCAACCAAGAGTGGAAAACTTTATCACTTCATACTCAGATGATTGTACCATATTGAAGTCAAGCAAAGTAATTGTTGACATGTGTTCAAAAGTTAACAGCTTTCTCATCGATCTTTATTCCTCTTTCTCTAAAAGAAGCTTCACACTCTTCTTAAATAATACACAATTCACAATAAATGGCTAGCGATCATTTTCACGAATTGGTCTAAGGAGTATAGGCCGTTTCACTTAACAGCCCAAGCTCTTTCATTTCGCATATCACGGTAATTATTTTCAAAGTACGGGGCCGCAACAAAATCCTCAGTCGCAAGCCAGCAGCATCTGGGGAAAGGACAAAGAAACGTTGTTGACAACACATAAGCCAATTAGCGGACCAGTCATCAACTACGCTGGCCCAATAGAGTCGCCAGGATGCAGTGAAACACAAACGAAGAAGCTTCAGACGTGTCAGAATACTGAACTCCGTACAATTGCAGGATGCCTCCTGATGTCTCCGGTCAAACACCCTTACAGTGAGGCGTGCATGCCTCCGGGTAGGGAACACTTGGTAGTCCTCTTCAAAAATCATCCCTGCCGTCATCTGCTTGAAGCGGAGCCGCCTCCTAGGATCATCCGACCAGACTACGGGCCCAACAAACTTCAGACAAGCAATGACTGCCATTCATAGTGGAGCCAGTACAATCTCCCCGAAAAGTGGATAATATTTTAGCAAGTTAATCTCCTAGTTATAAAGAATTTACACCCACATACCAAATACCGCTTACCCTAAGGTCCGACTCCGTCGAAACAGAGGTTAAATAACTTCGATGACAACCAATTTGAACCTTACCACCCCTTGCCTATAGATTAGTACAGGTAATGATCAAGGGACTAGTCAAGATTTTTGACAAGATGTCAGCTTCTCAAAAACGAAGCCTTTTGTGAATAAAATACGCTTTAGAGTGCCTTAAAAATCGAAATTATTATCAAAAATCTTACTCCTTTGATGATTACAAATATATGTAGCTGTATGTAGAAAGTACTCTGGGTTGAGCATTTATATAGCAATTTTTCTAAGCATAACGTCAAACACTTCGGTCCTCTTTGACAGCCAGTTTGACAGATATCTCTGTAGACATTTTTTTTTGTATAAGGAGCTTTTAAGAGGATACCGGGATAGCCACTAATTCGGTAAATATAGACCGCGGTCTAAGAAAAGTCTGTAGAGGATAATATTTTTAAGTATAATGAACAGAAAAGTCAAACAATTATGTCTACTTTGATAGCCAGTTTGAGAGATATCTTTCCCAGAGAAAATGTACCTTTAAATACTGAATACATATGTATATTTAAGTAAGACGAAGTTATTAGTTCAAAATAACTTCATATCATAATGAAGAGATTTTGTTGAAAGCGGTTCAAAGTTTCATATTAAAATACGTAAAAATATAATTTTTTTTTGTCAGTCCGGGTCAAATTTGATCAGATGATGAGTGGAATGAAAATGTCATTTAAAAGTTGCATTTAAAAGTTTAAGCAGGGAATAACAAAAAATGTCTGTGAAATATATATATTTATGTATGTATATAAATACTTATTAATATAAATTTAAAGAAGGCAAAGTCACAAAAGTTAAATAAATTAACTAAAACTTCAGTCAAAGTAGAGAATTTCAGTTCAAAAATTTTTCTTCGCTTTGTGAGACTTTCAAGAATGTATATCAAAACAATATCAAACAACAACAAATACAGTAACAAAGATAGAGTACAAAAGCTCGGCACAAAAGCTTTGCATGGCCTTAATAATCAATAGGCCTATGCGAAACTAATATCTCAAAAAAAAAAAAAAGGCAAAAAATAATAATAATATCAATAACAATAATTGCAAAAGGCTAAAGTCGGAAAAAGGCGGTAATTTTGCATTAAAGCGAATTTCACGCTATTGAAAACCACTCAGTGCCACAGCAAGAAAAAAATCACCAACTTCCCAGTTTTATTATGCTACGACCTTTTTGTGATTATTTATTTGTTTAGTATTTTTCTACATTTTTTTATTGCCTTTGCTTTGTTGTTTAGCGCTAGAGGCTAATTACAATAGGCCGCAGCATATTGAAAAGTAAATAGGCAATATTGGAAATTATGGAAAAAACCAAATAACAATTAAAAAAATAAACGAGCAAAGCAAAGATTGTAAAGAGCACAGAATTGCACAAAAAGCTGTTAATTCAAAATAAGCAACAACAAATACAAGTGATAGTAAAAAGAACAATAGAGTATAGAAGTGCTGGTAATGAAATAGCAGGCACTTTTTTTGTTATTGGTTGATATAATAAACTGGCAAATAAATAGAAAAAGTATAGATAATTAAAAATTTAATTTTAATTAAAAAAATTAAAAAATTAATTTTAATGAAAAAAATTAAAAATTTAATTTTAATTAAAAAAAAATAAAAAATAAATATATTTACTAAAAAAATAAAAATTTAACCAAATAATTCGCTCGCAAATAGCAGCTTATTCCAAATTTGGCGCATAATTCGGCCTTAAGTGGATATAACTCATTTGCATGTGAAAAAATAACGTTTTTTGTGATTTTTTTTCAAGAACATTTAGAGAGCTAGAGGACGAAACTATGAGAAAAGGCTGTTTGGCGGTAAGGAAGTTTTTTTTATTGTCTTTTTAAATTCTGCAACACCTCTAGAATATGGTCCTAAATTCTCAAGTTCATCTGAGTAATAGTTTCGAAGGTACAGCTTTGAGAACTTGTGCGCACTTAGTCGTCGTGTGCGGAGTGTTTAAACGCGTTTTTCTCGAAACTGTGTTTTTGAAGTCGGTTAGCAAGATTTACTCAATCGATCTTCATGAAATTTTACACAAGTCTTTGAGATACAATTCTTAACGACTTGGACGAAGAAAATGTTGCGAACTATTCACTGAATTTTTAATTTTCAGTTTTTTTTCCTCCCTTCAAGCCCTAAGTTAAGGTTTTGACTAAAACACGTATTTTTTACTTTAGTTGACCCTCTAAGGAGTTATCCTGCAAAACCGGGCGCACCTTTTTTTTGAGAGGTCTCCGGAAATAGCGTCGCAAAGGCCGAGTTAAAAATATTTTTGTCCAAAAATTTCAGAATTTCTTTGTTAATAGTGTATGTTTGCAACAATAAAAAAGTCTAAAATAATGAATTTTTTTATGAGAAAAAAATTGTAGAAAAAATGTTGCTTTTTACCGCGAAAACTCTTAATGTTTTGGGGGCCGATTACATTAAGGATGTAACAATTTTCTCATATCTCCCAAATAATATCACGGTACCACTTCAAATTTTCATTGAATATTCTATTTTTTTTATATAAGTTGTAACTTTCATATTTTATATTTTTGAATATTATTTTTAATTTTACTTTTTTTTGTAATTTTAATTTTTTTTTTTTGTAAAGTTGGTACAAATAAATTGTTTTTTTCTTTGGTTTAAGTAGTTTGTTCGATTTCTGTAATTCTTTAAAAGTCTATTTTTTCTATTTTCTTTGAATTTATTAAACATGTCTATCAAGAATTTTTTATTTCACTGTTTATTTTTTCCGCTGTCCATTTATATTTTTTATTTTTAAGTCTTACTTTTCACGCCCTTGCACTTGTTTTTATTTTGTTCTTGTTGTTATGTGTAACTTTCAATATTGCCAGCATAAGTGGCACCTATATATGTATTTATAGTATGCGTAATCATACATATGTAAGTCATTATGTTTGTAGCAGATGTCACCGTGACCCATTAAACCGCAGTAACCGCACCAACGGGAATTTTTAAATTTCATATAAATACATACATACATACACATGTATATTTATAATAATTGCATAATTACATGGCTGTCCGTTGTCCTTAAGTAGCAAAAGGTACTGAGCATGACATATCAACTGTGAAGGATTTTTACTCAATCCACTCCAGACTTAAAAATATACGATTTACCTGCTGCGGTTTGATGTTTAATTTCATGGAGTTAGTTTTTGCAAAATCTTTTATAACCCATGGAATTTTAGATTTGCTAATATACTAAATCAACATTTTCAAAATGATTTTAATTACTTATAAGTCACGATTTAATACAGTAAAACATTTTCCGAAATTTAATTATTAATACCACAACACATACATACATGCATATTTCTATGAAATTCTATAAAATTCCACAGCGAATGCAATAACGAAAGAATGCTCGTTCATACACACAAAGGAACTTCCCATATAATTCCTTCCGACTTCCACTATATACTCCTCTATACTCATCAAATGTTACACATGCAATCAATAGTAAACAAATATGCAGCTCTCTATAATTACATACACACTTAAATATACATATTTACGTACCGCATACATATTTACATTTCCAATATTTCCAACCTGTCACTAGCTTACTTGCCTTTGCCAACTCGCTGCAATAACAAAATTGTTACATTCATTGCAGGTGCTGCAAAACAAACAAAGTCTGAAAGCAATCCCACAAAAAGAATAAGCACGCATGCAAAATATTCGCAACGCATTTATATATGTATACTTCTTATGCACTCTCCATTCTCTCCCACTGAACTACATAATTGCAGAAACATTAATGGTTTGTTGTTGGAAACGGCAACAGCAAACATCAAGCAGTGGAGTGAGAGACTGCGTGTTGTTGCGCTAATGCACTAATTAAGAGATCAAAAGTATTGATGAGTGGCTGTGAGAGACATCGTGAGTATGTTGGAATGTTTTACCTTTTGGCTACATACTCATTGCAAGTAAAGGAATTTCATGAACTGTTGCTTCTTCCGTTAAAGAGTAGAAAAAATGTCCATTTGACTATAATTCTTTAATAATTAATTAATAAAATGTGTTTAAAAGTGTTTTAAAATGTTTAGTGAAGTGTTTAAAGTGCAGTGCAAGTTAAAAGTGTATAAATAGTGTAGTGAAAAGTTGTGTTAAAGTGCTTAAAAGAAGTTGTGTGCGAAATCTAATTGGAATGGACATTTTTTGCGTTGTCGGTAGGGGTTCGTTTCATGTGGGTTGTGTGCGCGCATGCAAAGACACGGCGCAACAGGCAAATATGTATGTATGTAAGTAGTAAAATGATTGTGCTATTTAAATTTAAATAATATGTGCCGCATAAATTTATTAAAATTATTATTTTTGAAAAATAATAGAAGTAAAGTGAGAATAAAATTAATAAAATTCTGTGGTGAAAAGCCATATGCATAGTAATGAACGTGCATCGTTTCGTATAGCATGTATGGTATGTGAATACGCGTCGGGTTCGGTTCGTGCGCATCGGTATAATCTATGGTAGTGTGCGGTAGCGTGTGCGTAATTTAAAAAAAAAAAACAAAATATAGTAAAAATTAATGAGTGGTGAAAGTGTGAAGTGCGGTAATCGCTGTATGCGTTCGTCCATTGATATAAACGTTAAGTTCCCTAAAGACTATGCAATGAATAGACTTCCAATATTGCAAACAAAGGCCTCTTAATTTTCATATGCAGCACTATGCAAGTAACAGGTGATAGCTTTGGTGAGTACTATTCTTTGTTGCGTTTTTTAAAATTTTGTTATTGTACATAAAATAAATATACACTATTTTATGCATAATATTTCGAACTGTACACAATCGTCACATTAGTAAGGGTGTTGTGTTTAAACTGAAAAAATCGGCAATTAAAAACCGATTACGTATTAAATAATAGATTTTTTATTCAACTAAAATTAAATTTGCGCAATTTTTTATAAATTTGATTTTAAAGGGTTATAACCACTTTTGTATCGCAAAAATAGATGTTTTCCTGCAAAATTATTGAATTTACATATACTATTTGAAAATAATACCTCAAAAAATGTTAGTTGATTCGGCAAATAATTTTGGAGATATGACTATATTAAAAAGAAAATTTAACTTAGTGTAATTGGTTCCCAAAGCTTTCAACGTGTTTTTCTCAAAACGCTGTATTTAAATTCAATGAGAAACATTTTCACGAAAGGGTTGGACCGATCGACTTGTAATATACACAATACCCTCTTAGTTATATTTTTCAGGTAACTGTTATATATATTATTTATTATTATATTATATAAGTATTTAAAACTATTTAAATTTCTTAAGCAATTCTGAAGTAAAAATTTGTTAAAATACTTTCTTAAGAAGTCACAAGGTATTAAATTTCAAAAACTGTGTTGGTCGATTTTTAATAAGATTCACTGAGGGGAGCTAATAAGACCCTTCCATATTTCAAAATACAATCCTAATAACAGATATTTTTTATATTTTTTCTATTTTTTATATTTTTTTATATTTTTTCTACTCATGTAACTTACAGCACTGCTAGAGCCACATTTTTTCGTTTTAGTTATTGTTTTCTTTATTAATATTTTCCCTGTTTTACACATTTATTCCACAATTCCGTGCAATAAACTCTAGCTGACTTTATGACTCTCCTTTGGATACGCGTTGAAAATGTGAACGACACTTTTATAAATGTAACATTTGTAGTTTTACACGCTTTTCACGTAAATTTACTACAAACATAAGTATATATGGATTTTTATGCTTGTTTCCCTCCTTTTGTTTGTTTATTGTTATTTCACATCGACCATATCTGATAAATTGTGCAGAGATAAGGAAAAGGTTGTAGTTGCTCGAGTATTTAATGCCGTCAATTCCACTGTCATTTAAGTAAACAAGTCAATGCGAAGGCGAAACTTCACAAAATGTGACTCCATTACTGCAATAAAGTGGATGTGAACTCGTTTTTCACTCATTGAGGTTGTTACTCCAATTGCGTTCACTGCTATGTATATACAATATAGCATACATATGTATGTACATAGTATATGTATGTATGTATATACATACACTTTACATCTATAGTTAGGGTGTTATGTTAACACCGTTTTACTTTTAATACTAGTTTGTTTACATGCTATGTACATACATATGCATGTGACAAATCAATTTCATTTACTTTACACCTTTATTGTGGGTAAATATAGGGTATTTATGTAGGAAATATAGGTATATATAGATGGCTATGCAATATTTTTTTAATTTCCGGGAAATTGCTAGAATTATTTTCGGTACAAATTTGTAATTGCGAAACTATTCGAAAGTGTTACTCCTCAGTTAAATAATTTGAAATTTTCAGTTTCACTAACCGCCAGGAACTCGTTAAAGAATGGACGTTCAAAATTTCGTCTAAGTTTAAAATAAGTTCTTAACCCTTTTTACTTCCACGGTTTTATATGAACGAGTAGATATCAGTGACATCTCCATATACATACTAGTTCTTATATATGAGCGACAAGAGTACATACATTTTACCAGGAAGTTCTCTCATCTTCTTATTTCCTCCAATAAATGTAATTTCGGTAACATTGAAACCTTAAGCCTTCACTTTGAACTCTTTGTACGTCACCAGGATCGATTAGTCTGTCAGTCCCTTTATTCAGGTGAGTGGTTATTTCCGTTTCAACACTCTAACTGCTATTAACCAATTATCAGGCGGTCACTTGGGTTCGCTTTCCGACGGAAATAGGTAGTTTAGCCATTACTGGTTTAAAGTCGTATACTCCGATTTCAATATTTCCTAGTGCCATGAATAAACAAAAACATATTCATAACACGCAATGGAAATGAAAGCAAATTTCTGCCAGTCAACAAGGCCAGGTAGGCAAACGCGTGTTAATAACTCGCTCGCTCATCCACCACATACTCCACTCCACCAGCAGCAACATTACTTTCGTAAATAACTACAAAAGGCAAACTTGACAACAAGCCGTTAATTGAATTTGGTAGCTGCTGTTTGGCACCGAGCGCACGAATGTGAACGTACGCTTGACGAACGGCCGGCCAGTCAGCGCGTTTCAGTTTGCGCGCTTGATTTGTTTGTAAAAAAGCATTTTTTTTTTTTATTTTTGCTTGGCCGTGTGTTGCCTTTGGTGGGGGTGGTGGCGGCGCTGACGCTGCTTAGCCATTTGCTAGCGTGTCTGTGTAGTGATTTTCGTATTCAGCGCTGTCATTTCATTAGTGCTTTAATTATTATTTAAAAACGCTTTTGTATATTTCTTTCGTGTCTGCGCGTTTTTTTCAGTTTTATGTACATATGTAAATTGTGTAAGTGTGTGTATGAGAATTCCATGTAAATCTCTGTTATTTCTGCCGCTGATTGCGGAGATGTGAGTGCACAACCTTCAGCTAAGCTCAAGCTGTAGCTTAAAATTAAAGCAGGTTTGTGTTTTATGACTTTACTTCGCGGAAATGCTACTAAGTAATCATATTTTTGGGGTTTACGTGCGGTTTGTTGGCTTTAAATTGTACTCGAAATTGTTTTTATTTTCCTTTTCTTTTCGTAAAGTTTTGTATAAAAACTAGCAAATTCGAAAGCATTACAAACAATAACTTCAAATTGTGGGCTCAGAACCTTGAGTATTTGCTAAGGTGTTTGTAAGTATTCCAGTTCTTTGAAATGTGTTCGTAATGTCTGGATATAATAACAGTTTTCTATTTTCTATTTCACTCTTTGCGTCTTGATATTAAATATTGTATATAGTTAGTTTTCCACTAAACAGTAGAATAGTACTTAGAGCCAAACAAAATTCAGTTTCACTGTTATTCTTTGAGGCTGAACTACTTAAAAAACAGATTTCTTGTCGTAGAGGAATAAATACATGAAGATGAGCACAAATGTAACAATTTTTCAACTGGAACAATCAAATCACTTCTTTAATGGTTTTTAGGGTTCGGTATTCGATAGAAATATCTTCTCTTAAAATACTGAAGAAGTCCTACGGTGGGCAAAAAATAGTAAAACTTTTCAATTTTAATTAAAATTTAGTTAATAATAATTTAAATCAATTTTAATTTCTGAGGACAAAAAATAGTAAGGCTTGAATTTAAATTGATTAAATTTTAATAAAGTTAAATTAATTAAAAAATTAAATCAAGTTTTAGCTAATGTGGGAAAAAAATAGTAAGACTTTTTAATTTTAATTAAAATTTAATTAATTTAATTAATAATAATTTAAATTAATTTTAACTTCTGCGTACAAAAATAGCATTAAATTAATTTATTAAATTGTTTTTAAATTTAATTAAGATAATAAATAATATTTTTTTAAATTTTAATTATTAACTAAAAAATTAAAATTAAATTAAATTTAATTTAATTTAATTTAATTTTAATTTAATTTAATTTAATTTTTAATAAAATTAAATTAAAAAAGTTAATTAAATTTAAAAAGTCTTACTAAATATTTTCTGCTCATTGTAGTATATATTCCTCTTCAATATGCTCACTTAAATTCGTGCTGCTATCGTTAGCTAGCGTTCACATAGGTTACCCATTACCAGCATATTATTTTTTCTTTTTTTTATAAAACACACAATTTCATTAATTATTATTTGCCAAATTTTTGCGCAAATTTTCAAACTGTCATTTCGTTATATTAATTAATTCTCAATTTATTGACGATATCAGCGCAAACGCACTACCACAAATAAGCGCAAGTCCACAGTTACCAAAACCACAACCGGCGAATAACCGCCAGCAACAACAATAAAAACCGTATGAGAAATTTAATTAAGAAAAAATGCAAAAATTAAAAACTAAATAAAAAATCCCGTGAACTTTTTCTACGCGCCAACAATAACAGTATTATTGAAATATGAACCACACACACACACATATGAAGCCGCGCGTATTGACAAAAATGCATATGTGTGTTTATTGTTGTTTTCTTGTTAATATTTTTTTCCAAGTTTTTTCGTTGTTTGCTGCTCTCGCTGCTGTCGTGATTGTTGCTAGGCATATTGATCAATCGATTGCCAATTATTGGTCGTCATAAATACAAATGAATGTTTGTAAGTACATATGGGTGTATTGTTTGCCGCATGGTGCAGAAAAAATATCTACCAATATATGTATTTACACAAGTGTATATTTCATTCGTGTGCAAACATCATATTCATATTCATAACCAAATATCCGTATAAAAATAATATACACACATACATACACGGCGTAATGGCCTGTTGCTATGAACATGTTATTAGAGGCACTTCAATTACAAAATATATCCAGAAATTTGTCAACACATCGAAAACGCATTCATCGGTGGAAATTGCTGTTTGTTAACACAATTCAGTGATGGTGAAAATTATGGCTTTATTCGGCAAAAAATTATGGATTATTATCATAGTTACCGCCAATATTTATTAAAATTAACCGTTTCTTCTTCTCAGGAAGGTACTTTAAAAAACCATTAAACTTTTTAAAGATATCCTAAGCATAATTATATTTCCACTTTTACATTCATAAAATTAGAGTTAATACTTTTGAACAATCTTGTAAAGTATAGTCGAGAAGTTCTGTATAGTGTCTATTCTTACAATCGAGAGTAGTTTTACATTGAAACTTGGAAAATAACAGACCCGGAGTACATTTTGTTAGGCTCAAGGCGTTTCTCCTTCGAAATGTGATATGTTTCAGTCTTTAAGTATTGTCGTTATCTTTTAATATTCCTCTCGTTCATTATAGGATGAGGAAGACTTTTATTTTTGGTCGAACTTAAGTCAAGAACCTATGTTTTGGGAAAAATATTTTTATTTTCCTTCTATATGTTTTTGTACGTATATGAAAAAAGAATTAATAGTAAATCCATGTTTTTTTCAAGTTATATAACGAGTTTTATTTTTATATTCAAAAAATGTAAAGGATTGTACTTTTACCAGAACTTTTTATTACTTACAGCATATTTTTTTAAGTATAATAAAATATTAGGTTGTCAAAAAAGTCTTGCGGTATTTTCGTTGGTTGGCGCTGAAAGCGCGTAGTTCTAGTTTTATTCGTCGCATCGGGTCATGCTATACCTTTTTGGAAAGCTCATTTCCCGCGCTAACACGTGTTTGATTGATTGTCGTTTCTTTTAAGTCGTTCGTGAGTTATAACGTCGCAAACATGGAGCAAAATAAAGAAAAAATACGGCATATTTTACAGTACTACTACGATAAAGGCAAAAATACATCTCAAGCCGCTAATAAAATTTGTGCTGTTCATGGACCCGATACAGTTTCCATTTCCACCGCACAACGATGGTTTCAACGTTTTCGTTCTAGTGTAGAGGTGGTCGAAGATGCGCCACGCTCCGGAAGGCCTGTCGTCGAAAATTGCGATAAAATGGCTGAATTGGTCGAAAGAGACCGGCATCAAACCATTATAAACCATTTGAAGAAGCTTGGAGTCACTAAAAATCTCGATGTATGGGTGCCACACGAATTGATTCAATAAAAATACCGCAAGACTTTTTTGACAACGCGTTCTTGCTCGACTCGGGAATTTTTTTCAAAAGAATATCGTAAACGTGATCGTGCGAATTCCGATCCCACATTCATGAAGAGCATGGATTTATGAGTTTGACATTTTATTATTAGCCATATTGAGGCGTTTGCGTGAGATCATCTGTCGAAAACGGCCGGAACTGTGGAAGACCAATTCATGAATTTTTTTATGATGAAATGCACCATAGCATCGAGTCATGATTGAGACCTAATTTAAAGCCAAAAACGCAATAAATACCATTAATCACCCACCGTATTCACCAGATTTGGCTCCGTGCGGTTTTTTCTTGTTCCGCAAACTGAAATTACCATTCTGTGGAACCCCTTTTCAGTCGATCGAAGAGATAAAAAAATATTCGCTGAGATTTAGCTTCTTCCCCATCCCTAAAAGTGCTTATCAAAAGTTTTTTGTAGCCAGGAAAAATCATTGGTATGAGCGGGTGGGGATTACTTTGGAGGCGAAAAAATAAATGTTGACGAATAACTAAATATTTTGGGCTTTGTTTTCCGGGCACTTTTTTATCACAATAAAATTGCGCTAAGCTGTTTCGAAATTTCGATTCTCGAAAAAAATAAATAAATATACGATATACTAAATATGCATGTATATGTATATGGTAGGGTTACATCCTATGGTTCATAAACTATCCTATGGTTCATAAACTTACCGATTATTGCAGTAACCTATTTTTCGGTTATCACTTATTGGCTCCCATTTCCAATACAAAATTTATATTTATCATTACTTCATATTCAACCGAGTAAATTCAATTTTTATAATTTAGCAAAAACCTAGAAAATAATTGCAAAAAAATTAAAATTATTATATAAAAAATAATTATAATAATATATGTAATATAGTAATATTATTTTATTAGTATTATTATATTTTTTTGAAATTCTTTAAAAATTGCTTTTAAATGAATTGCTTTAAATAAAATTAAAATGTATATATATTTTTTAAAATTATTTTAGAATATTTATTTCAATTAAATTTAAAAAAATATAGTTTTAAAATTTATATATATTTTTTAAAATTATTTTAGAATATTTAATTCACTTAAATTTAACAAAATTATTTTAAAAAATATTAATTTTTCGTTTATGTTTTATTTTTGCTTCGAAATATTTTTGAGAAAAAAAAATAAAAAATATTATTATAGCCTATTAATCAGCATGACTCCATACAAAAAATATTTTTATCACACTTCACACTAACTTCGACTGCAAGGAGATGCACTCATACATACAGATACATAACGACAATGCATGTTTCCAACGCTTACCTCAATACTAAACGTGTTATTTGCTTATCTTATCTACAAAAAAATAGTATAATGCGTAAGTTAGCACACAACGACATACTAGCGCTGTGCCGCTTACCTTCACACCGGCACACAAACAAATATATGCATGTATTTCCACACATACATACATACACACGCTGTCTACGAAAATAATATGGATATGTCTGTCTATAGTAAACGTAGTAACTCGCATTCACTACAATACAAAAGTGGGAATAATAGAAATACTACAAAAACAACTCACATTAACTTTTCAAAATCTAATGTGGGTATCTCTGAGTGTAGTGTTTGCCATGGCAGCTTGCTAGCGTGCGTTTCTTTTCCTATAACACTTTTTCCCTGAATTTGTTTTTGTACTAGTATTTGTTGATTATTGAGTTTTTATCTCTATGCCTGCGTGTGTGTATTTATGCGTATGCGCGCGCATTTTGCCGCTGCTGCTTTTACGCATTTCGCAGCGCGTCGCAACGCTTTTAAGTTTTTTCTTATTATTTATTTTTATTTTATTTATTTATGTGTTTTTTATTAGTTTCTCAACACCATTATGATTTTTCTAAGCGCTACTGTGCAGCTTGCGGCACTGCGGCTGCTGTGGCGCATTTAGTGTTTGTTGGGAATTCGGCTGCTTTTCGGTGCATAATTTATGGTAGTTCAATAAATTATTTTATACACGCATATATTATATATGTAAAAAATTGTGTATTTTTAACTCAAAGGATTTTAAAAAATATTATTGATATTTATTGTTTAAAAACTTGTACGTATTTGTATATATATTTCCACAAAAAAACATTATACTTTCGTTAAAAAATATTTACGTCGCTCCAGAGCTTGTTGCTCACGATCTCATGGTCGTAATGGTTTTACAACTGACAATGGAAATGTATTTTGAGTCGGGAAAGATAATTTTATAAAATTTGAAAGCAATCAATGCAACAATAAAATATTTCTAAGCAAGAGCTTCATTGAAAAACTCCGTTTTGGAAGACCACCTGTCGAGTGAGCCACGCTGAACTTTATTTCATGACTTTGATTCCTCTCGCGTGGCCCAACGACGCCTGCATCGCATATTATGTATGCTAAAGTGGTTTCCAAGAACAAATTTCGAGCCCCTTTTCTTTTTTTTATTTCTAAAGCTTGAAGAGAGTCTGGTTTATTGCTAAAGAGCAGTGGCTTTAAATAACCCCACAAGAAATAGTCTAATAGTGTAAAAATAACAATTTCTTGGAGGCCATTCATTGTCACAATTTCTTGAAACAATCGGATCTTCCAACTTTCCTCGTAGTAATTAGGTTGTTGCACGTGCTTTGTGGCACGTAATTCCATCTTGTTGGAACCAGATGTTGTCAAGATCAACTTCTTTTAATTACGGCCTTAAAAAGTTGGTTATCATCGATCTGTACCGCTTTCCATTGACAGTAACGGTGTCACCAGTTTCATTTCGAAAGAAATACAGACCGATGATTCCACTAAACCAAAAACCACAGCAAAGTGTCAATTTAGGTGTATGTAATGGTTGCTCATGAATAATTTTTGGATTTTCTTCGCACCAGAATCTACAGTTTTGTTTATTTATCGCACCAATTATGTACCAATAAAATGCCTTTTATGAGCTTTTCTTTTCTAATTTTCCAGTCGACAATATATTTAGAAGAAGGATCAGTAATCTGCCTTCATACTTGTATTATGATCTCAACAACCTTGATATCATTGTTTTTATCAGTTTTGGATCCTGATTGAGTCGTTCTCTCTGTTCCTTACTATAATTTTCAAAATTATCCGAAAATTTATCCAGTTTATTACGGAAAATTTTTGACTATCAACACAAACCAAGCTTCAATTTCTGGCAGAGTTTGATGCCTGAAATTGAAGCTCGTGATCTCTGCAAATTTTGGTTTCAACAAAACAGCGCCACTTCCCACACAGCGTATCACTCAAATGGATTTATTGAGAAAACATTACGGTGAGCAGATAATTTCACGTTTTGGGTCGGTCACCACCAAAATTTGTAATTTTTTCTGTGGGGAGTTGTAAAGTCTAAAGTCTATGTGGACAATTCCGCCTGGATTCAGGCATAGAGCAAAACATCTTGCTTGTCATTCGCCAGTTACCAGTCGAAATGCTCGAACGAGACATCGAAAATTGGACTCAACGGATGAGCCATCTGAATCGTAGCGCGGCCAACATTTGAAAGAGATAATCTTCAAAACATGAATGCCAAATAATGTTCTTAGCAATGATAATAAATATTTCGATTAGATGGGAAGTTCCTGTCAAATTGGATCACCCTTTGTAAGCAAAATTTATCTATATAATAGATATGCAATTATCTTAAAAACAAGAGCAGATTCAATATATTTTCATGAATAAGATCGCAATCTAGACACTTCAAAACCACAAATTTTGCTTAGATAACAAGGTAAAGAAAAATATTTGTTCTTATAAAGCTGTGTAGTATTTTTTCGGGCATGTGTCTATGTATTTATGAGTTTAGATTTTCATTAAAATATTTGTATTCGTATATTTCACTGTTATTTATTCCAAATTTTTGTTGCGGAACACCTGTTGTTTGCAAAATTTATCATTGGCAACAAAACGGATATCTACGAGTATATTGTGCTTTGAAAGTTTTGACAAACTTTTGGAGATTGTGGAAATGTCAAAGGAAAAAAAAAAAATAAAAAAATAATAATTTAAAAAAAAAAAATAAAAATAAAAATAAAATAATTGAAAAAATAAATAAAGTTAAACAATTTTTTTATCGACCTGAAGAAATAAAAAAAATTACCAAAGAGTATTTATAGATTAAATTGAAAAATATTTTATATAAAAAAATTAGTATTATGTAGACTTACCTTTTTCAAGTTTTCTTTAACTAAATTTTTGTTAAAATTGTGCTTTTGTATATTTGTCTTTAACTAACTTTCTTATATATTTTTAATTATTTTTTTTTCACAGTGCTTAAACCATTTCCATACAGTTAAGGGTAGGTAAAAAAACACGAATTTTTTGTGATTTATGAAACGGCAATCAGATTAAGTAGCTTCTATTTTTGCAATTTTCAAATTCTATTTTATTGCTTTTTGCATTTTTCTGTTTAAATTTTTTTTTTTTTTATTTTTATATATCAGCGTTTTACATGTAATTGTTGTAATACCTAAACAATAATTTTCAATTTTCACACTCAGCCAACAATTGCATACCCAAATGTTTCACAAAACTACCCAAATATTTCACCAAAATGCCCAATTCCTAAAATTTCCGGCACACTCAAATTTATTGTTTCACTTAAATTTTTTTCTTGCTTTCTTCAGCTATTCACCTATATATTATAGATTTAAATACACGCCACTAATTTTGCAGTTATTTTTGTATATTTCTCACACCACTGCCGTTCACTTAAATTAAAACGTAAATTTATTGTACGTAATAAATTTTTCATAAATCAACTAAATTAAATGTTCGCTTTCGTCATACAAATAAATATTACACAAACAATTTTTCGGTAACCAAATAAAATTTCTATCGACAAAATTTAACTTTATACCGAACGTTCGCACGCGCTCGCAATTCAAGAACGACTGATTGGTACGCTAGCGTTTTGAAAAAGTTAACGTTTGACGCCTTGTCTGGTGCTGGGCTAACTCTGTCGCGCAGTTGGCGCTTGGAGCTGCTGCGAAAGGTAGCCGCAGCCGCCGCCGCCGCCGCCGACGTTGCCGGCTGACCAACGCGCGCACGACGTTCGCAAAACCGGCTAAAAAGATCAAAACGTTCGTCGCAATTTACGAGTACGAAAGCGCGCTGTCAAACAGCCACAGCGTCATGTTGTTGGTAGCAGCCGAACGTGCGACGAACGCAAACGCCGCTTAACGTCCAAGTTTTGTTTGTGCGCCGTGAACAGCGCTGCTTGACGTTGTTGTCATCAATGTTGGGGAGCCGGCAAAATGCGATCACTTGTTGCTGTTCCGTAGTGTTTTTGTTTTTATAAAAAAAAATCTAACAAAATATCTGTATTCCCCGTTTGACGTTTGGCATTTGTAGCGCTCTTTATTCCGTTTTCGTAATCATTTGGTTTTCTCTTAGATATTGTGAGAGAGTGTGAGTGTCTCTTTTGACATTAGCTTATGCTTGGCAGTTGACGCATCAATATTTATTGATCAGCGCTCGTTGGTCGCGAGCTTTTATGCATGCACTGGTGATAATCGTTGCTCCCAAACTGCGCCACTTTTACTCACTCTCTCTTTCTCTCTCTCGCTCGTTTTTTCTGCATATTACTTTTGAGTGGAATTGTTGGCGCTTTCTTGAGCAGCAAGTTTGCGATGTTTTTGTGCATTGTAAGCTTTTTTTCACAAACTTTTACACTCAAGGCAAAATATTTGTGTAAGTTTTGTTGGAAATTAGAGAAAAGAAATATATTGTCTTATTTTCTGATAACTGTTTAACGGTATTAAGCTTGTTATGGATATTTTTTGACAGCTTTTTGATACTTTACGATATATTTTTTTGGACAGTTCTAACAGAAAATCGGATATAAGGACTCTCTGCGGAAGATAACAAAGTTCTTTTACCACAAAGAACTGATCCTTTGAATCTTTTAGTGTAGCAAGTACGAAAATGTATTGGAATTCACTCCATAGTTTGGCCTAACTGGCCCAGGAGCAGCATATGTACATACATAGTTAGTTTTGTTTTTCTCTGATAAAAAGCATTACCGCGGTTTCTTTTCTGGCAAGAGTGAAAGAGTGGTTTTGATACACTTGGTAAAACTGAAATTGACCTTAATGCGCAGAGTTTGGGATCAAAACGATGGCGATGTCAATTGAAGTTGCATGCCAAATTAAGGTTATATTTAGATTTTTCTCGGTCCGAAGCCCTCGTTAGATTAGTTTTTCTCCGATATAGCGTATGGTTGTAGTCCTTCCTATGCCAAGGGTAAATGGGTGGTTTGTGGTGGTCTCTCAGAGAGTACGCGCTCGTTTTCTCATAGATTTTATCCTTGGTCGGTTCCGCTCCGGTTACGTACATAGATCCGACTGTCGTGAGAACGGTTTCTTGGTTTCTCAAAGCGTACGCCGCACTCGTTCTCTCATAGATTTCATTGTTTATGTAATTAAATGTCTCCCAAATTGTGATGTTTCTAGAATTATACTCATTTAAAAAAAACGGAAAACATGATATTCCGTGGTTTGAAGTAGTACTCAGGTAGGTGTTCTCCAAAATGTTAAACCCGGTCTTGGATCTCTTAAATTTTAGCGCGTTTATATAAGAACATTTACCTCAGTTACTTTCTCTAAAATGTTTCCTAAATCTTCAAAAAGCGACACATTAAAAATTTTGTAGATTTTTGTTGGGTTGACAGTACCTCGACGGTTTGGTTTGAAATAGCATGCAGTTAGATGTCCCCAAAACGTTAAATCCGATCTCGGATACCGAAGTTTTAGCTCGTTTTTCTTAGAAAATTTCCTTCACTTCTTTGCTCTGTAATCTTTGCTATATCTCCAAAAAGTACCACACAAATAATTTGAGGAGTTTTACCGAGTTCACAGTGCTTCGATGAATATAAATCTTGATACATTCTATTAAGATGTGTCTTCGACGAATATAAACCTTGATTCATTCTATTAAAATGGGTCCAACCTTAAAGAGTGTTGCTCATTTCTCTTGTCTTTTGCATTGCTTTTTGACATGTTCTGGTAAGCAATCTTTTTATACTCTCGTAACAAAGTTGCTAAGGAGAGTATTATAGTTTTGTTCACATAACGTAACATAACAATAGTCGGATATAGGGTTATATGTACCAAAGTGATCAGGGTGACGAGGAGAGGTGAAATCCAGATGTCTGTCTGTCCGTCCATCCGTGCAAGCTGTTACTTGAGTAAAAATTGAGATATCATGATGAAACATAGTACACGTATTTCTTGGCTCCATAAGAAGGTTAAGTTCGAAGATGGGCAAAATCGGCCCACTGCCACGCCCATAAAATGGCGAAAACCGAAAACCTATAAAGTGTCATAACTAAGCCATAAATAAAGATATTAAAGTGAAATTTGGCACAAGGGATCGCATTAGGGAGGGGCATATTTGGACGTAATTTTAATAATAATTTTAATAAATTTTTTGTACATATCTCGGAAATTACTATAGCTATGTCAACTAAACTCTATAGAGTCGTTTCCTTCAGGCATTTCCATATACAGTTCAAAAATGTAAGAAATCGGATAATAACCACACCCACCTCCCATACAAAGGTTATGTTGAAAGTCACTAAAAGTACGTTAACCGACTAACAAAAAAAGGCAGAAACACTAAATTTAACGGAAGAAATGGCAGAAGGAAGCTGCACCTAGGCGTTTTTTTTTTAAATTGAAAATGGGCGTGGCGTCGCCCACTTATGGACCAAAAACCATATCTCAGGAACTAATCGACCGATTTCAATGAAATTCGATATATAATATTTCTGATGGCATGCCCTAAATATGGGCGAAATAGGTTCACAACCACGCCTTCTTCCAATATAACGCTATTTTGAATTCGAGCGAGAGTATAAAATGTTCGGTGACACCCGAACTTAGCCCTTCCTTACTTGTTTTTATTACAATGGATCATCATCCATCAACTTCAAGTAGCCACTCTGTGTATATAAATCAGAGTACAGCGCTTCCGCATTGCCAATTTTAACTGAAGATCAGTAAAAGCTTCTTGCTGAGGGATGCAAATTCACGAAATTGCAGCATATTTAAAGAAGAATAAAAATAAAAAAAGAAATAATATATAAAAGTAGCATTACCTCATTTGCTTCATCATAGCTATTGTTACTACCGCGTATCTTGATATTGCCAACAGACAGACGGTTGTATGTATAATACATGCATACATATTTGCCAGCAGCTTAAGTGCTCATATTTTGTGGTTGAATTTCGTTTGCTACATTTGTTGTTGTTGCGCGTTGCTGCGTTGCGAACAACAGCTCGTATTATCTGTCGCTTATCTTAGCCAAATATTTTTCGAGTGCATCAACTCATTACAGTGTTGAGAACAATGTAATTTTTCTTACGTACTTGTTGTGCTACTTTTGGCCGACGGGCGCTTGCACAAACAGAGTTACATATGAGCAAAATTTTTGCAGTCTTTTGTATAGTAAAAATGTACAAATATCATTCATAATTTATCTGAAGTGCTTGCTGTGCTATTTTGCCATGCAATATATGCAAGTATGTATGTGTGTGTGCAATGTCATTAACCGTATATTTTTTGTATATTTTTTATTTGTATGTATGCATTTTTGTCTATGTGCGCATAATGCAGCTGTATAAAAATATTAATCATATGCACAACACTTGACCTCTTTTGCGAAAATTTTGACTCATGCGTATTTTGAACCAAGCCATTTGGATTTTCCGTCATACTTTTGTCAAGGGCATATGTGCGTTTGTGTGTCTGAGAGGAGTGTATTGGTATGCAATTTCTATCTAGATGTTTTTTTTTATTGAAATGCAAACCGATGATATTCTTTTTTATTGTCTCATGCTTGTCAATGAAAAGAAAATTTAGTTTTTAACAAATTCAATATATATGCTAGGCAAGCCACTTTAGGGTTTTACTTTAAATTTTCATATGAACAACATGAGTAACTTCATTATTTCTGGAACCTATTTCAATAACCTATATGTTTAACCTCAAAATATCTCAATCACATTTCCCTTTATTCTATTAATGTGCATGATTAATAAGAAGAAACCTTCAGCTTGCAAAACGTTGCACTACTTAAGAAAACAGAGCCAATGGGCCCACTTTTCGAGTACTTTTTTCACTAAATCAAATCATATGACATTAACAGCACGTACAATATCGACTCCTAAAACTTGACGAAAATGAGATGAAAAGATGGTTTATTGTTAAAGACCAGTGACTTCAAATAACCCCACAAGAAGTAGTCTAATGGTGTTAAATCACACCTTCTTTGAAGCCATTCAACATCCCAACATCGTGAATAAATAATCAAATGTCCAAACTTTTCTCTCAATAATTCGGTTGTTCCACTTGTGGCATTTAGTCCCGTCTTGTTGGAACCAGATGTTGTCAAGATCAACTTCATTCAATTGCGGCCTGAAAAGTTGGTTATTATTTATCCGCGCTCCTTTGACAGTAAGGTGTCACAATCTTCTTTTCGAAAAAAGTACTGGCCGATGATTTCAGCAGACCAAAAACCACATCCAACTGTCAACTTAGGTGAGTTTAATGGTTGTTCAAAAATAGTTTGTGGATTTTCTTCGCCCCATAATTGATAATTTTTTCTATTTAGGCAACACTGAACAAAGTGAGCCTCTTCGGAGAAGATTATTATCTTAAAAAAATCGTTATCGTTTTCAAGTCAGCAAATTTACGACGTTGATGACGGTCCAATGGCTCAGTTCTTCAGTGAGAAAATTTTATACGGATTCAAGCCGAATCCTTTCTCAAACTCTGCCTATTGGTGGACTGATATGGTCCCAAATCTTGAGAACGTCTTGGAATCGACAAATTGCGATCTTCAGCAACACCTTTTAATGTTAAGAAAATGTAGCTCCAAATTTTCAGCAATTCGACAAATAAGTAGCAAGAAGGGTTGGATGATTATATTAGACCACACACAATGGTACACTATCGTTGCAATCAAAATCTCTCCGAATTTCATTAATATAACTCACTCATGGTCCGACATTATCAATAAAAAGACACCTATAGTCACCGAGGTGCACTTATTCGCTAGTTGAGCAGTTGAAAAGTTATGGTCCGATGTCGAAATCAAATTTAGTAGAAACTAGTTGTGTATTTTTTAAGTTATAGAATTCCACTTACACGTAGGCGGTGTCACTCTCATTGTCTAATTTTGATGCCGTCTGCAATGAAATTTTTCTTACTATCTCGTTCACTTTCGGAAGCAGATAATCAGTGGTGATGAAAAATAGGCCATCTACGACAACATCAAGCGAAAACGTGGTCGGAACACAATGAGGCGGCTCAAACGGTGGCAAGCCAGAATTGACCATCTGTTAGGTTTTCATATGTGTTTGGTGGGATGATGGACAGTAAGTCATCTGCTCTGAACTGCTGTTAATTCGGAGCTGTACTGTCAACAGTTGGAGCTTATGAAGGAAGCAAACGCCATAGTGATTCGTCAGACATCCACTTTATAGTCCAGTCTTGGTGTTAATTGATCACTACTTTTTTCTGTCTATGACGAATAATTTTGAGATGATTTATGATTCACTTTTTTGGACTTATTGTTTAAATTGCTTGTTGTTCTATAGACTACATGGTACTCAACGATGCTAATTCGACCAGAGCGGTTTGACAAGTGATCTTTTGATTCTTTGAAGATAGTATCTAAAAACATGCTGGGAGAATATTTTAGAGTCTTCTATAATCGCTGTACAGTTAAGCAGCGATCAAGGCTTTGTATCGCATATCGGCCAGAGGACATTTGGAAATCAGGGAAGCAGTGGAGAGTATCGCCAGAACGAGGGCACTCGTTCGAAGAAACCGAAGGAACATGTTTGGAATACTCACTGGCCACAGTTTGTTAGCCACACATGCCTGCAGCATGGCGCTGACAGATCAAGATGACTGAAAGAAATGTCAAGAGCAAGACACCAGTGAAACAATAGAGTATAGCCTGTGTACTTGTCCCGCAATGACAAGGCTACGGTTTAAGAAATTGAGGTCTCCACAGTATGATACATTGGAAGTGGAGTCGTTGTCGTGGAGAGCTTGTTTTACGGACTCTGTTGAAGTTCGCGTCTAGCGCAGGCATCCCAAAGGGTAACCACCCCTAATGCATTTCATAACGGAACCCCATCTGGTACCGCAAAGGGCCACAAATGATGGGCTGTGCGTGGCTCATTAGCCTACAAGACTAACCTAACCTTCGTAATCACTTCAAATATAACAATTTTTATTGCTGTAATGGTTATGTCATCGCCTTGATGGAAATTACTTGCTTCGTTTTACTCAAATAAGTAGAAAACAATGAATAAAAAAGAGAAGGAGGATTTTTTTTTTGGTAGAAAAAGCAAAAAATTTTATCGAAAGGTATTTTTATAAATAATCGATAAATAATATTTAAATAATTAATCGATTAATGTGAGCGTATATTGATGAATATATATGTATGTATCTGTTTTCTTTCAATAATTAATAATATTTTAATGTAAAGTTCATTTCTGATTAAGAAACTTTATCGATATCGATTATTAATCGATTAATTTAATCGTTTATCGATAACTACAAATATGTTTTCTTGCACAAATATCTTTATTAATAAAATATATTTAAGATTTAGAAATTTATACAATTAATCGATGAATGTTATCGTATATCGATAAATACATACATATGTATCTATTTTCTTTTAATAATTTAATTATTAGATAAGTACATGTTAGATTAAGAAATTTTATTAATTAACCGATTAATGTTATCGTATATCGATAAATATATATGTATCTGTTTTCTTTTAATAATTTATTAATAAAGTATGTGTCAAAAGGTTTTTTAAATAAAAAAAACATAAAATCAATTTCAAACGTTTTAAAATTTCGCTTTTCTTGGATAAAAATTCAAAAAATAAGCAACATAATTGAGGTTTTGTATAATAATGTGTCTTTATTATATAAAATATGACATTTTCGATGAAAATAATTTAGAATTCACACATTTGTCACACTTAGGTCACATAACTAAATTGTTAGCAGACATCCAAATGCTAATTTAGACAATAAATTTATTTAAATGTAATATTTACGTAACCGCAAAATTAATGTCAAACTCATTGTCTACTTACGGGCGCTTCGAGGTGGATTATAGCGCTTCCTATACAAATACGCACTCATACATGCATGCGCAGACAACGCACAGCAGTGAAAAGTTACATCAACACATACATTAATCCACCAAATATTTGTTAAGCGACGAACATAAGCCCTGCATAATGATGATAACAATGTTAAAAACCAACAACAGCAACAATGCGAAAACAATAATAAAACGCGAAAATAAAATATGCAAGCCACAATAAATGGCAACAAATAAGCAGCAAAACGACAATAACACGCATATCAAGGCATAATAACAATAAGCGAATGATAATAATAATGTTAAGTGATGTGCATGTGAACAACAACAACAACAACACAATTATTTGCGTATATGTGCGGTGCTGAAGTGGCAGCAAGGCAGAGGTGGCGAGACAGAATATGCGTGCGAAGCTTAGCAATGACATTGTAGTGACACACACCAACACACAGACACACACATCAAACGGGGAGGACAATGCGAGTTCCGGTACGTATGTAAGAGAGAGCATGTGTGCGTGTGTGTAAGCTCATGTATTTAGTAGGCTTTGTTACAAGTATTATTATGTATGAATATGATTATTGTGCTTTCGCTGGATTTTTGTTGTTGTTGTTAATATGTATTTATGTAATGTAGATGCATGTTCACGCACGGTACCTCTATATACTATAAACATATATACATTTGTTTATTACATGTGTATGTATATATTTATATGGAAGTCTATAATATACATACCTATATACACATACACATATGTACATATATGTATGTGTGGAGTTTGAGTTCATAATTGTATTCATGCTCATGCTTGTGCGCGCCAACCGCTCATTCATATTCCATAACGCTTCAACCACCATGACCTTTATTCACTTAAGTTGTTGGCCTACTCACTCACCCCCTATATAAATTTAGGTACGCCTTATTCTGAAAATTATTGTCGTGAAACGAGTGTGCTATGAATTTCATTGCTATTACTAAAATCGTAATATATGTAATGAAGATTATTGTTTAAAATTAACTTTGCTAATTGATAAACTCATAAGTTCTGAATAAAAATTAAATTTTTTTTAGTTAATTCGATTAATTGAATAAATAATAGATAAATTTAAGTCATTGATCGGGTGTAGATCTCCCTTTTTGCTCTTACATATTTTAGATTAATCGATAAATTTAATAAATAATCGATAAATTTAACAAATAAATCGTTTATTAACCGATTAATTAAAGCGAATTTTAAATGTTTAACGCATATATAAAACTTTGCGCTAATTTGTTCCAAATTTATCGATTTATTTCATAAAAAATCGATTAATTTTTATTTCATAAGTACTCGGTCAATTAAAAAAGAAAGTTATCGGAAGTTGATTTATTACTGTACGTGTATGATAAGTCGGTTTGGTTAGTTAGTTGAATCGATTAATTCAAGAAATAATCGATAAATTTAAGCCATTAACCGAATATTTGTCACTATTTGGTTCCTGTTTTTTGTATTGTATATTTTAGACTAATCGATAAATTTTAAAAGTTATTCGATTGTTTATCTATTAATGGTAGTAGATATGTATAACACGTTAAATAAAAAACTTCTCGCTAATTTAGTTTGGATTTAATATATAATTCGGTTAATAAGTCATCGATACATTTAAGAAAGTTATCGGAGGTTAATTTATTAATGTATGCGTACCATATGTCGGTTCGGCAAGCTCTAAAGCTTTTACTTGGTACAAACTTTTTTTATTATTTGTTTTATATTAATCGATTTGTTTGATAAAAAATCGTTAAATTTAATAACATAAATCGTATATTGATTCTCACTTTTTTACTCTTTTATATTTTTCGATGATCGATAATTTTAATAAATAGTCGATAAATTCAAACAATTAATCGTATAAAAATCGATAAATTTAAGCAAGCAAAATTTTGTTCATAGATTTATATAATAAATAATCAAAAAATTAATCAAGTAAGCGGAAGTTAATCTACTTTTGTATGTCAATTAATCACACTTAATAATTAAAAAAAAAAAAAATTTTTTAGTGACTATCGATAAGGTGTAGCAAGGTTTTATAAGTAATCGTTATTTAGAAGAAGAAATTTAAACAATTAATCGATTACTTCCAGCGTATATCGATAAATATTTATATATTTTTTCTTCTTTTTTAATTTTTATTAGTTAAGTACTTTACAGATAAAGAAATTTAAAAAATAAATCGATTATTTCAAGTGTATATCGATAAATATAAATATATATTTTCTTGCACTAATTTATTTAGTAAAATATATTTTATTGATGTTGACTGATTATTTTTATAAATAATCGATTAATGTGAGCATGCTTATATCGATAACTAAAAATAAATTTTCTTTCACCAATTTCCTTATTGGTAAAGTATAATTTAGATTTACCGATTATTTTTATAAACAATCGAATAATGTGAGCATGCTTATAGCGATAGCTATAAATATATTTTATTGCACTAATTAATTTACTAGTAAAGTATATTTCAGATTATTCGATTGTTATTAGAATCGATTAATGTAAGCGTATATCGATGAGTGTTTATATTTTTTCCTCTTTTAGAATTTATTAATTAGTAAAATATATTGCAGATTAAGATATTCAAACATTTAATCGATTATTTTAAGTGTATATCGATAACTATAAATATATTTTATTGCACTAATTTGTTTATTATAAAATAAAAATCGATAAATGTTATCGTATATCGATAACTATAAATGGCGATAGCTAACATGCTATCATGAAGAGCACAAAAAAAACTTACAACTTGATATATTGTATATGTTCCTTTATCGCTGCTGTATGCTCGATGCTCTCTGTCTAATATGTATGAGGTTCGAATATTAAACCGACTTCAGTGATAGTCTGTCCGTTTAGGGGCACCTAAATGTTTAGTTTACCTTGACTTCATATTTAATACCTTATTCATTGTATATATCTCTGCATTTTGACCACCCATTACTATTATGGTAAAAATATATATACATATGTATATTGCTGGTGCCTGTCAATCATTTCCAGCGCAAATATTTGTCAATGTGTTATCTATAATTTTTGGCATTTCATGCGAATAATTTAGTCATTGTAAATTTGCGCACTGCACATTTACATTTCCCGCCTTCAGCCACTTCACCCTTCAACCGGTGCGACTGCCGCGGCTGTGCGACCTGCGTTAAAAACATTTTAATGGGTCAACACGCCATTTCAGGGCGATATTTGTTTTTATATATATACATATATATATATATGTGTTTATACATGTAGCTGTGTGTGTCTAACTGCAGCTGTGTTAGAAATATGCACCAATACATATGCAAGTAATTGACTATATCAGCAGAATTCACAATTCGCGGTTGTCTGCCACATTTTCCAACGAATTGTGGCAGTTGCGGCGGCAACTATCATTTAGCAGCTGACATGCCACTAAAATACATACACACATATATATTTTAAATATCGACTTTTAAACGAGTGTTTGTAGGTGTTTGCTCATGTGTCTATATCATTATCTAATGTCGCATCTGCGGTTGACGCTGTTGGTCCAGAATAATTTTGTGCGATTACTTTGTGGCATTTGCGCAGGAAGCCCAATTTATTGTGTAATGTTTTTGCGCATTTTTCGAAATTTGTTGATTGCATATCGATTGTTGGGTGGTATGTGTGTGCATGTGTTAGAATATCCTATTTTAAAATTTTAAGGTATATTGAAGCGGTTGATTTGTCGAACTTTGACATTTAAAACTTCAACAAATTTTATAGGAATTTATTGAAAAATGTAATATATATTGTTCATGAAACATGAGAGAAGAAAATGGAAGTAGAGATATAGAAACAAGTAAGGGAAATTGAAGGACAAAGACTCGAAGCTCTTGCGCGGAAATATTTTGCATCCAGAATGTGAAGAAGATGGGACGGGAATGATATCGTCATGTCAGTTTTGATATTATGAAGAGAAATTTGGCAAGCTTTTAGATCTTTTCTGAAGATGCCTGTAGCCTACTGCCAATTGTATGACAATTTATGTTCGACTACAGATGATACTAGGACTTAGTAAATGTATATTTCGAAGTATTTGCTTCAGAGAACTCGATAAATTTGAGATCCAACTCCAACGGCGTTACCCTTTTCGCTCCCATTTCCTTCCTCAAGCCTTCAGACAGAATTTTCAGACATTTTCATTTTGGGATATTTTTAAAATACATGTTTTTTCCTTTAATCTTTTATGTCCGCTCTGATATATCTTTTAGCCATATAAACAACTGTATCTAAATCTACAATATACTTAAGATTTTCTCTTATGCTCATAAATCTAAAATTGCGTTCGTAATACTCCCACTAAGAATAATTAACTTAGAGACCTATAGAGGGCCGCCGTATATGAAGGTGTCGAATTAATGTCTACGATTCAGTTTTTTCAGTCTTCGACCCAATTCCATTCCCTTACTTGGTGAGAATGTCGATAAACTGCATATAAAACCCCTGAAGCGCGCGGTTCATAACATGGAATTTAGTCAAGACACACACCGCAAGTTGGAAAATGCGCTTAACCCAGCTCTTAGCAAATCAGCAAACGCTAAGCTAATGAGTTCTTAATGTAGAAATGATCATCATAAATTGCTATTTCATGATGATAAATAGTTTTGGTCACTAATTATTATTTTTCGATATATTAAAGCGTTTACTTATTATTTTATTGCGTTATAGTTGCTCTTTACGTTGATAAACTTTTGTGAACTTTCATATCTACCGTCTTATATACATACATACTGGCTATAGTTTTGTCGTTATCACAAAACTTTCCAATAAAGGCGCTCATTAGTGGCCACTGTGTTTTCAATACCTCAAAATGTTGCCGCTGCACCAGCCGTCGTCCTCGTCACGCTTACTTTCATAGTCCTTTCATAGTCTCCTACAATATTTGTCTCCTCCCACCTCACTCTGCTTGTTAGCATTTATACCGACGCCGTTATAGCACCACCATAAGTGTCGATATTCAATTAATTTTACTGTCACTTTAACGGTGTTGCCGCTCTTGATTGTTTTTCGCCTTGTTTATATTGACTTTTGTGAGTTTTTGGTTATTTGCTTTTCTTCGCTGACCATTTCGGTAGCGTGCGAATCTCCATTTACGAAGTCTTCTAGTTTTCTGTCATGACATTACTCCTACCATGCTTTCCAGTCATTTAGTGGTTGTCACCACGCCATTTCTTCGCACCCTCCATCGGTTTTCAATAACTCTCTCATTTTCTTAAACTTTTGCCGTCACATCTTTCTTCGTTTTTGCCGCTGTTTATGTCGTTTTTCTTTGGCGCTAACGTTTCCGTTATTTTGCTTTTGCTTTATTTACATAACTTAGAGTTGTTTTTGTTTGTACGTATTTGTGTGCTTTATCGGAATTCGCCACCGTTATGGCGTCAGTGAAGCAGCTACTTGAAATTAATTTTTGGCTGGGATGTTGTAAATATTTTTCTTATTTTCTCAATTTAAGCATTACTCGAAATTGTTTCTTCATTAGTTAGTTGTTAGCGCTACTCTTCACAGTTTCGTATTTCAAAGTTTTTCCGAGAATGTGCCATTGGCTGTGTTTTTCTTTCATTAATTTAGGTTGGTTCATTAGTATGTTTTTTTTTTTTTTTTTACTCTTGATTGTTGTTGCATTGTAGATATGTGTGTTTTAGTAGAGGTTCGCTTTTACCAATTAGAGTCCAGGAATAATAAATACAAATTACAAATAATGGCAATGCTGAAATGTTAAAGATATTTAGATAGCACATTATTTAGAAACTATTTTAAAAGTTTCGTTCTCGTAATATTTCGACAAATTTTGATTTAACATTATTCCCTGAATGATTCTCGACATCTGAAAAGTTTTAATCCGCTTAAGCGTCTCCTGTTTTCAGCATTATTAATGACGTATTTAAAGAATATATTGCAAATCTTAGGTCATCGAGTGAAGCGCTTCAGAAAAGTTGTGCTTGTCGTATTTCTTGCAAGAACTCAACAGATTCTTCCTTTCAGTTTCGAGAAATGCAGTATTAAGCAAAACTGAGCCTAGTTATGAACCCTATTTATAGCATAGACACATATCAAACGTAAATAAATTAATACCACTTTTAAAAAAAAGTGTTAAAACTGATTGGAGGTAACTGTAGTCAGTTAAGCTATCATATTGGAAGAATTTGGTGAATATGTAAAAGGAAGAATGCTTCAGAAAAGCTATTCTCGAAGTTTTTTTGTAAGATCTTAGCAAATTTTACGGTTCAGTTTCGAGAAATGCAGTATTAACCTATAATGAGCTATGTTATGAACCCTAATTTTAGCACAGACACATACCAAACATTTTAAATTTTTACTATTTTCAAACAAGAGTGGATTGGAGCTAATTTTATATACTAAAGCTGTCATATGAGAAGAATCTAGTGAATATATAAAAGGTAAAATGCCTCAGTAATGTTTTTATTGAAAAAATTTCTTCCAAGACCAGAGAAAATTTTCCTTAAAATTTCCAGAAATATTGTGTTAACATAAACTTAGCTAATATATGAACCCTGAACGTAGCATAGACACATACCAAACTTAGGAAATTTACACTAGGCACTACTTCCAAACAAAAGTGACTAAAAAACTGCCTGGAGTTAAATTTTTCAAAAGATTTAAACCTCTTTGGACTGCTTCCTAAATGCTTGAAATGGAAACAGGTCTATTTTCGGAAACTAAATTGAGGCAATTTGTTCTAAGGTTTGGTTATATAAACTTATATGTTTACGCCGTTTAAACTGCTGTCGAACGATTTAGGCGTCTTTCAGAAATTTTCCAAGTATAAAGTGTTTCTAACAGAGAAGAGAAACTCTCTGCTGTGCTCTAAGGCTGGAAGAAGATTTTTCTTGATCTTAAATAACTATGCGACCACTAAGCATCTGTCGGTATACCCTATTCTTAACTGTTCCCGAACGATGAGCTGTAAACTTGAGTTCTAAAAACTCGTATTCCAAAAAGCTCACGAGTTGGTCTCATGACAGCTTCTTGAATGCGTTCATTTCTGATGAAAGCCTGTATACTATCAGCATATTTTAACCCGTCAGTAGGTTGTAGTGTTGCAAGAGACACTTCCTTTCGATAATATCATTTAGAAAAGCTGCTTGTAGTAAATGGAAACGGTGAATGAAATTGAGCTGATATGTGTAAAACTGGACAAATCTTGAAACTAGAAGACTTCTTAGGCGTCGTAAAAGCTAAAAAAAACTTTGAGCTCAAGTAGAAGGTTATGAGAATGTATTATATAGACAATCATTATACTAAAACTTAGTCACTTGAGACTGTAAAATGTGTTCCAGAAAACTGGCTAGGCATAAAAGTTATAGAAATTGCATAATCAAGCCATAAAATTTATTTTTTTATCACTCTCACCAACAACACTTTGATGCCAATGTCATACTGACCCACTTTTCGAAGGCTACCCACACCTATACCATATACTCGCCTAAGCCACAGCACTTCAATAAAATTTCAAGAAATATGCTGCCATTACTTCCGGTAATTTGCCATTAACGCACAATTACTGTCAACTCACAGCAACCATCAATTACAAATACACATACAATTGCACTTCAAAGTAGTAAGTGCGCTTCAAACCACTTAAGTTTCATTCACTTACACTCCCCAACTTCCACACTCACCCACCTACACAAAAGTAATCGAAAGCTATGTACGGCATACACACGCCTTAAAGATTTCAATTAATTCACCATTAAATTTGACTGCCACATTAAATTACGAAACAAAACCGCTAATTGTCAGAATACTACAACAACTACCGTTATATAAATGTATATGCGCAGTATTTATGCATGCAGTTGGCGGCGTAGCAAGCGCATAACGGTAAATTAAAGGTAAAACAACAACAGTGATAAGCATGAAAGCGAAAGCAAAGCTCGTGTAATGTTAAAAGCATAAGCACCAACAATTACAAGACAAAACAACAAAAACAGCTATACTAATGTTAAACACATAAGAGCACCAAATAAAGATAAGCGCAATACATACAAACAGCAGCAACAAACAAACAACAATAACAATGATACTAGCGAAATAATGCGATAACAATTTTCTGCTTGAAATGAAATAAACGAGGAAGCGCACGGCTTGTTGTAACGGCAGCTGGGGCAGCTAAGCACATTGATTAGTGAAAAGCTGCGATAAGGACGGAGGAAGAACAAAAAAAGTTGTTAATTATGTAAATATGTAGATGTGAGCACACTTTCTGGAGAAAGGTGAAAATCTTTAGGCTTTTGTGTAGTAGAAAAAATAATGAAGCGTGGCAGAAATCGAAAAAATTCGGTTTGGTAACAGTTCTGAATTTTAACATTTTTTCTTGTCGGGATTAAATTTTTATGATTGCGGACTTTCCACATATTTAATAAAGCAGCTTCAATGCTCTTAAATGTTAAGCTACACATTGTCAGCTTTTCGTCATAATCATCTTTAAGTTTCACCTTGTAAACGTCTTCCTTATAAGCTGTTAGCCACAAGCTGATTGTTTGTTTGCTGTCATTATCTTTATAACTTTTATATTTTAAGCCTTAATCCTTTTGACAGCATTACTTTGACAGGCTCGCGTAAAGCGGCTTCACAGCTTGGCAAGCATTGCGTAGTTCAGCAATATTTTACAACCTTTTACTCCTTCACAAACTTAAGCTTTTAGTTTGCTTTTAGCAAAAAATGATTTTCTGTTTACGCATTTTCCGGTCGTTCATTTACCTCTTTGCTTTGCCGCAAGCTCAGCTGCAGCTCAGCGTAAATTTCCACAGCTGCAATGTGACAGCTGTTGGATGTCAACAAATAAATAAAAGTTTTGCCTCCGAGCGACTTGCAGGTAATAAACACAATTTAAATAGATACTCATTGTTAGCTGTCGCCATTGCGTATGAGTAACCTTGTTAATACTTTACAACTACAAATGCTTGTGTGTTGGTGTGCGCGTGACGTTTGTTGTCAAGCTAAACATTATTTGCTAATTTATTGATTATTTTCTTGTGAAAGTCAAGAGTAGACAATTATTGCTTCGGGTAAATTATATTTAATTGCACAAAGCCAGCTCTTGCTTTACCTTGGTGCGCGTTGTTGTTGTGCTTGTTTCGACTATGTTGTGCGTTTTCGAAATAACACGTTGCCTTACCGAACTTTGTGTTCATTAGTACTTCATTAAGGAGAGTGCTGTAGGCTTCTCAGAAATGTGTATATATAAAATAGGTTAATTGTAGTAAAAAGTCAATGGCTGTGTAGGCGGTCATTCCTCCTTTTAAATGGAAATTTTATGGTATAGTTGCTGGTAACAGACCGTAATTGAAGAGGAAAAGTAAATATACATATATAGTAAAATTTTAGTAAATTACGTGATTGGTAGGTGGCATATTGGTAGCTTTGTCAATTTGAATTTACTCCAATATTGTAGTCAAGTTTCAAGTCTTTGTTCAATAAATATTGCTTACGGGCTTCTTTAATTAGTTGAAAATTTCATTTATGAACATGTGGAACACAATGTAGTGATTGGTATGCAACCACTGAAACTGTCATATATGAACAAGTGGAACACATTTCAATCTGCAATGATTGGTATGCCATTGTTAAAAATGTCAATCATACTTTCTCAACTTTTTCAGAATGCTATAAAAAGGCATATCTTCTTATTTTTGTGCTATGCTTCTCGATTTTATCTTAGAATTCGATGCTTGTAGAAATTTTTTACACCCTCTGTAAGTTACATGATTTTTATGGTAGTTCTAATGATTTAAAAATATAAATGTAAAATTATTTCTTTGCCGTTGCTGATTATTTCATTTATGTGCGTGTAAAATACATTTCAATCTAGAATTTTTGAAAGGCAATTGTTGAAAATTTCATATGTGAACATGTGAAACACATTTTAGGATGCTCTACAGTGACATAACCTTTTATGTTTTGGTTCTGCTTCCAGAGCTGTTTCAAAAGTTGGAAGCTTGTACAAATTTGATACACCCTCTGTAAGTCCTATGCATTTTATACAAGTCCTAATGATTTAAAAGTAGAGATCTGGAATGATTTGTATGCAATGTCTGAACATGTGGAACACATTTCAACAAATGTCATCTTTGAACATGTGGAACACATTTTAAGCTTTTCAGAATGCCGCAAAGTGGCATATCTTTAATAATTTGTGCTCTGTCTGTAGATTCTAACCTAAAATGAGCAATTTTTACCATTTTCTACCAGTGTACGTAAGGCTTTTGTATTTTTCAAAAGCTTTTGTCTCACGAAAATTCCCTCCTAGAGTATTGCCTCTGTCTGTTGAGGTAAAACTGTTATTAAAAAACTTGGTGTTGTTTGAAAGGAGGTTTCAATCCAGCCTTTACGAAGTTGCCATACTTCTCATAGATATTTACAGATATTTTTTCCCCTCTAAATTGTCAGGGCATATTCAAGAGTAGACCGCTAACTTTAAATTTGTATTTGAGGTCATTGGCTTACCTTCTTGGAGGTCTCTGAAGGCACACATAGCGTTTGTGAGGCTGTAATTTTCGGCACAAAATATTGTCAATACAATCCACTGTCCTAAGTTTAAATCTTCCTTTTGTGCGAATGGAGTGAGTTATGGTTAGTCTCTTAAGCTATTAAGCCATGCATAGACCTGTTTTTGTCCTTTGCGATGCCAGATGGAGTCCATTTACGAATTGCATGAGGAGTAGTCTTCCTTTAGGAAAACCTGTGGCCTCTCAAACGATGGAGTTTGTTTCAAAACAATTCAAATTCAATTTAAAACAACTCCAACTAGTTTAAATGAAAATAACAAGGGAGTGAAATACACCACACTTACACAAGTCAAAACTGCTGAAAGAGCCCTCAGCACCTAGAAAATGAGAAGAAAATAAAATCTTATAAAAATTATATAAGAATAATAAACCAAAAAAAGTAGCGACGCAAAAGATAACAGTATTTGTTTGGACCAACACCAACGCATAGGCGCCTAGTTATATCCATTTCTCTGTAAAAAAAATATTAAGACTACAAGAAGTCAACTAATAATCGGCAAGCGAAAGCAAGAGCAATGAGAAAAAAAAGTTGCCTAACAAAAGAAAGCACAAAAACAAAAGCAATAATAACGAAAGCAGCTGAGAAAGTACAGATTTGCAAAAGCACTATGTGACGGCAGTGACCACTGAAGTGGAATGTGAACAATTTTTATGACCCTCAGGGATTTAGTAACTAGCCAGCAAGCTGCTTGACTAACAGAAAAACAGACCAACAGGCCTACAAACGACAAAGCACTTGCCCATACACACATGCAAACTACGAAAAGCCTGGAGAGAGCAAGCTAGCGCACGGACCAAGTAGCTGTTTGTCGGTGGCATGATGCGAGAGGCGAAGATGGAGGACAGGAAGCAGGCAGCGGCACTTTGCTGCTAAGCTTCCTCAATACACTTGAGTGGAGTTGGAGAGGATGAGCAATGGCGTGATCTTCAAGTGCACAGTTGTGGGCAGGCGGAGCCTCGAGGTGTTATAATAGGCTAGAGTTCAGCGCTCAAAGGCAATCAGCCTAGTGTAGAGGATACTTAGTTGGACTGCTGGCTACGGTTTGGTGTTTTATGGTTTGGAAAAGCAAATTTTCGAAATGTTTTTGGCGTCACTTTCTGCTCGCCGCTTGATTTTATTTACTTTGCGCTATATTGTTTTCTATATTACGTACACATTCGATTTGATTTTCGTTTTTGTTTTGACCGAACGGACGAGGGTGCAGCGTAGATTGCTATACTGAAATAATATAATGGAATTTTAATCACTGTCAAGTTTGTTTTGATTTAATTTATAGCCTAAATTGCTATCCGAGATATGGATGTGGGCTGGTGGTGGCCGTAGCTTGTTCTTTATGCTGCTCAAGCAAACGCTGAAATAATAAGAAAACTGTTTAGCAAAGTAAGAAGAACACAAAAAACAGTTACGACATTGCAGTGATTTGTTTAGATTTGCTTTTTCTTTAAAGCTGGTTTTGTGTAGATAACAGTAAATAGAGTTAAAAACCCATTAGGCACTTCATAGCGTACAAGCGTGTGTATGCGGTTAATGATCATTTTTGTATGACTGTGCTTCAAGTACATTAAGCAATGCTATATTTTGTTTTTTATTTCAATTTGCCTTTCTTTTTTATCAGCTCATTGTTTGTTTAGGATACAAAGTTGTCTTAAGGCATTTAATAATTTCAAAAATTTGTGAATAGCTTCGGTGAAGTGGAAATAAATGACCAGAGGCGTGGGAGATTAACTCAAGTGTTCCAAAATGAGCTAGAATCTTTAGTAGCTGAGACAGTTCTAGGCCAAATCATTGGAACGCCGTTGGTATGAGACATGAATCTTTTTTTTTGTTATGAAAGGAAAATCTTTAACTTTGATTGCAGCGAAGATATAACGGGGTTTTCGATAAGAGCGCTACAAAAGTTTTTTTAAATAGAACAAAAACGGTTTGGCATATAACGAAATTCTTTATTTCTATGAAAATATATTCGAGGACATTATGTATAGAACTCGATTTCTTTTGCAAGGCCACCACGGACACACTTGCAGAAGTTCATAAGCTTTTTCGACGGTTTTCAAGCATAGATCCGCCGATACTGCCGCAATTTCACGTTCGATATTCGTACGAAGGTTATCAATCATCACTGGGTTGTTGGCATAGATAATAGACTTGACGTAGCCCCACAGGAAACAGTCTTAAGGTGTCAAATTGCACGACCAAGGCGGCCAATTGACTGAGATAACACGTTCATTAAACTTGGTTGTTAATAAATCGATTGTGGCATTCGCTATGTGGCACCGCCCTGTTGGAACCACATATTTTCCAAGTCAATATCAGCCAATTCGGGTCAAAAAATACTCGGTTATCATTGAGCGGTACCGATTCCCATTCACAGTATCGTGCCGGTCTGGATCATCACAGAAGCAGACGCCGCCGGTTCGTAAATCACGCCTAACCGTAATTTTTTCGGGATGTACTGGTGACTCATGGAGCACATATGGATTGCTATCTGACCAATAACGTATATTTTGCTTATTGACGAAGCCATTCCGCCAGAAGTAAATCTCATGATTTTTCAATGCAAATCCGAACCATTTTCAAGTTGTTGCTAAGTCCAATTTACGATCATACGACGATTCTGGTGGTCAAGGGGCTTCTGTTCTTTCGTCAATTTGATCTTGTAAAGATGTAGGCCTAGATCTTTTCAAAAAATTTGCCAGAACGACGTTACAAATATGCCGAACGCTTGAGAACGTCAAGCGAGAAACCGATTTGGGTCTTTCTCAATTGTTGCGCTACTGCAGCAATATTCTCGACACTACCGGCACTTCTTTGTCTCACTGGCACGGGTATATTTTGTACTGTGCTTGTGGGTTAAAATTTTTCCACTAGACGCTCAATTGTTGATCTGACAGGACAATTGTAACCACCATAAAGTGGACATAGCGCTCTTAAAGTTGAGACACTCCTAATTTCGGTAGTAAATTATAATAATTTTGACTCGTTGTTGGATTGTATATCTTTCCATGATGAAATTGCAACTTAGTGAAGAGAAATGTCAAAAGAGGTGAAAAATATGGCGTCGTATGCGGTCCCTATCGTTCTACTTTTGTAGTGTTCCAATTGAAAAACCCGTTCCGTGGCTAAGAAGGGAGCCATATGGATTACGTCGTTACCGTATTTCAGTTGCATTATGGCATTTTTAGCTCAATATTTCGGAGTGAAGATTTTGAGTACATTGTGGAAGCAAATTTTCCATTACATTTGAGGTCAACCTGAATGACTGATAAATATTTTTTGTTAAAAATGTTATTTTTGTTCAATCAAAGGTTTAATTGTTTTTCAAAAGTGAGTTGCTTTAATATTTAATTGTTAAAGAAATAAACAAAGGGGCATGTCTATATGTATATCATCATACCCTAAACAGGGTATATTAAGTTTGCCACGGAGTTTGTTACATCTAAAAGGAAACGTCGAAGTCTCTTTAAAAGATATGTAGTACTTGATCAACTTGATGAGCTGAGTCGATTTAGCCATGTTCGTTTGCCTGTTTATACGCGAACTTAGAGACTAGAAATTTTTCAGACGTCGGCGTGAAAATTTTCACACTTATTTCTCCCTACAGGCGCTGCTTATTTGTCGAAACTACCGATATCGGATGACTATAGCACATTGCTGCCATACAAACTTGATTGGAGTAAAAAGCTTGTATGGAAAACTTTTTTAATTGACGAGATATTTCCACGAAACTTGGCAAGCAATAATGATAAAGTCAACGGTACAATCTCCGAATAAATTGCTGAGATCGGACAACTATAGCATATAGCTGCCATACAAACTGATCGGTCAAAACCCAGTCCTTGCAAGAAAAACTTTTTTACTTCACAAGATATCTTGAAAATATTTATCATAGATTATTGTTCCAGGCAACTGTTTAATCTCCGAAAAAAATTTTGAGATCGCATTACTATATCATATAGCTGCCGTACAAACTGACCAATCGAAATCATGTGCTTGTAAGGAAAACTTTTTTATTTAAAAAGATATCTTTACAAAATTTGACGTGAGTAATTTTCTAAAGCAACTGTACGTTATGCCAAAAATTTGTTCAGATCGGTTCACTATAGCATATAGCTGCCATACAAACTGATCGGCCAAAATCAAGTGCTTGTATGAAAACTTTTGTATATGTGTAGGGTATTCCAACGTTTTTTCTTGTTTTTTCATATTAAAACATATACACAAATGCACACACACCAGCGCAGCCATTAACGGTTATCAACTGCCATACAACAAACAGCCGCAGCCACTTAAAGCAACACCTTTAGCCGCGATTACGGCTGAGTGCGAAAGTTTAACGTTTCATTGCAAAACGAAACAAAATTACTACAAACACAACAACAACATTTACATTTTACAAGCTTGCAAATGAATGAAATTTTTATAGCGCAAAGTTTTTCGTAAGCGTGCATGAAAAAATACAAGCATCCACTCAAGCTATCGCGTGTGAGGCATTTTGCAACATTATTTAAAACATTTAATTGCTTTGTGGCTGTCCATTTAAAGTGAACCAACCAAACACACGTGAAACTCTAACGCACGCTTACACACATACAGTTGCATGCACACACACACGAATGCGCCTGTAAAGAGTTCGGCGGAAATTTAAAATTTTTTTCCTTTGTGCTCTTCGTTTTTTGCGATTTTAAATTTTTTCACAATTTTCGCACTCAAATTGCTTTACTGCAACACCTGGTTTCCATTTAACGGTTATGCAGTGCAACCCTGCTGACATCGTTACAACTTCCAGTCAACAACAAAAAATTACTGACCGGGCCATTAAGTACAGCAAAGTTGTTGACTTCGTGCCACCGTTGATGGGACAAAGTGTTGAGTGACAGTTGAGAAGTGTCAAGCGTGCAGTAGTGGGCGCTGCACGCCAAATGTCAAACGGATTAAGTTTTAAAACGTTTTCTGAATGATCTCAAAGTACTGTTTATAAGTTTCAATTTGAAGACCATTAAAGAGAAGCGAGCTGTCAATCTACAAATTATTTGCTGATCGTGAATAATATGAATAACGATTCCACTGTTCACACTTAGAAATGTAACTTTTTTGTTTTTTCACCTTTTTTGGCTGGTTTTTTAGTGTTTCTTGACAATAATGTGCTCTTTTCTCTCGATCTATTCTTCTTAAAGGTGGTCTTTGTCGATCTTTCTTTCACAGGTCTTTTCGAAGACTTGGCGCATTATGAAAACTTCTACTTTCTAGGGAACTATGAACCCAAACTTTAGAGCATGCGGATTAGTATTATGATTTTCGATAGGCATGCTGTTGTCTGTACTTTTTTTTCGAAAATAATAATATTAGTTAAATTGTCCACTAGGATCATTGATATCGGCCTTTTCATATCGAAATAGTTCCATTTCCAGATTTATTTATTGAAATTACAGGTCAATAGAAAAGTCCCCGGCTTACCATAGTAAAGCAATGTTTTTTGACACAATTCGTTTTTTTATTCAATTTAGTTCCTTTCATGTGTGATACACGAATTATAACCTCTCTCCAACATTTCGATCAATTTCGTTGTAAAATTTGTCCTTTGCTTAAAAATGAGCCTCAGTTTCGGTCATTACCTCTTCATTGGTCGAAAGTTTCTTCCCAGCAAGCATTCTTTTGAGATCTGAGAGCAAGCCGCTCGAAGCCCAAATTTTGGATTTTTGCCATCATTTTCACTGACTTGTGGTTTGGTGGATTATTTTGGTAAAACAGCTATTTCTTTTTCTTGCGGCCGTTTTTCGGCGATTTCGTCCTACAAACGGTCCAATAACGCTATATAAGTAGTCGCTGTTTATAGCCCTTTCTTTTTTATGGTAATCACTAAATATTATTCTATGTGCATGCCAAAATATGGACGCATAAGTTTGCCAGCCGACTGTTGCGTTTTTCCACGCTTCAGGACAGATTCATCGTGTGTAGTCCATTTAAAAGACTGTCAATTGGACTTCGAAGTAAAATGATGAAGCTATGTTCCATACATTGTCACATATCGACGCAAAAACTTCGGTTTATTAAGCTTGAACTTCTCTAAACACTGTTCCGAATCATCAACTCGTCGTTGTTTTTGGTTAAAAGTAAGCTCGCTCGGCACCCACTTCGCAGAGAGCTTTCTCATACCCAAATATTCAAGAATTATATGATGTACACTTTCATTTGATATTCTTAGAGTGTCTTCTATCGCAAACAACTTAACTTTACGGCCTTTCAAAAACATCTTGTGGACTTTTTTGATGTTTTCATCGGTAACAGTCTCTTCTGGACGTCCACTGTATATCCACCGCTTCGTTGCTTTTTTCACCACGTCTAAACTAAGCATACCAATCTCAGATGCTTAATATTTCTAAGAAAGTGTTTGGAAACTCGTGTTTAAGTCAAGTTTTTTTTCAACTGTATTTTTTCAACTGTATTTTTTCCATTTGAAAAGCAATATTTTGTCAACACTCAAAGTTCCCTTTCATCCATTTTTTTTCACAAAAATCATAGTTGCTTTACTCAAAATGATATGAATCACAAACTAACGATTGGACAGCTGTCAAGTTTATACCCGCGCCCTTCTAAGGTTAGTGCTAACTAAAAGTTGTATGGATTTGATTTTAGTAGCGCCATCTATGTGTCAGATGTGGAACTTTTTCATTGCTGGCAGAAATCAACTAACTCCTCAAAAATCGGATCTTAATGACTTCATTCCTTTCTCGCATTACTACGGATCAGTAGGTATGGAAATGGCGTGATGGCCGTCCAGTATAACCTAACCTAACCTAACTTATTCTGATTTCTACATATGTAGGTTTGACGTTATCGCACAGAAGAGAGAATCGGAATTTCCAGTAGATTGGCACTAGCGATTCAGTTTTAGGCAAACTTCTAAGAAACTTAACAATTTAAAAGTGAAATTACGAAATTATTTTTTTAATTTTTGTTGGGTCTTGAAATTCAAGGTGAAGTTCTTGTATGGAAAACTCTTTTGTTTCTCCAGATATCATCATGAAATTCGGTATCGTTTATTATCGAAGACAACGCAATGTAACTGGCATGTAAACTAATTGACGGAAATCATAATAAAAATGTTTTTGTAATATTTTATGCTATAAAAAATGCTGCTGTGAATGGTATTAAAACGCACACAGTTTTGAGGTTCGAATTGTTACTTCCGAAGTTGTTTAGCTTTAACATATCTTTATAATCTAACATTTAATTAAAACTTTATTTAGTTGAGTTGTTGCTTCTTCGTAGCTTAGGGATCACTTGCTGTCGAAGTATAATCTAAAATCTGCCACAAACCAAGTTTCATCACCCTAATACTCATACCAGAGCTTATGATTTTCTACTTCCGCAAGTGTATGTGGGTGTATATGTGCATATAACTGTACTTACTATGCGTATGCGTTTGACTCAGCTGATAAAATCCGGCTGCTGATTGAACTTATACACTTTTGCATTCAGAAACTTGAAGAAAAGTAAATGTAGTTGTATAGGTGTGGGAATGTATAAAAAGCCACACTTTCTTCAGCTTGTCATGGCAGATAAAGGAAAGTAAAAGGCAATTTCCAAAACTGTGTGCAGCAGGTGAGAATGAAATTAATTTGCACATTTAACGTACACAAAGCCGATTAAATGCCAATCTACTTTATTACGAAAAAATACACCAGAATACGAAGACACAAGTGCCAGCAACACGTTGGCAGTTAAAAGAATGAAAGTTTCTCACACACACATATACACGCATAAATAGAGTTTTTCTTCGTACACAAACACTAAATGTGTGTGTGTAGCGGTGAATTGAAGAAAATCACCAAAAAGTACACAATGCAAAATTGTCATCATCTGTCCACAAACACACACACATTTTTTTCACATGGAGGTATGTATGTGTGTGTGTGTACTTATAAGCATGAATGCGTGCTTTTTGCCGGTGTATTTGTGCGCACTGCTTGCTTGCTAATAGGATTTGGCCACAAAGGCAGCGGTTGGTAGTCACAGGTGTGCTGCCATTAATTAAATATTTGCTGGCAGATTATTTAATTGAAATTTAATTCAAGCTGTAAATTGAACTCTGTAGCGAAGTGACTACAAAAAGCTTAAGAAAATTTATGTGTTTTGTTTTTATTTAAGCCGAAAGCAATATGTAAATAAAACAGATGTGTGTATGTGTGTATAAAGTAAAATCATAATTACATTATGATCTGTATGTCATAAGATAAATACACGTAAATATTGTTATTGCAGCTTAATTAGTTTTGATGATTTTGCCTTACACACACACATAAGCACATAAAAATGTTTATGTTTATGTAAATGTATGTAAATAAGACGAACTAAAAGAGATAAGCACAAAATTTGACATTCACATTAGAAAAATATATTATATTAATACTTACTTAACTCAACGCAACCTAGCTTAACATAACTTAATTTGACTTAACTCAACTTAACTCAACTTAACTTAACTTAAATTGACTAAACTTAACTTAACCTTCTTAATTTTGCTTAATTTAACTTAACTTAACTTCACTTAACAGAACTTAACTTAAATTTAACTAAACTTGTCTTAACTTAATTTAACTTAACTTAACTTTAACTTAACTGAACTTAACTTAACTCAACTTAACTTAACTTAATTTAACTTAACTTTACTTAACATTATTTTAACTTAACTTAACATGACTTAACAGAACTTAACTTAACTTAACTTAAATTTAGCAGAACTTAGCTTAACTTAACAGAACTTAACTTAACTTGACTTAACTTAATTTAACTTAACTTAACTTTAACTTAACTGAACTTAACTAAACTTAACTTAACTTAACTTAACTTAATTAAACTTAACTTAACTTAACTTAACATCATTTTAACTTAACTTGACTTAACTTAATTTAACTCAACTTAACTTGACTTAACATAACTTAACTTAACTTAGATTTAACAGAACTTAGCTTAACTTAACAGAACTTAACTTAACTTGACTTAACTTAATTTAACTTAACTTAACTTAACTTGACTTAACTCAACTTAACTTAACTTGACTTAACTCAATTTAACTTAACTTAACTTAACTTAACTTAACTTGACTTAGCAGAACTCAACTTCACTTAACTTTACTTAACTTAACTTGACTTAACTTAACTTAACTTTAACTTAACTGAACTGAACTTACCTTAACTTTAACTTAACTGAACTTAACTTAACTTAACTTATCTCAACGTAACTTGACTTAAGCAGCCTAACATATTTTACAAATTGAAACCAAAGTACCTCTACTTGAATCACCTGTTATATCTTAAAGCCGTTGAGAATTTCAGAGGTTGAGACACTTGAGTGAATTTTCAACCGATTAAATACTACACTTAAAAATTTGTTGCTTTCCTCAACGTAGCTAACCTTTACTTAAAGTCAGTTAAGCCTCAACTAAACTTGTTTAAGTTCCGTCTACGAATGCAATACGCATTTGAAAGCAATTCTGCCCGGAACTAATGAAAGTTCAGCAAACGAAAAAACTTTAGACTCGAAAGTAACCGCTTCTAGCTGACAAAGTTTCGCCTAAATGACGATGATGGCAACGTGATTTGTTTCAATGCTGATGTTGCTAATGTTGTTGCTGATGGCCATACATACAGCAGATCAACTGCTGCTGGTAAAAACAAGTGTTGTTACTGTTAATGTTGTTGCTAATGACTAGCATGTTTTTGCCTTGCATACCTTACTCTTGTTAATTGAAAATTGTTGCTTGTACAACAACATTAAGCCAATGAATTTGCGCTTGTTATTATTATTTTTGTTGTTGTCGTAAATGCACTGCCTAATGAATTTGCTGGCGCACACATGTTTCCTTAGAAATTACAAGAGGCTAACAAAAGGATTTCGAAAATAAATTTATTGCAAACATCAATACGAGTGAATGAACACATGAGCCTAGGTTTGTGTGAGTCCTTTGTAACATATTTATATGTGCATAATTGTGTGTGTGGTTGTGTATGTTGCGCATATAAATAGCAGCTAAACAAGTGCAAATGCGATACTATAGTTGAACGCAGTGAAGCAATGAAATGTAGAAAACTTTAATCTCAATGAGATTAGCAGAGATTTGAGAGTGGTGAGTGCGCGAAGGGTAGCGGCGAAGCGTGTGTGGTGTAAGGAAAACTTATAAATACCTTCCGCAACAAATCTAACATGCATAAATAAATGTACGAACTCACTTTGCATATATATCTACATTAGGGTGCCCCATATTTTAATGGCATTTTTTCATCTTTAATATCATTTTGCTGCCAAACGAAAACGGGTTCCGAGCGCCAATTTCAATTTGCGAAACAAGATAAAAATGACACGGAGCCAAAACTGGTGAATGCAGTGGTTGATCGATGGTATTCATAGCGTCTTTGACTTTAAATTTGGTCCCAATCGTGGCTCGATGCGACGATGCATTATCATCGTGCAAAATCCATCAATTTTTCTTCCGCAATTTCGGCTGTTTTCGAGGGATGTTCTCACGCAAACGCCTCAATACTGCCAAATAGAACTACTTATTGACCGTCTGTCTCTCTGGTACAAATTCACGATACACCAAACCACGAATACAATGAGTATCATCTTGTTTTTTTAAGCGTCTTTTGCTTGTTTATTTTTGGTTTCGTCTCTGTTTTTCCCTCCATTCCCATGACTGTTTACTGGTTTGTATGTCATTCCTTATAAAGCCCTGTCTTATCGACAGTTATAGTGCTCCTCATGAAAGTGGGATGGGAATTCATGTTCAAAGAGACCTGTTTACGGTACTTTTTTTGTAAAAACTTCCGCTTTATCCGAAAGAGTCGAGCAAGAGCGCGCTTCATACCGAAATTATTAAACCAAAACCATTCGAACGGACTCGCTGGAGATGTCGAGTTCTCTTGCTATTTCTTTAATACTTGCCTGACGATTTTCAAACACCATATTCTTAATTTTTTTAATACTTTCATGAGTTGAGGAGAGGTCCTCCAGAACAAGGCATGTCTTCAGCGATCTCTCGACCGTCTTTGAAACTTGTGTACTACTCGTAGGCTTATGTTTTTGATAAAACTGAAACTGTAAACCTAAGCCTTTTCTAACAACCGCAGAAGAAATTTGGTTGGAAATACAAAATCTGTTGTGGTAACCGGTTTTCGGAGATGTTCGTCTTCAATTGCAGAAATCTGTTAATAAATCTAAAATTCGAAATTCCCTTTTATGAATTCGCTCTTACAATGTCAAAATCAGGTTTCTAAGCTTTACAAATTTCTTCTTTTTCCAAAAAACAGTTGACTGCTGTTTACTTTCGAGCTCACACGGGTAAATCCACGGTTCCATGACCTGTCATGATTTCATAAACGTGTTTCGAAGCACCGCTATCACACTTTGTTAACATTTCTCTCGACCAATCGACACGAGTTGTGTGATTTACAATTTTGTTGGATCCAACGTAAACAAATTTTTCTTACAGCTGAATGTTCATGCAATGAATGTGTAATAGTTCCACTAATGCGCAAACTTGTCTCAGTCTCAGGATCAATATTTTCCGGAGCAACAATTGATTTTAGACAAGCTTCACGAATTCCCTCTCGGCGTGATATGCAACTGTCATTGAATTCAGCATACTATCGTTGAACACTGCTCTTTGATGAAGCTTCATCGCCATAAATTGAACTAAGTTTATCAATGCATTTTTGACAAGTTAATTCACGTGAAAGTTGTGAAACAATGTTCTCGTTTTATTCGATTCGATTTTCCAAAGCCATTTCAAAGTCTACATAGTTAAGAATTTTATTCCCCAAATGTCTCAGGTAACAAATTTGTCTCTTCTAGAACATCAACTAAAATGCTATAACGAATAGAGTTAGTGACCTTATCGCTTTCTTAGCGGGCATTAGTTCTCTGTGATCTCCATGAAAAGGTTAAGTCCCAGTCCTTCCTTACACAGTTTATAAAATTTCCCATGCTTATAATATTTTGGTACAATTTATTTAATAAAAGGAAAGGTTGTGCTTTGAATAACATTTTTAGAGCATTGTGGAGTCATGTTTAACAAATTCTCCACTAAATCTACCATTTTTTGTTTGACCTGACGATTTATACCCTAGAGTTGAGAGTTCGTTTATAAAAAGTTAGTTCTTCTTCTTCTTTAATAGTTAGTTAGACCCTAGTATATATATGCATATTTTCTGAACGTATAAAGCAGACACATGTATATTTTCTATATATCAACAATTCCTTGATTACATAATTTTGCAGCTAACATTATACTACATATATTTCTGCAAAATAATCGCCTTGCAACTTTGATTTTCAGTTTCTTCGAGTCGCTTGCCCAGCTTAAGTTTATATTTCCGAAAACAAAATTTGTTGTGCAAAGTTGATAGGCCTGTTCGTTTAAGTTTGCCGAAACTTTGATTTTGAGTGCATCCGTATAAACATACTCTCCTCTAGTTTTAGCTTAAGTGTTTGTAAATAAAACTGTGTATAGTATATTGTATGTGTGTACGCCTTTCTAATGACACGATAAAGACATTTGGCGCTTAGTTGCAAATTACTTTGGCATTTAGTAGAGTTATACCTCACAGCATTAACAGGCCATAAACGAGTTAGTTGTGCCATTGGATTTGATGAGGAAAGCTGAGACAACATTTTAGTTAAGCGCCAGTAAGTTTGAGTCAAGCTGAAGAAGAAAAAACTTCTTTTGCACTATAAAGGTCAATCTTAGATTGAAATAAGTCTCAGGTTCAGTTAAGTCAACTGCGTTGAGTTGAAGGGAGATTTAAAGTGTTGCGATATATGGTTTATTGCGACAAAGACTGTTATTTGACATGGGAGATTTGTGTATATGAGGGGCCTCAGAGGGACACACTGATATTCCACACTACTCCGATGGCTTTAATTACAATCTAGATCACCGCAATGCGGAACTTTTTCCTTTCGATTCCTTCTCTGCTTTAATATATGCGACGGATTTGTGCGCGGGTGAAGCCTTTGGAGAATGTTTAGTGAGATTTTTCGTGGATGGTTCGAAGTTAAGAGGGTTGGTATGAAGTAGAGTCTTCTGTCTCAGCTCTCCATATGACAATTATTGTCTGCTTGACTGCTAACTTTTTTATGACACGAACAGCTTAACAACGATTTTGCTGAAAATTTTGCATTTTCAATGGAATAACTGCTACGGAGTCGTTGAAAATGTTGCAGAACTGCTTTGGGGAATCTGTGGCACAAAGCATTCAGTAAAGGACCTCAATAGTCATCGAAAGCGTCAGACCGTCAATACCAGGCCATTATTTCGTCTTTGAGGCGGTGGTGGTTATCATCAAATTAGGACTAGGTGTACTCACCGCCGTGCCACGTTGGTAATGGCATGAATATTTTTCGTCTTAAGACTTGTATGGCTGGCTCGGTCACAGCCGTATCGCCGGGAACTGCAAATCCGACGAACTTGTTGCGGAGGGCATCCTTACCCTAATCATCCGATTGGAAGCGAGTCGGTTTTCCGATGTCCTCTTGCACTCAAGTGCTGGAGTTCAATAGATCCATCGGGCTCTGAGATTTATATGCTCCGATGTTGTCCATGCCTCTGAGTTTGGTGTTTATTCGTGGACAGAGGATTTTACTACTCAGTTGCCTACTCAGTCCGAAGTAGTACCAGTTGGCAAGAATTATTCTGCGTTGGATTTCGAGTCTGGCATTGTTGTTGGTGTTAATACAGCTTCAAAGATAGACGAAATTATCTTCGACTTCGAAGTTATGACTGTCAATAGTGACGTGGGAGCCTTGTCGCGAGTGAGACTACTGTTTTTTTGATGACAGAAGATATTTTGTCTTGCTCTCGTTCACTGCCAGACCCATCTGCTTCGCTTTCTTGTCCAGTCAGAAGAAATCAGAACTAACGGCGCCGTTGTTGAGGACACTGATATCAATATCATCGGCGTACGCCAGCAGCTATACACTTTTATAGAAGTCTGTACCTGCCGGATTAAGCTCTGCAGCTCGAATTATATTCTCTAGCAGTAGATTGAAGAAGTCGCTCAATAGGGAGTCGCCTTATCTAAAACCTCGTTTGGTACTGAACGGCTCGGAGAAATCCTTTCTTATCCTGACGGAGCTTTTGCATACTATTTTAATAATTCCAGCTTTTCATATTTTTACTTAATGATAACCCGTAGATTGGATCCCTACTCATTCCATTTACTACATTATCTCATTTCAAACGCCAATTCACTTTCATATGCTTCCAAACCGAAAGAGATAGCATAATCGATGTCACAAATTGTTTGCTTTCATTAAATGTAGCAATTTGCAATATCCTGCATCCTTGAATGCCATCCTGGCTGCATCCTTAAACCGCAACAGGCGTCACCGAGCATGTGAAGTGCTGGCAATAACAATTGAAAAATCAAATGCCAACAAAGGCAACAACGCCACCACAACCAAATGCTATGAACTGAAGCGTTTTCAATACCAAAGCGCCGCATGGAAATGCATTTAACACTTTTCTTTGGGGTGCGTTAAGCTGCAGTTACCCCAAAGCAATGGCGCTGTGGCATGCAACAAATACAAACGCGAGTACAATATGTGAAAATCACTGGCGCAGCGTTGCTGAAATAACGGCAAAGTAGCAACATTCCGAGCGTTTGCTTAAACGTAAGCGTTTATGAACGTGCCGCGGCACATTGAATGGCACTGCACAGATACTAATGCATATTTATGCGCTTGTATGCATGTGTGTGTCTGTTGCCACTGCTGTGAGTAAGCGTTTACGTGCGTGCTTGCACTTGAACGCCTCCTCCATGTGTAGTGTAGCATATTATTGGCATTGTCCTGGCAGCCAATTTTCCACGAAAGGATATTGGTTGCTCACGCACACACGCACACTTGCACGCTGTCAGAGAAACACATATACGCGAACAAGTGCATGTTGCAGGCGATTATCATTTGTGCGTCGGAAATTGATATACACACATACACACACACTTATACTAGTTTATAAAACGCTTTTCAATAGCTACACATTTTCAATTCACTTTTTGCTAATATTTTTTTTCCGGCCACAATTCGCGTGCCTCGCATAATTCGCACCCAGTCGCGCATACTATAGATGGCAAATACAATATACCATATTTATCACTATATGACGGAGTGTGTGCGTGCGTGTGCGCGCTCTTTTTCTCTGACAGGAAATTAAGCGAAAGCAAATTAAGTGCATTGAAGGCGCGTAACCATGAACTACACTTTGCCGTTATTACCGTTATGCGGCGTAGCGCGTAAAGTGCTCGACAGTTGACAGTATTATGACAGCTGCATTGCCGTTATTCTGGTTTATGCTTGCTAAGTGACAAGCTGTCAAAATTAAAGTAATATTGCTAAGAGTGCGGCTAAACGGAAAAATAATAGGAAAAAATGGATGTAAAGCTAATCTTAAACAAGAAAAAACATGAACTTCGGCTGAACTGAAGGTCTAATAGTCTACTCTTTATTATTCAGTATAATCTCCTTGAACATTAAGAGGGTATTCTAGTCTAGAAGCATGAATTTTAGGTAATTTTTAAAGTGTCGTAAAAAAAAGGCAATTAATATTTTTACTATCCATTTTTTATTAGCTATTTGTTAATTTTAGAAGAGTATAGAAAAAAATTATTAACTAAAAAAAGTAAAAAATTTGAAAAATTATAAGCTGACGAAGTGGGGGGTCTCAAAAAATTTCCACTTGACCATACCCATGATTTCAATCCTCCTAGTTATCTGAAACCAAAAAGAAAAAAAGATTATTAATCTAGAATAATGTCGCAATGGCCGGAACTACGGAAAAGTGGAAAAAAATTGTTTCACAAAATGGCGACTGCCTAAAAAAAAGTTTTTTTGGATCACTTTTTCTGACTTTTTCGAATTTTTTAAAAATAATAAAAATAAAAATTTGGGGATGGGGCTAGTTCCAACCATAGACAAGCCCATAAAGAAGACTCTTATAAAAATTTCAATTAAATAGGTCCAGTAGAACCTGAGAAATCGTGGGTATCGTTGCGAAAAAGTCAATTTTGAGAAAAACGCGTTTAAAGTTTCGCGTTCCGGCCGAACCAGTTTGGATGCCGGGTCAGAAAAATGCCCATATCTCCGAAAACAATTTGAATTTTGAAAAATCCTCTTGTACAAATATTCTTGAATAGTTAAACTTTGAAAATAAAAAAAATTTCAATTTTTTTAAATTTCTAGACTAGAATATCCCCTCAATATACAGTGGGGAGCATAAGTGAGTACATAGATGATATTTTTGTACTTAATAATGCATAACAAGAGTAATAATAAAGATAACAACAACAATTTTGTTTTTATTTGTTTGGTGCTCAGTAGACTTCAATTTTATTTATATTACAACAACAGAAAATATCAAAGTCCAATAACAAATTAATAAAAACCAAAACAACCTGTATGTACTTAATTTTGCACCATTTTAAAATATGAATATAAAGAGCGAAATCAATATTTTGTCCATAAGCCTTTGTTTTTAATAACGCTTTTCATGCGCTTTGGCATACTTTCCACCAAGTTCTGAATTATTTCATCCGGTATATCCAGCCATTTCTTGGCAGCACACTCCCAAAGCTCGCCAAGACTTGTAGGTGCCCTTTCGTATGTGCCTAATCGTCGTTTCACAATTGACCATAAATTTTCAATTGGATTGAGATCAGGACTTTGTGCCAGCCACCTTATCACCTGAAATTTTTGCTCACTGAGCAAATTTCACGATTTTGGCGGTATGCTTAGGGTCACCATCTTGTTGAAATATGACCTCTTCTTCAGGATAAGCGCTCCTGTCAACAAAATCGGGAAGATGGTTATGCAAGAGGTTCAAATAATCCTCTTTCCTCATAATTCTATCAATTTTCTGGAGCGGTCCAACATCCCACCATGTGAAGCAACCCCACACCATGCGGTTACCTCCACCATGTTTCACAGTCTCTTTCACGTGATGTCTTTTGATGGTTTCATTGCGGCGGCGCCAGCAATATTGCTTACCATCAGACTGGAACCGCTTGAATTTTGATTCGTCTGACCAAATAACACGTTTCCAGTCGTCTTCAGTCCAATTCACACGATCTCTTACAAACTTTAGTCGCGCCTTATCAGATATACCCAATTTTGTAGAGGGATCTTCTTGCCATCCATCGATTGACAGATTTACTTATTTCCCAGGCTGCATTTCCTGGTGTCAAACACTTATCTTTTTTCATTCGCGCCATCATTAGGCGTGCGTCCGCGTCTGTCAAAAGCCTTTTACGCCCTCTGACCTTCACATTTGATTTACAAATTCGCCTTTTCTGGGCTCTTATCACTACCGACTGGCTTATTTTCAAATCCACAGCAATTTGCCGAGAAGAAGATCCACTTTCAGTCATCGAAATAATTTTGTCCTCAACTTCACGCGATATTCTTTTCATTGTTTTTATATTTTATTTATTTGAATATTTTTTAAAATTTATTTATTATTTATTCTTTAGTTATCTCAAAATACGTCCGCAATATGCAAAAGATTAGAATTTACTATACATTAAACACTCTATTTGGAAAAAAAACGGTAAATATTTAATGCATTGCTGAAATGATAAAAGGTGCAAAATTGAGTACATGCAGGTTGTTTTGGTTTTTATTAATTTGTTATTGGACTTTGATATTTTCTGTTGTTGTAATATAAATAAAATTGAAGTCTACTGAGCACCAAACAAATAAAAACAAAATTGTTGTTGTTATCTTTATTATTACTCTTGTTATGCATTATTAAGTACAAAAATATCATCTATGTACTCACTTATGCTCCCCACTGTACTTGCTCCAATGATCATCCAATCCGTGGATCCCATCCCTGAAGTGGAATCCGGAAGGTCTGCTCCAACAATTCGAATTTTAATTCATGGATTTTAGCTTTTGTCAAAATGCTCTTGTGACAACGGTGCATTGTCCTGATGAAAAATGATTTCTTTTTTCTGCAAACCGGGTCTTTTTTCAGGATTTTGCAAGTAATCCACAAACAAAATTCCTCTCGCATCCCAAAAAACTGATGCCATAATCTTCTTGGCCGATTCCCGGACACATTTCTCTCAGTCAGTCTCAGTCTTCCAAAACCATATCTTGTATTTTGGCTATGATTTCTGGTGTTGATGCGCTTTTTGGACGTCCTTCACGTGGACCGTCTTCAAGGCTTGTACGACCACGTTTAAATTCAGCAACCCATCATTATACTGTTCTAATTATAGGTGAACAATCTTTATACACTTTTAACATTCTTTCGTGAGTGCGGGACTTTAATCCGCTTAACTTAACCTACTCCTGTCTCATATCTCTCCCACGGGGCACTAGACTAAGTATTACTTCATGGAAGAGAGGAAGACATTTAAGTTTCTTCTGTTGTACTGTCTGATTGACACTTAATCTGTTGTAAATACATATATCTGCTTAGTAATTGTTCTCTTATTTGATGACAACATCTTTCAGCAACTGGCTATTGTCGTCGACCTCTTTCGTGTTCATCAGCCCCTTCGTCGCCTTGACACATTTTCATTCAGGCCGTCGGATACCGAAACTGATCTTGTTGTTAGTTTTCGATAGAGCGTCCTCCTTGACAAGCTGCTCCTGGTAAAGACTTGCTCTTTAGCTTAAAGCAATATATGATATTTTCGCCTGCCTCTAAAGGAGGCAACCGAATACGATTAGGCGGTTGCTTTGGGATATCCTTGGCAGGAACGAACCTCAGTTTTAGGTGTTGGCTGCCTTGGTGGTAGACCGTTCCATAACTAGGTGTAGGGTACTTCGATTAATCCTCTCAAAGACATCGCTAATTAAATACCCGCCAGGAAATTCAAAAAGGCCTTGTCAGCATTCTCAATTACCCTGTTACCGGCACGCGTTTTATAAGAGTCAAACTCCAGATAGGGACCCGTTAGATTGTCAACCACGTAGCTTTACGCTAGGCTCGATAATACGACGTCAATCTCCACCGATCTCTCCTGAATGGGGTTGGGTTAGGTACAGTCTTCGTCTGTTAAACATAGCCACTTGCAGGCAGTCACTGGCTTCATTACAAAAGATTCCAGCTGTTGCTGTGTTGTTTGTTATTAATCCCCTCTGCTTAAGTTTTTTTGGGAAATATTTGAACGTAACTATTGGAAACTATTTCTTTTCAGCGTGTTGGTTTCCACTAGAGGTTTCCTTTTCATAAAACTTATCTTTTATACCTTCTTCGTTAACTGTGAGGCCATCAACCTGATTCTTGGCTGTCTTATCGAGTATAAAGACTGCTTTCTTGTGGTGGCTTTTTCTTGGTTGATTTTGATTTCTTTTGCGCTGAAACTCTCCTTTGATTACCAGAGTACTCTGGTTGGTACCCTTAGCTACTTTGGATATAGACGGGGCCATATCTATGTTTAGATTACTACGTTTGGTACCCTTTGTTGATATCAGCACTGGCTACTTTGTCTGGTACGCCCTGTAGTACTCTATATCGTATCCTGACAAGAAGCGCGAAGGTTGTCTTCATCAGAAACCTATAAGTATTGCAGCTTGATATTGTTTCAGTAGTCGTCGAGCTATCAGTTGTTGTCATTATTGTTATTCGTGCTCATATTTGGTCCATCAGATAATTCGAAAAGGATTAATAACTTGTCTACAGAGCTGGTATGTGAAGAGAAGGCAGTAGTTACCTCTAGACTCGCTCAGGCACTAGAAGGAACCGTTTGCGATCAGCTACTTAATTATCAGAGGCATCACCATTCAGCCATCAGGGACCTCTACACCTTGGTTTAGGGTGGGTTGGTGCGGGTATTACCATGCTTCTTTATTAATCTCTTCATAGATTGTGTGAGGTATATATCTTAGTTCGTAAGAGGAAAGCGCGTACTCCAAGTCGACCAACGCTGAAGGTGATGTTCAACTAAGATAGTCGGCCTCAGCCTCTTTGTTTTCCGTAGTTCCAATGTTCTGCTATATCTAGTTGCTGCAATCTCGCTTTAGTAAACATGTGTTTTATAGTGAGACCGTACTATTCCGTGGTGAGGTTTCTCTCTTCCCAAATCCTACTCCAATCTTTTTCTATAGCAACACGCTACATCCAAATTAAACTTGTCTGGGTGCCTGGTCATAGGTAAAGCGTCGACAACTGTTAAGCCGGTGAGCTCACCAGCAAAAGCACTCTTAGCCAAATCCCATTGGGTGTTCCATTGACGTCGTACACTGGGGCGCTGGATCTAAGGGCCACGTGCGAGCTTTGTAAGTTATAGTCAGCTCTGGCTTAGAGTGGAACGCAAAATGACCATGCAACTTCTAGTTCTTAGCAAGGTTTACATGGCCTCAATAACAGGTGTTCTAGTTGGATACCGTCTCATTGGAACCGACGTGGCTAAAGAGAAGGTGAGGCTCAAGATTTCGAAGGACGTAGTAACCTACAGACACTTTCTGCTCCACTGTCCAGCCTTCGTCAGACTAGGAATGAAGCATTTGATTGCCATAACTTCGACGAACCCAGCGAATTGGCTGCAGTAGATATTAACCAGTTCAGTATATTTTTGGCTGGATCTAGGCGATTTGTAGATATACGACGGTTTCTTTGATCCATACTTAAGAGTTCTGGGCATCACAATGGAGATGCATCTCTAGCAGTTCAAGTGAGATTATTCATGGTCTCACGAATACCAGCCTGCTTACTTAACCTAACCTATGGCTAGTCGTAAAAAAAAGGTTCCAACAAACATATTGAAATTAAATATTGTCATATCCTTTGAAAATATCTCTACAAAGCAGCAGAGCTATTTTCTGATTGGATTATATTCAGTTTCCTTTCATAAAATGAATTCATCTCATATGTGTTTTAAAATCCAGTTAAAATTGCAAAATGCTGCCTTTCATTTGCATTTCAAAACCACTCAGAACAAATAGTCCTTTTAATTGCACTTTGCCAAAAGTAAAGCGTTTTAAGTCGAACAACATGCAAAAGAAGAAGGAATCAATGTAAAACAAATCCCACTTGCAGCAATTAAGACATGCTTTATTACAACAAAATTGATTGGCCAACGATATGTGCTGCTACAACTGATAGATGCCGCAAAGGAGCTGCACTGCTGAACCCTTTGTATGTGTACGGGTATATGTTTCTCGGCATGGCACTAAAGTTTAACTGTGAAAAGTGGCAGCCACAATTACAACATGTTACACTTCGGTGATGAGCAACAGCGTGCAGCAGGAGACCTCCGTTCGAGCCAAAGCGCGCCGATGAGCGGTGAGAAGCACGGGTTAGAGGAAGATAGCGAATTCAGTAAAAGAAGCACAGCAAACGAGCTGTTCTGCTGCGCTGCACTACGGTCACACTGTTGACCACTGCTGCCAATTTACTCTCCTGCTTGCTCACTGCCCACTCTCTCGCCGGGCAACACTTCACTTGCTTGTCTAATTTGCTTTCTTCTTTAGTTAGTTGGTTCGTCTTGCGCTCCGTTTTAGTATGAAGACACTTGTTTTGGCTGAAAATTTGCAAACAAAAACTATACAAAATTGAGTATAAATTACAAAATAAAATTGTGTAGTACCATAGAATATATGCGCAAAATAAAGCACTTAGCTACAAAGTTTTTTCTCTTTCTTTATTATTATTTTTTTTATTTTTTTTTATTTTTTTGTTGTTTTAATTTTTTTTGTTTTTGTTGCCTGCAATTGTTTCACTCTCTGTGTGATTTTTCGGTCACATTTCCCTTGTGTTCGAGCACTTTTCCATTTTTACTCGTTTACATGCATGTTCCGGAACGTTCATCCTTGCGTCATCAGGAGACTGACTGCGTCATGTGAGATAAATGCTGCACTTTACTTTTGACGTATGCATGTATGTGTTGATGCAAACTTGTTTGTCGTTTATTGTTGTTTAGTATTTTTTTTTAGATTGCACACTGTCGGTATGGTCTGTAAGTAGACGAGAAATAACTAGTTGTGAACTATATAATTTTTTGTAGTACCTCTTCTTCTAGCGGTCTTCTTCATTTAGACGACATGACCTTCTCCATTCAGCTCTGCATCTTGAATTATTCGCCTGGAGTAGATTGAAGAAGTCGCATGATAGGGAGTCGCCTTGTCTGAAGCCTCTTTTGTTATCCAACGGCTCGGAAAGATTCTTTCCGATCCTGACGGAGCTTTTGGTATTGTTCAACGCCAGTTTACACAGCCATATTACTTTTGCGGGGATACCAAATTTAGACATAGCGGCATAAAGGTAGCTCCTTTTTGTGCTATCAAAAAATCGACGAAGTGATGTGTGTCGATTCTCCTTCCCAGGTCCGAAGCCACACTGGTACAATCAGTTGTTTAAACAGCTCAACCGGCAAGCTACCGGCCCCCGCCGCTTTGTTGTTTTTTCTTTGTTTTGTTTTTTCGAGCATTACTCCTATCGGCCAGCTTATTAAGCTCTTTGCACTCACACATTCCGACCTCTCTCTTGTGTTGTCGGCAAATACGTCGCACTTCCCTCTTCAACTTTTATGGTAGTTAGGTTATACCAGCCGGCAATCATGCCATATATAAATTTTTTGGCCCTTAGTAAAGCCAAATAAACTTAGTTTATTTTAGCTGAGTTATCCGTCACATAGGACGTCAACGACGTTTTACGAATTTTGAGAACGACTCTATACCTAATTTTGGTATTTCGTCTAGACCCTTGAACTGCAGAGGTTATTACCTTATTTGCCGTCTAACTATTTTCGTATATATTGATATTCTTTAGGTTGTTTTGTGTTGTTTGATGCCTCAGCCACTTTCCTGACTACCATCTGGAAGATACTGTGTTTTTGGGAAGTTTGAAGGGTCGCTCCAAATCTAGCTCTGAACAAAAGTTTCTAGCTCCCACTCCATTACCCGATCCATCACACTAAAGCACCGTAAAGCAAGATTGACTTAACTAACTTCAGTACATGAGGCCAGATGATAGACCCCATGCATGTTCTTACTTCCATATAGCAAACCACTGGTCTTTTCCAAAACTTCTCTTAGGTATTTGGTATGAAACATTTTTTATTAATTGTTAACTCAGCCCCGATAAGCTTCGCGGTTTCCTTGTCGGGCTTCTACGTGAGTTTTTCTATCTCGAAAATCTTTCGTTATACGTTGTGAAGAAGGTTTTTATTATCGCATGAGATCTTAACTTCTTCCTCAATTGCTAAAGATAATTATGTTGATATTGATTCTGTAAAATAACTCAGCCGCTTCGTATATTGAGGTTTTTAGGTTAGGCCCTTTTAGTACTTGAGGATTTTCAGATCATTACACCCATCGATATTCTTTGGATTCTCATCGGCTTTTTCAATTCCAGATAATATATTTTAATAATCCTCAAAATCCTGACAATTTTGTGCCTTTATTACCTCCGACGGATCTTTTTTGGTCCACCAAAAGAGAGTTCTAAATGAGATCATATATGTTGCACTGATCCTGAGCCGATAAAGTTGCTGGAAATATAGTTTAAACCTTGAATTCAAAAACACTGCTTTGCTTACTGGGTTAACTCTCAATTTCATACAACGTTTCAGTTTCCATGTTGTATCTGCATACGCCCTTGTGTGCTTCCGTTTTCTTACATAAGTGTCACTTCTATTATTTTTTTCTCTTTGTGTACTTATCTATGTTTTAGCACAAAACAAGCGGAAGGATATGTCGGTTTTCGACATCATTGCTCACACTGTCGCAATCAAGTTGATACAAAGTCAAAGTAAAAAAAAAAAAAACTCTAAAAAAAAATCTTGTTGTATATGGTTTTTTGTTGTTTGTTTTGAAAATGAAGGACAAAATATGCAATATGTTAAGCGTTAAGTTTCTAAAGTGTGCAGGGTGTCCTGTTGATTTTTATTAAAAGCAAGTATTTAGTGTGCTTTTAATAAGCTTTCAAATAGAAAAATATTTAATTAAAAGTCGAGAGTATTTTTTGGTTGTTGTTGTTGTTTTGTAGTAGAGTTCTAAAAGGTGGTATAGCGAAACTTTTGCATTATATAACAGCTGTGTCGATTATAAATCAAGGTCTTCTTGAAAAGTTTTTTTAAATCAATTTTTTTCGTAAAGGTTTGCAAATATCTATCTTAATTTTCTCGACAAATAAAAAAAAAAATCATACAAAAACTTAATTTTGACAGCCTAGTTCGTATGACAGGTATATGCTATAGATACCGATATCGGCAGTTCCGACAAATGAGTCTTTTTGTAGAGAAAAAGATGTGTGTCAAATTTCAGCTCAATATCTTAAAAATTGAGGGACTAGTTCGGGTATATGCCGACAGGCGGATAGAGGGACGTTCGGACCTAAATGGACTCTGCTCGTCATGCCGATCATTTCTACATACATAAGTATGTATACTCTATAGGATCGCCAACGTTTCCTTTTGGCTCCACACACATAGTGACAAACATAGTGACCAATGGCGAGCCAAAATCTACAGAAATTCCCTTGCTTATTCAAAGTATGTATATGTGTCATATAACAAATTAAAATCATAAAAGCTGCAGCCAACGACCAATAATTTCCACAGTAAATTACAAGTGGGAGAACGCGTTAAACGACGGTCATATAAAAAATGAATTAAATCAGCGTCGAAATAAATAGGAATCATCAAAATTGTAAATAAAAGCTAAAGAGGAGTAGATGGGGGGAGAATTACAAAACAAGAAGAGAGAATTACAAACCAAAAAGAGTACAGTAAACTCCGTAGTAACCGAAGTGTTCATCAGCATGTGCCGCATTTCCTACAGGGGTTTTTCATTTTCGTCCCTGTGTAAGAATGATTCTGCGACCAACAAGTTTCTGACTTAATGTTTTGGAACTTGGGACTACACTTGGTCTTTCCGAGTATGAATGTGTTGCTAGCGGTCGTTCTAAAAATGTTTCTTTATTTATGTATAAACATAAGGTTGTCGTTTATCAACAAAACTTTTGTAAATTCTCTTCTCAGGCACTATGAATCATCAGATATGATCTTATCAGTAATACTTTTGAGTAAAAAACTTGATTATTTACAAAAATTGGCGGAAAGTAGACAATATTCGACAATTGGTCTCTTTCTGTGCTAGTATGAGACTAGTCTCAAAGTAACTAGTCTCGAACTAATTGCAATATACTAATGATTTTTGATGCTTCCTGATCAGTATTTATCAGTAAAACAGGTTTTAAATATCTTTCGTTCAGTACGAGACTAGTCTCAAAGTAACTAGTCTAAAACTGGTTACCAATTCCGAACCATTTTTAATATAGGAGATGTTGCTTTCTCAAAAATTTTAAACGAAACCGTTGCAAAGTCCACTCTCAGCCTTTTTGAATGTACGTAAAACTCATGCAACAAATTTCGCAATGTCAAAAATATCATCTTATCAGTAGTAACACACTCGTAAGTTAAAAACCTGATTGTTCATAAAACTTAGGTCAAAACACGCAAAATTCGCAAATTCGTCTCTTTCTGTGTCAGTATGAGAGTAGTCTCAAAGTAACTAGTTTCGAACTAGTTATAATCTACTATTAATTTTTAATATACGGATGCCACCTGCTCAGTATATACCAACAAAACTGTTGTAAAGTTCCCTCTCGGCCTCTTTGATTGTGTCTAAAACTCATGAAGAAAATTTCTCAACGTCATTTCTTACTGGACTGCTACAGAAAAACAAGCACACACGTGCCTTATTCATATAATGACGCTAGCTGAAAAATGTCACAAGGGATTTGAAACTCATCAGCGTTGATGACCAACCAAGTTGTATAGAGAATGGCCAATGGCATACAAAATAAATGAAGCTGACGGGCAATAATTTCGAATGCATGTGCGGACATATAATATAACTGACATATATATATGTATATGTATATATTTATATTTGTTATAGATATGCCCATCTCACAGTCATAAAAAGTGCAGATAAAGTTAATTGAAAGGAAATCACGCCAAGCCACATTTAAAAAGCGCAGCTCTAGCAAATGTAGCTAAGCAGCAGAGCGCTTATAATAAGTTTTATAGCACAACTACTCTTATAATAGGGATACATATGTATAGGACGAATATAGAACAACAAAAATGTGTGGTAATAAGCAAAGTTCATTGCGGCATGATTAACAAAAGCTTAATGAGAGCATGCAGCCACACAATAGTTCATTTTAATAGCAAGACAAAATTGTTTGGGGAAATCAAGCTGAAAGTAGAACTTGATAATTATAGCTACATCAAATATGTTGATGAGAAAATTACCAACGTCATGCAGTTATATATAAATGTATGTATATATGTATGAATGTATGTATGATTGAGCTAAAAAGCAGAAAGTATGAAATAACGTTTGCGCTAGTTTTGCTGATTTTCGAAGCGAGTGCTGAGTGATAACACAACAACAGTAACAAAAACAAGACCACAAACAAAAATAGGAAAACCCGTTAACTTCAGTTGCACCGAAGCTTGAATTCACTTCTGAAATAAAGCAATTTCCTTACAAGACTTGATTTTAATCGTTTAGTTTGTATGGCAGCTACATGAAATAGCGGTTCAATCTAGAAAATTTCTGCAAATATTGTAGTGTTCCCTTAGAAAATGATATGTGCCAAATTTTGTGAAGATATCTTGGCAAATAAAAAAGGTCTGCATACAAAAATTACATTTTGATAGGTAAGTTTGTATGGCACCTGTATGATATAGCGGTCTGATCTAGAAAATTTCTTTAGAAATTTGTAGTGTTCTTTCAGAAAATAATCTGTACCAAATTTTGTGAAAATATCTTGCCAAATGAAAAAGTTTTCCATACAAGGACTTGAGTTGGATCGGTCAGTTTGTTGGGCAGCTATATGATATAGCGGTCCGATCTAAAAAATTTCTGCAAATATTGTTGTGTTTTCTTAGAAAATAATCTGTGCAAAATTTTGTGAAAATATCTTTAAAAATATAAAGGTATTCCATATATGGACTAAATTTTGATGATTCTGCTTGTATGCCAGCCATATGATATAGTGGTCTGATTTGAAATATTTCTTCAGGTATTATAGTGATCCCTCAGAAAACACCCTGTGCCAAATTTTGTGAACAAATCTTAGCAGATAAAAAAGTTTTCCATACAACAATTAAAGTTTGATTGGTCAGTTTATATGACAGCTATAAGCTATAGTTGTACGACATAGACGGTTCCATCAAATAAGTAGCATCTTGAGTAGAAAAGGACACGAGCGAATTTTCACAGCGGTATTTTAAAGGGCTGAGGGACTGAGGAACTAATTTGTGTCAAACCAACTAAATTTTTCGCACTGATCCGGTTCAAATTTGATCATATGCTAAAAATTAAGAAAATCACGCACCACATTTTGAAGTGTAATATAAAAATAGAAAGCCTACTTTTACTAATTAAATACATAATTAATTACTCTCATTATCATTACGTGCCTATTGGAACTCCTGATAGCTCCAGCTGCTCGCCTGAAAGTTCATTGACAGCAGTTTAATACAGTGCCAAGCAATAAATCCAAAATGGCGGAAGGTAGCTTTGTGGCTAAACTGTACCTAACAGTATGCCACATAAGCGGGTACACAAGTCTTACATAACGCTAACACATAAGCCACTATAAATACATACATTCGCCACATTTTTGCTTCACTCAACCGAATTGCGGTTGCGATAAATTCGGCGTAAAAGGCTAAAGTGTTGGCGATAAGCGGATTTGCCTTGATTTAAGGCTAATTAATTTGGGACACAAAGCACTGTTATAATAAAATAAAAAAAACAAAGCACTACCCGCTTGGTCGGCGCTTGAGCGCTTTCGCCAAAGCCATTTCGCCAAAAACACTCGGATGCTCGCTCAACCGTTCGTTTATGCCACTTTAGTGGCGGATTTTGTAAATAATTGCCATTAATTTAAGTTAATTTGTGTAGGAAATAAAGCAATTGCCGCTTAACGTAAAAATTGCAATAACAACTACTGCGCATATACAATTTCAAATAGCCTAGCATACGAGTATGTTGTGCGGTGCGTATACGCAACACTTGCATGCAAATTTTTTTTTTTTTTGTATTGACTGAAATTTGAAAATGTTGGTATGTTCCATTTTCGATTTTATTATAAATTTGCCTGTATTATAGAATTTTTGCTTATTTTTTTTAATTTTTTTCTTATATTTATTTTATTATTCTCCATTTTGCTTGATTTTTTATTGTTTTCCCCTTCGAAATCTCATCAGTTCAATGCAAGTACATTTCACTGACGTACCGTTATAGAAATTTGAGCAACTGCTTCGAAAAAAATACAAAAATCTCTAAAAGAAAATTCTTGTTATGTAATATATTATCGAGTTTAAATTCTATCGTTGTCCTGATGTACCAAAATTCCTTTCTTATTGCTCACAGCTGGTCGCTTTCGGGTGTTTACTTCATTTAGGCTATCCTATTGTTGACAATACAGCTCCGAATTTGGAGTTTGGCCATAAGGTAGCAGATCATTGCAGAAGGTTTCCCTGCCAACCTCACCAAACACTTTGAGATTTGTTAGTTGAATAGATAGTAAAATTGAGGCTTTGCACTGCAACCTATAGTCTATTGTGGCACCCCTATATTACATATATTCACAAAAGCTTCAGCTTCCTGAACAATTCCAGTAGTCTTTTAGGCGCGTCTGACGTGATGTGTTCCCTGTCCACATAGCTGAAACCTAGGCCTTAAACCTGCTTTTGCAAATTGCTGGGCAATCCAAAATCAGGTGTTCTGGAGCTTCCTGTTCCATGAAGCAAAACCAAGAGCTTGCGCGGGAGACTATACCCATGTTGGACAAGTGCTTTCTGAGTTTGCAATGCCTCAAATACTTTTAATTTGCTTGTTTGCATATGAAAATTTTTAGAACTGTAATGAAGCATAAAACCATATTAAATTGCCGTCGCCTACTGACATGCAATTATTTGCCAAGATAAGCAAAAGTAATTTTAGTTTGAAAAGCATTTGTTTGCTCACAAACAATAAAACAAAAATAACGCACGGCCTACTAACAAGCGTCTGCTATAAAAGCTATAGGCAGCATATTTCATATTATATTTATACAGAAAAGTCAAATATTTTATTTCTCCCCCCACACATGCACACGCATGTAAAATATATTGTCGGCTTATCATTTTTGCATAGGAAATTTGCATACTATATAGAAAGTTTGAAAGCCAATGAACGAGCAAGAGACTGCTGCAACACTGGCAAAAGGCAATAGTCTCACACTGCACAACAGACAAGCTAGAAAGCAGTAAGTTTGCCACCAGTCCCCAGCGTTGCTGGTACGCCAGCCAAAAACCAAGCTGGCGCCAAAAGTAGAAGCAATGACATTTAAGTATGCTCGCCTACATGTATGCTACTAAAAGTAGATTGCAACATTTTCGTTGCATATGCGCAGGCGTACAGGCGACTTAGTTGCATGTGTTGTTATATATTTCGTGTTCTTGTTGTCGTTATTGTTTCATTTCAGCCTGTTGAGACAAAGTAAAGCAAAGTTGGTCTTTCACAAGCAACACGTATTATTTGCGGCATTGCCGTGACCATAAAGCATTTTATAGTGTGCCTGTCTAAGTTTGCCGCTACTCTCGTATCTGTCTTCTTCCGGGCAATTTCGGTTTAGTGGTAATTGGGGAATACGAGGTGTAGCGGGCTGCGGTTGTGGCGGGCCAGAACTTTTTTGCAACATACTTGCGCGCAGGCTGTGACAGAATAATTTATATTAAAAATTGTTGCAGAAATAAAATTTTTAAATACAACGCCGCAAAGTATGCAAACAATGCCGATACATGAATGGAAATGTGTATAAAATGGAGCCTAGATTTTTTTGGCACATAAAATTTATATAATGTGTGGAACCAGCTATCGGTAAAATTTACTTTTTTAGGACAGGTTGAAGGTAGGCTTTTGATATGCTCGGATATAGAAAAAGATATGAAGAATAGTAAAAATTAAAGAAAAGCTAAGAGGTCTTCCATAGTGGAGTCATATGGATAGTAGAAAATGATAATCGTATATATGAAGCAGAGAATTTGGTTAAGAGAGCGCAAACAAAGAAAAAGAGGGATAGAGAAAGAGGAACACAAATTTTGGCTAGCTTAACAAAGAGAGATAGAGAGAGAAAGAACTATAGTGAGAGGAAGGTTAGAGAGAAAAAGTGGGGAGTGAAAATTAAAACAGATGTTAGAAATTAAAGTAAAATTAAAGAGCTTCAATGGTAGAGTCTTATGGATAGTAAAAAATTTAAAATCGTTTACTGAAGGATAGAATTATGTAGAGAGAGCGACAAATCAAGATAAAAAGTGTATGACAGAGAGAAAGAAACAAAAAGTTTGACTAGCTTAACTGAGAGAGAGATAGAGAGATGGAGAAGGAGGCAAAAGGAGATACAAAAAAAAGCAGAGAGAAGAAGACGAACATTGCGTACTGAAAAAGATTAAAACGAAAGGTGACAGATAAATGGAAAAGATAGGACAAGTTTAAGGGTAGAGTCAAACAAAAAGTATAAAAAGATAATTTAAATATTTGAAAGAGAGGTAAAGAAGTGAGAAAGAGCGAGAATTATGAAAAGGGTGTGAACGTGACAGAGAGAAAAAGGACAATTTGACAAGCTTAGCAAAGAAAGAGAGCAAAAATGAAGCAGGCTAAGAGAGAAATTAAAAAAGGAGAGAGAAAAAAGCGATAATTGCAACATATGAAACCTGATATATTGAGGTTCTGCCAGAGAGAAAAAAATATAAGGCACCTGTAAAAAGAAATAGAGAGGAAAAACATAACTCAAATAGAACTTCAGACAGAGTTGTTATCGGTAGGACATTATACGAGAGAGGGCTGGCATTACTACGGACAGCGTTGATGAAAAAGTAAAGAAACGTCGATAGAAAAGAGAGGCAAAAAGAAACAGAAAGAGTCGAAAACAAGACAGAGGGTTGTTTGAGATGTTTTATTGGATTCTTTGTAATCAGAGGCTTTAGACTCCTGAGTTTTAAGAAATGTAAAATACACAGAAAACAGGAATTAAGATTAAAGACCGAAACAGAGGCAGGAGTTTAGACAGAATCATTATCGGGAGGTCATTGTATGAGGGAGAGAGACAGTTGGTAGGATTATGGACAGAGTTGAAGAGAAAATTAGAGAAATTTCAATGGAAAAATCTTGCTAGCTCTGAACAAGTGCGCAAGAGAGGCTCCATTGTTTCCCTTGTGCCCTGATCTAAGGTAGCCCCATTCTGCAGACGTGTGCCAGCACCAGACAGTGTCCACTTAGTATTTCGATCATGTTCTTACAGTCTCTTCTACGGAGTGCTAATAGGAATTCTGTGTACTTCCGATCTACCGTTTTGTACATGACTTTACCAGCCTTGCACCCAGTTATGAGGTCAGAAGCTTTGAGAACAATTTTTCACTTGGCTTCTAAGAAATATATATTGCTGCTGAAAGGAGAAATAAAGGTCAAAGACAGAACTAGAAATAAAAATTCAGCTGCGGTTGTCATTGAAGGTTTACTGTAAGAGGGAGAGAGTTGGTGGGATTACGAACAGCGGTGAAATGAAAAAGAGAGACACTTTGACCCAGAAATAGAGACTAAGATTGGTACATAGCGAAGGAAGCGGTTTTGACCATTACGTAGCTAATAACTCAAATAGTTAGAAATATTATAGATACAAAACGTGGAAAGTACAGAAAGGGTCAAATAGTATGATAGTGAAAGAAGGAGGGAGATATAATCGGAAACAGAAAGAAAGGTTTAGATAAGAAAAGAAAAGCAACCTAGCTTCAATTCTCTTTTATTCAATTTCTGGTTTAATAAAAATTTTTTATGTTTTTCTACGACCCCACAACTATACTATAAAAAACGAGTTTATATACCTTTTATAATTCTATAATTTTACGCTTTAACGCTTGCGTGCTTTCCAAGCAATTCCCAGTTAAGGTCACTTACATTTCTGCAGCAAATTACTGTGTCGTCAAAAATTACATTTCGCTCAGCTAAACTAACTTGGGTATAATTCAAGTTCATTTGCATGTCATACAAAAAAGGTAGTCTACATTTAGGCGAAGAAAAAAATTACAGAAAAATCGCTGGCGCATAGCAAGTTTAAAAAGCGCCTAGGGACTTACAAAACATGCGCTGTCAGAGCGCTTAGTTGAGAAAAACAAAAAGGCTATGCTAACTAGCGCAGAAGCTGACAATTAAAAGGGAAACGTAAGCCGTGTTTTACTATGAAATTGTGTGTATGTGTGCGTTTAGGATGGAATTGTGACATTTCTCTCCTGAGAAAAAGCAAGGGAATTGCTGAGGCATTGTAAGACATAAAAAGGTAGACAGTTGTTCTTTAGTTGTGAAATAAATTAAGCTTAGTTAACGTTGCAGGGTTTTAGGCGTAATTTTTACTTTTTGTATGAAAAACTTTTTTATTTGACGAGATATCTTCACACAAATTGGTATGGTTCATTGTCCTAGCCAAGTTTGTATTCTCCGAAAAAATTATTCAGATCGGACTACTATAGCATATAGCTGCCATACAAACTGATCAATTAGGGTCAACACCTTGTATGGAAAACTTTTTTATTTGACATGTTATCTCCACGAAATTTGGTGTGGTTTATTGCTCCAGTCAACTATGTAAGCTTCGAAGAAATCATTCCGATCGGACTACTTTAGCATATAGCTGTCATACAAACTGAACCAACAAAATCAAGTTCTTGTATGAAAAAGCTTTTTATTTGATGAGGTATCTTTACAAAATTTGGTATGGTTCATTGGCAAAGCCACCTATGTAATCCTCGAAGAAATTTTTCTGATCGGACTATTATTGCGTATAGCTGTCATACAAACTGAACCAACAAAATCAAGTTCTTGTATGAAAAAGCTTTTTATTTGATGAGGTATCTTTACAAAATTTGGTATGGTTCATTTGCCAAGCCACCTATGTAATCCTCGAAGAAATTTTTCTGATCGGACTATTATTGCGTATAGCTGTCATACAAACTGAACCAACAAAATCAAGTTCTGGTATGGCAAACTTTTTTATTTAAAAAGATATCTTCACAAAATTCGGTATAGTTCATTTTCCTAGCCAACTATGTGATTCTGGAAAAAAAATTTTCAGATCGGACTACTTTAGCATATAGCTGCCATGCAAACTGAACCACCAAAATCAAGTTCTTGTATGGAAAACTATTTTATTTGATGAGATATCTTCACAAAATTTGGTATGGTCCATTTTCCTAGCCAACTATGTGATTCTAGAAAAAATTATTCAGATCGGACTACTTTAGCATATAGCTGTCATACAATCTGACCAATAAAAATCAATCCCCAAAATTAAGCTAATATGTCGACATTTTTTCTCATAATGTAAAATAGTCTTTTTCGTGCAAAATTCATATTATTTCAAACACATTCTCACTTCTAGTGGCTTAACTTAAAACTAAATTGTGTCAATTAGTTTATTTGATTATTATTTATTTGCTCTATTTATTCTCAATTTCTGTAATTATTATTTATTCAGTACAAAAAAATCAATTCCAGAATTTACATATGCCACCTAAAGCAATAACGCAACTGTAAAATTTTCTCCGACATTTGTGCATTGATTAATCTTCATTAGCCAAATTGTAAGCATACATTAGGGTGCATTTAATTACATTATATTTTACTGGCCAATTTGCATGCAAATCAACTAATTAAGCATGTAAAACAATTCGTTTAAAATATTTGTGCTCATGAATTATACTTATCTTAATTGGAAATGCAGCAGAATAATTTATTTCTTGCGAAAAAGGCAAGTGAAATGTCTCAATGGCAGATCAAATGTTCGAGCATAATAAATATGCGGCTTTCGTGTGGAATTTCGGCATTAGCAGCGAGTTATTTCAATTACAATATGACAGCTTGTGGCTTTTAATTATACAGCGTGTAGAATTTATGACACATATTTGTGTGTAATTAAATTTAATAAATAAAATTTGAGTGCAAATAAGAGGAATATGCGCAACAATCATAATAATTGGCGCCTACGCATATGCAATGGCGAATTTAATTTACTTATTACACGCATAACCAGCAGCTGCGGCAAGGCTCACACGCACACGCGCACATACACGTGCCGCGCCACATTATCCACATAGTAGCGTTAAGCCCAACTAATTAAAATTAATAAACAAATAATAAAAATAAATGCACTCAATCAAAATTGTGCTGACAGCGTGAGCAGGACACGTACAGTGGTGTAAATTAATAAGCAACTTATATATAATACACATGAGTTATATGTGTGGGCGTATATGTGTACGTTTTTGTTAGTACTTGTCTGTGCAGGCAGTTGGAAAGCGGGTGAAGGTGTCAATTCATGTATATTTAAATGAAAATGAAAATGCAAAGCTCGTTGTAAATGCAAATAATGCCAAGTACGTGCGGCATTTCTGCTATATTTACACAGTTACAAGCATACAAATACAAAAATATATAAACCAAAAACATTTCCGCTTTAATATGAGTGCAAATAGATATTTTCATTTAACTGTAAGTGTAACGGGTGCTTCGCTATGTGGTTGTAAGGTTGGGTCTCGACTTTTTATAAAGCGAGCCGAACTTTTGAAATTTTATAGCTCTAATTCTTCCTTCAACTGGATCAGTGGAGTTTTGATAGATAGGAAGTGTTGTGTTGTTTCCATCTCAAATTCTACCATACAGCTCCTGCAGATTACATCTGGTAAGAGTCTCAGCCTTAAAGCATAGATGAGAATAGGGCAATGGCCAGTTAAAAGTCCCACAACTAGGGAAATGCTAGCCTTACTGAGGCAAAGAGATCTCTAGATCCCATGCGATCGATCTTGGACCAAAGGCTTTTGCAACAGCGCATGTACCGATAGTGTCTGCGCGCTAGCCAAGCTACTGCGAGGTACAGCTATGTAGTAGTAGAACACAAGAGGATATGGGAGTTCCAACCCACCCCCATTATACTGATAGCGGTTCTAGGTTGCTATCTGATTAGCTTTACAGTTTGTTGCGATGCCACTGTGGCCTGGCAACCATACCAGTCTTATCCCAAAGACAGTCGAAGCTATTGTAAGCGAGGTTATGCACTTCTTGACCAATCCTGGACGCACTATTAATGAGTTTCGCAGCCCTGTTATCTGATTGGATGGGCACTTCTCTGAAAAAGGGTTCACTCTGGAATTGCAAATCTATTGCTATCTTAATGGCTGCAACCTCTGATATAAGTGGACTAAGAAAAAGTAGATCTCTTACAGCAACTGCAAATTTGGTCCGGAATATTACCTTTCCTTCCAGAGAAGAGTGAAAAAGAGGTGAGTTGGACAGGAACAAGGGGATAAGCATCTATACAGAAGGGTACAAACTAAATTATTGAGAGGGGAATGTGGTCTTTTTAGCAAAATTATATACCAGAATTGAACCTCATGATCTCGGCCACATTTGGTTTAACAAGACGGCATCACATCTCATACATCGCATTAATCAATGGATTTATTGAGATAACACATCGGGCACGCTTTCAGAAGTCCAGATGCTGAGCCCAATCTTCGTCGGCCATAAACAGCAATTTTTCGGGATACAATGGTGACTCATGCAGCACTTGTGGATTGCTGCACATTTTGCTTATTGACGAAGCCATTCAGCCAGAAATGAGTCACAACGCTGAAAATGATTTTTTGATGAAAATCCGTATCATTTTCAAGTTGTTGCTCAACCCAATGCAGAAAGATACGACGATTCTGATGGTTAAGCGGCTTCAGTTCTTGCGTCAATTTGATCTTGTAAGGGTGTAGGCCAAGATCTTTTCACAAAACGACGTCACAAAGATGCCCAACGCTCGAAAAGGACGTGTGACAAACTGATTTGAGTCTTTTTCTTTTGGTAGAAAATCTTAATAATTTCTGTTCGTTGTTGAATCGTATATTTTTAAATATATTGGTTACCTAACCATCAATACCAAACTCATACTTACCACAAATAGAAAGCCAACATCGCTTCAGTCACCCTATACCCTATATATCCAGCAGGCATGTGACAATTAAATTGTACTATTTGTTCAGCTTATTAAAAGTATTAACACGAAAAGTGCAAACGTTTATAAAAACTCACGTCCGAGTGTTGGCTAACCGAAGCAGACACGCAATCCACTCTAGACACCTACCACACGCCTGCAAGCCGCAATAGCATGCGGGTGCCCGGCAACGAACGCACAATTTAAACGAAATAATTAAAATTATAATTAATTTCAATGCAAATATGTATATACATATGATGCAGACTAAATAAGGATAAAAAATAAATGTATTTGACAGCGCTGAAAATGGAATGTGGCACGTAACTCATTTTATTTATGGGCGGATTTGTAGATTTTGTCTATTTTCTAAATAAATAGCGGAATTTGTTAGCATGTAATGCGTTGAGTAGGCGAGTTCTAAGCAAATAATGATATGAAAACGTTAATGAGATAAATGTGAATATAATTTTTTTTTAATTTATTTCAAAAATTGAAAGATCCCAACCTGGGAGTAGCAATGCTCTAAAGAGAATGTTGAGAGAATGGTCAAAATTTTATTTATTGTGCGCTTGAAACACAACGTAGCTGGGAGGTTAAGCATCGATGGTTGAAGAGAACTATTTTGATATATTAAGATTATAACTACAAAGCTTTCAGCATAAGCCTCAGCACAGTATGTTAAAAAGAGTTTTATCCATGAAAATACCCTCCATACTAGTTTTGTGAAGAAGGGAGTTTTATCTGTTCTCTGTTGGCATTGTTGGAGCCTTTTAAGCAATAACAGTATATTTCTATTAATTTAAGTATTATGAGTATTTTGTCTTACAAAGCTGAGTATAGTTATGTTACACTTTGGGTTCTTGGTGCAAATCTCAATAAAATATTTTGAGCTTTTTAAGGTTTATCAATTTTAAATTTACGAATTTGGTATATTTAATCGTATTTTTTCGTGATAATCGATTGCGTATTCCTATATTAGGAGCTTTTGAGCTTTTAAGGCGCTACTTATTTTGAATTTTTTAACATTAGAGCTTTTGGAAAACCTGTCATTCGTTTAATTATAATAATAAAGTTCAAATTTTTTCGTTTTGAGTATTTTTTTTTTTTGTTTTTTTTTTTCTTCGACCATAAACATGAATGCAACTGGCGAAAAAATTAATTATTCATTCCTTCAATATATTATTTGATATTAACACTTTTATTTAAAATAAGCTGCGGCTTTTGAGGTTCTAAAGTTAAATAATCTCAAAAGTTCATTTGAATTAATCTCTTAGACTTACAATTAAATTTGGTAAGACGGAGCTTTTGAGCTTTCAAAGTCAATCCAAAAGCCGAAAGTCTTAAAGGCAGTCTTAAAAGCTGAGTTTGGAAAGCTTTCTTGATCTTTTACCAGTAGAGCTTTTAAAAGACTTTTAATTGATGTTCCCAAAAATTCATTTGATTTAATCTTTAAGACTTACAAAGCTTAGGCGAATTAAGAGTAAAATAAATAATATTCGTTTCTTTATAGTTGTTAGTTCATGGCTTATTAAGTCTGTTATAAAATTGAGGAGCTTGAGGAGCTTTCTTGATCTTTTGTCAGTAGAGCTTTCAGAAAATTTCTATTCGTTTCTTTATAGTTGTTAGGTTCCTGGTTTAACAACTCTTTTATCTTATAAAATTGAGGAGCTTGAGGAGCTTTCTTGATCTTTTGTCAGTAGAGCTTTCAGAAAATTTCTATTCGTTTCTTTATAGTTGTTAGGTTCATGGTTTAACAAGTCTGTTCATAAAATTGAGGAGCTTGAGGAGCTTTCTTGATCACTTATCAGTAGAGCTTTCAAAAAACTTCTAATTCGTTTTGTTCTAATATAGGTGTAAGGTTTAAAAATATTCAAGGCGTAACTCTAATTATGGAAGGCTGAAGCTATTGTTCAAAATTTGGTTTGTGGAGCTTTCTTAAGCAACTCGTTTAGTTCAAATACTCTCTTGGCTCATCTTTACATATGGTAGAGTGTAGCTTTTGAGCTTTCACAGTTTTGCGAGCTTTCTTGATCCTGTTGCAGTAGTTTTGGAAGATCTGATTAATTGAATTTCAACTTAGGTTTAACTAATATGAAGCTTTCGGTACTAAATGGGTCCAAAACTGAAGCTTTTAATTATTCAACTTCTGTTTAATACGAAAAAATATGCGGTGGATCGAAAGCAAAATAAAAGAGATATAAAAATTGTCGACGCTGTAAAGCCCAAACCATCGCCATTACAACAACAATAACTTCAACGTAGTGCCATTAAATTTATTAGCTACAAGCCAGCACTCAATATTTCAAGCGCTCTTGCACTTGGTATTACTACATATTTTGGTTTCTGCTGCACAGCAGTTTACCTTAAAGCATATTATTTTCAAATATAAATTTAATTTGCACACTACATAATTCAATCAAGCCACCAACGCATCAAAGCCATTAATAATGTTCTGCCAACTATGCACTATGCGCTGACATATCTGTGTGTGTGTGTGGGTGTATTGGTATTATGTGGTGATGTCCTGCGTACAACCACAATTACAAAGACTTGTGGGCCCGTGAGCCAACCGCTGCAACTAACCAATAAATTATGCAACAGCAACATGCACCTGAGCTGCCAAACTAATGCAGCAAACACATACATAGACACATGCACAGAGTAGTGCATAGCATTGTGTAGAAGAGCATAGAAGAGGATAGAAGTGCATACTATGCAGGGAACAGCATAGCAGTCCACTAGTTGTCGTTGCATGCAAAATATATAGAAATTTATAAATCTAAAGTGATGCCTGTTAGCAAATATATATGCAAAGCTTGTTGCATTCACAATTTATATGCACCGAGTAACTGGTGAATTTCAAAAATGTAAATGCAAACTAAAAAAATTTCGACATGCAAACCAAAAATTCATCGTTAAAACTAAACAGGGACAGGTAAACTGGAGACCAGGCGACTGTGTTCGAGTGCAGGCGACTCGCACTCTGCCATAGCTGCATGTAGTTAAGCGCTTGCTTTTGGCATTTCCCAACTTAAATCGATGTCGCAGCAGCGTGCATATACTTCTAAGTGCCCCAAACACACACACACACACATATAAATAAATTTTGTCTCTAAGCTCCATTGCATAAGCGCACTTTCCCCGTTTTTGTATGATATATGACACAAATGCTGTCTGGCAGCGCTCACATTTTGCGTTCGACGGTCATCATATTTCACTGTGAGCTGTTGCCAACCGCAATGCTGTGCGCCCGAAAGTATGCTTCACATTTATAAAATATGCACTAGCATTCACTCTCTCATGGCAGTTCACGGTATTTTCATGGTTCAGGGTTGACATGCTACTTTGAGCCAGCCAAATATGTTTCGGTTGCTGTGTGGGTTTGAGTTTTAGTGCGTTGGAATCATTAAATGGTATTAGGGGTATGCTGGGTTAGAGGTGGTGCGCTGGATTTTCCTCCGTAAGTGGATCGGAAATTGTGGAATGCTCATGCTGGTTAAACTTGCAGCTGAAAGAGCTTAAAATAATGGTACCTTTTCATTTTGAGTTGTTAAAAAAATCAGAAAATATAATATTTTTATAGCCTAAAATAGTTTTATTTGTCTTATGGGTAGTAAATAATATCTCAGACTGAGTTGGGTGTTCCGAGCTTGTTAGCACGAACCGTCTTAAGATCAAATAAGTTACTAAGATTATACTTCGATAGATTTTATTTTAGGAACTCATGTTAGACGTTGTTTTGGACGAAGCAGTAAATTGGCGGAAGCCGTCTTTGCATGTTGGAAGTTATTCTGGAGTAATCTCAACCTGCAGACGATCCTAGCCTCCTCGAACAGCTGCTCTTGACTAAGGACGTAGTCGCCAATGGACGAGCTGCCTCCCGAACTCGCTATGTCTGAAAGACTCGGGTCACTCCACCTGTCATATTCACCGCATCTAAGCGCCAATAGCTTAGGCATCCTAAGTATTCCGCATTTAGCAGAATCTGCGCTTGCCGATATGGTTTCTTGGTTCTCTTGAACCTTATTACCCTTCAGTCATGCGTAGGTAGTGACTGGCTGCAGAGCCTGAGGATTTCCTTAATTTTACCCGGAGAGAAAGGTTCAGTTGGCAGTCAGACGAGAGCTCTAGGGCGTAGCGGAAAGTCCGCTTTGTCAACAGCCTCCAGCCTGGCTCCCCTCCAAACCTCTCCCACCCGAAAGACTGCCTCCTTATAAAGGACAGTCGATCGCTCATCGGCACATCTAATGAGCTTATGAAGCTCGGCACTCTTACACCTTAGAAGTAGCCCAGAGTTCCCCTCGTCACTATCTTCCATTCCTCGCGAGAGATTTCACCATCCTCGCTGCTGTGGGCTAACACGTCTAATTCTATTGAGCTGTCGTTATTACCGATTTCACTAAAGGTTAGCGCAGCCCCCGTTTACAGTCCCACATGCGACCTTTGTTGCTTGACCGCTGGCTTAGTTTCAGTTACGTTCGGTCTAGCCCTAACGTCTTCGCTCTCGCTCAGCAGCCTATTGGCCCACTCGAGTGTACTAGCATGCTGCGCAGACACCAGACCAGAATGCTTACCACCGTAGTGTTTCGACTGCGTCCCTGATAGTTTGGATCACTGCTGCGCGGATCCTACTTCTAGCGGCATACCGAAGATATGAGAATCGGACTTAGTTGCTGGAGAAGTGCTTTCGCGGATGGATTGAAACTTAGGAGGAAAGTGTTAAGGTTAGTCGTCTGTTAGGAGCTCTCTATCAACTCTTGTTTCAGACTGCCGAACCACTGCAGTGTTTTTCTAGCAGCAATAATAGCAGATATTCTTCTTCGAAGTGCGGCTTTTTTTATGGAGTCCGATAACAGAAGTGCTACAACACTTGAGCTCGCTGACAGTGTGGAGGAGTGCATTTATTTTGCACTACCATAAATATCTTTGCCATCTACAGAAATAGCCTTGTCTAAGGTTTTGTTAGACCGTTAATACAATTTATTTATATGCTAAACCTACCTAAGTCGGTCTTAATACAGGTTTACCTTAGTTATACCCAAGTGCCGCAATTAATTTTAACTTTTTAAGCTTCCTCAATACGCCTTTTATCTTTGCACCAGAGTTCATAAAGAAGCAATTACTTACATCTGATTACACCAACTAACTGCCTACGCAACAGAGAATTTCTTATCTGCAGGTGCAGTAAAATTACTCGCAAACAATACAAAAGACAGCTCTCAGTGCTGCGCAAGGACTTCTCAGACATTTTACCTTTTCTTTCAATTTCTTACCAACAATTCAGCTGTATTCAGCTGTCAGCGTATTGTTGTCATTCCGACTGCCTGCCAACTTTGCTGGCTATCCAACTTGCATCTCGTTGCATTGCTATGGAAATATGTGAGCAGTAAAATTTAATAACAAAAGCTTCTTAGAAGACAATATGTATGTATGTATGCGTGAGACTGAGTTCTACTATCTCCGTGCTGCAGTTGTCCACCCACCCACGGACCAAGGCCGCCAGTCATTCAAGCATTCATTGCACTCATCACAAGTTTGCTCGGTGCGACTGCAATGACATTTGAAATGCTTAAATATTTTTTATCGCAATAAATGCAATGCTGCGCATTGTTTTCAGTTTTTGCCGTTTCCTGAAACTTCTACGTCCTAGTAGCTGTCTACTACTACGCCTACTTATGAGTAGTTCATGCAATACTCATACTTAGTATTCTTTATGCGCTGCAAGTCCAAGTCTTCTAAAGATTTTATCTTTTTTGGCACTTTCATTTCATTTTCGCCTACTTCGTCACGACTCCAATGACAATCGTCGTCGTCTGTCTGACATTTCAAGTTGTTATCTATTGTTTTTCTACTAGGCTTTTGTCTGTCGGCTTTCGCAGCACCCAGTCGTAAATATGTAGGTATGTACATATGTAGTTAAAGGTTAAACTTCTAAAGCCCTGTTGGCAGACAAAAGGATACCTGAGGTAATAAATTCTCGTCTAACTAGCGTACATAAGTAGTTAAAGAAATTTTAATGGTTTATAAGATAACAATACAAAGGTATAAGTCAGGTGACCTAAACGCTGAAGGGTAGCTATGTTAGAGATTAGATAAAGTGTGCGTTATACAATTGAAACTATTGGAGGAAAATGTGTGGCTCTTTTTGATTTTTAAGCCCTTTTGTGACAACCTGAAATCTACCTCGAAGCCACTTCGTTGAAACAAAGCACATAACAGAAATATACAGATGTCACCGCTGACGGCTATTAAAAACGGAATAATGTGCTGTTTTTGTGGCATTTTTTTCAAGAACAGCAGAATTGTGTGCTTTATCTGATTAGATTTTTGGTCTACATTTAAGAGTTGTCATAGATTAAATGGCTAAGAAACTTGGCGCCGAGGAGTATGCTATGAAAATCACAGTTTTTAATTCAGTAGTGGTGTCTAGATAAGAACGTAAGTGAAATGTGCTGTTATACCAGTTTTTAAGATTTATACCAGTTTTTGGTATAAATGTGTAAATGAATTTTCTTATACAACTTGCTTTATTTTTAACGTTTTTTTGTTTATACCAGTTTATTAATTTTATATCAGTCATATTTCGAATTATTGTGCTATAACTAGCTGGTAAATATGGCAATAATAACTTCGAATTTAATGCTAGCGAATTTGTTTTATAAACACCCAATGCTCTTAATATACCAGTTTTTGGTACAAATATATTATTTACCAGTTAATGATTTTTATGCCAGTTGATTTTGCAAATTATAAATATGGCAATAAGGCTTATACATATATATACACTCTCCTCGTATATGTTTAGAAAATGTGGTATAAATGCTTATTTGGCTCAATGTATTTGCTTATACCAGTTTTTATGATTTATGCTAGTTGTTGGCACAAACGTCTGCATAAATTTGTGTAAGGGCTTGCTAGTTTGTTTGTACCAGTTTACTAATTTTATACCAGTTCTTGTTGCGAATTATTACGTTGTATCGGCTAGTTCACTAGCCACATTTTTATTTTTTAAACGAGATGATGTTACGAATATCTAATTAAACTGGTATAACCCTTGATTTTTAAACCTGATTTTACCAGTATACCAAATTTAAGCCAGTTGTACCGAATATCTACTTAATGTGGTGTAACTGACAGCTTTACTAAGCGTTTTCTTTTTAACATTTACTTGTTTATACCAGCTTATGTGATTTGAGATGCAATAATCATTTATTTATACTAGTTTAAGTGATTTTTTAGTGATTATGCCAGTTGGTATTACAAATAGTTGAATTAAATTAAATGGCGACTCTAATTTTTATACCAGTTTATGTTATTTATTCCAATTACTTGTACCGCTTAATTGGATTTTATACCACTTAGTGTTACGATTATGTAATTAATCATATGTATGCATTTTTTATGCAATCCTCTTTCATTTGTACCAGTTTAAGTTATTTTTTGTGATTTATGCCAGTTGGCGTTTCAAATGTTTAAATAAAGTAGTATAAAGGTTTGTTATTCAGTTTTAATTTTTATACCAGTTGTGACGAAAGTCTAATCAAAGTGCTCTAAATGTATCTTTATGTCTTTAATATATTTTTTATACCAGTTTATGTTTTTTATACCAATATTTGTTCGATTCGCTTTCTTGACTTCACTTCCGTGGTTAAGTCATTCATTATTCCACCTCCTATTTATTATTCTACGAATATAACTGCTATGAAGAACACGCACACACCATCTCAATCTTGAACATAATTCTAACTTTTGTTGCATTTTCCTTTTTAGTTGTACTTGTACACCTTTTCATTATGCCTTTGTAGCATTTAAGTGTATTGCGTTTTACCGCTTGTATCACAATTCGTCCGATTTAGCCACATCTACCACTCTCTTTAGCACTACCTGCAATAGCTACGCGGTGTACCGTTAGCGTTACGTGCCTAGACGTGACAAATAGCAAGCCACACGACAGCGCTGAACTGCCACGACGAAATTGCTATAAGCTGCAACAATGCGTGCGTGCGTGCATTCGTGTTGCACGCAACTAGTTTGCAAATTGTAAGTTGCAGTTTATTACAAGCGAATTGAAATTTCATTAGAATTGAAGTGCTTAGCATGCTGGCAACAACGCGGAACTAGACAGTGTTGTATTGGTGGCAAAGCGTAATGAAATTGATTTTATACACATGTATACCAATCCCATTGTGACTTTTACTAAGCTGCTTAGATTGGTATACAGTATTCTAAGTAATCCGCCATAGCGTCTGTTTTTTGTATATTAACTCAAAATGAAGAATAAACTGAGAATGAATGTAGATTGGATTTTTATAGAAATCTTAGTTTAAGCTGAGACCACAAAAACTATCTTCATTGTACTTGTAAATATGAGACCTTTGTACCGAAATTAAGTTTGTTGTAAATTTTCAAGCTCTTCCAAAACTATTTAAGCTTTCCTAATATCTTTTTGAATATCTTTTGGAATATATGCTATTATATATTGATGAGCTATCGCCTTCACGGCTTGGCACCTGGACGAGTTTATAGAGTAGGTCTTAGTGGTGCGATCAGGCGGCTTCTAACTAAGGCAGGTATGTATTCGTTCTCCTATTTCTGGTAACTCAATTTGCATAAACGAACAAAACTCAGCATGGAAGTCGATAAAGAAGCAAAATAGGCTTGGATATTAGGCCAAACATCAGTGGGGGAAGTAGGTTCTACTAATGGTGGGTACAGTGAGTTTACTTGCACTGTCGCCAGCGGCCATACCTCCGCTGTGAACAAAGGAGTTCACTGCGTTTGTAGTGCCAAATCCGCTTTCCAACGTAAAAGTGCTACACTACTTAAGAGAAAACTTTGCTATACTCTCCGCGGAATAATCATGAAAGTCAAAACCTAGTAAGGAGGAGTTGAAAGCAAAATCGACCTATAAAGCGGCGTTGAAAGTCCACGAAAGACTTAGCAGCAAGTCCAAACGGACGAAGGAGGAAAAGGAAAGGTTGAATTTGGTTTCTTAAAATCACGAGCGAGCGTCGCGATCGCAACTCGCATCCACGGATCCGAAATATGCAAATCGTATCAATGATGGAATTATAGCCAAAAGGCAGCGATCCGCTGAAAGCGAAATAGCTGGGCTTGCCAAACTACTGATGAAACAGGACGACGCTCCAAAGCCAAACGTCAAGCTCGATACGGAGAAAAGTTCAACGTACAGGGCGGTAGCGATGACCGGCGATATGTCCTAGATTCATTTAATCATGGCACTCAGTGAACGACGCTTCTCCTTGAAGAAATTACTCATGAGAAATGGATTATGGATGTGATCTTCGTAAGAGTAGAGACCTGGGCAAGCCTGAGCCAACTTTCGATGGTTCAATGAAGTCAGAATTCTTAACTATGTATAAGGACCACACCCCTCACTATCGTGGGCAAAGAAAGTGATTGCGATGCTTCAGGGCCTGTGGGAGGGCACCCTTTGAGAAATGGTGGACCGTAGATGCATTCCGTCCATTCTGAAGGTGAAAGTATCCAAATCTGACTGAAAAAAACGAATTTATGCCGAAATTTTTCTACACAAATGTGCATGTTCACTAGTTTGTGCTCCAGTCTATGAGACATTGATTTGAGATATTGCACATGTTCTTTTTCACCAAGAAGCTTTTTATTTGTCGAAATCTCTTTAAGGACAAGCTTTCTTCACGAAATTTGACATGGATTATAATCCAAGACATTGCTATAATCTCGTAGGAAATTATTTAGATCGGACCACTATAGCATATATGTAGCTGTCATACAATCATACAAACTAACCTGAGGTATTTCCAGCAGCTGACCCATTCTGACCTATCACTAACGATAGGTATCATATAGTTCAGTCTCCTTAGGTTGACCGAGCGCGTTATTTTTTCAAACTACCTTTAATTAATGAATGAAAATTATAAAAATAATTTGTGCCAGAAAATATCAAATTCCTAACTCTTTTGCATAAATTTCATAAATATCCTTTTTGCAGCTTAGTCAAGTGCAGCCGAGCAAATTTTCATATGATTTTTTTGTCATAAAACTCATTTGTATGCATGACTAATAGAGTTTCCATATATTACAACTACGAGTATATGAGGATGTCATATTAAGTCTGCCCGCACAGTTCATTCAAACATTTACAAATATACTCACACACACACTCGCACTCTATATTATGAAAAACACATGTAAATTACTTCTACAAAAGTTAGCTTACACGCTTCTGCTTTAGATATTTTCAAAATTTAATTACATGCATATAAATCTTATTTTACAGTTGCAACTACTAATACAAATACACAAAAATATGCAGCATTTTCGGCATTCATATGTGACGACGACAGCCGACAGCGGGCGAGAAATGCGTTTGCCAAATGAGACTGTAGGCGAAAAGAGGTAAGTACACATGCAAATTTTTGATATGTATGTGCGCATGAATGAGTAGAATGCTAGTTATATAAATAGCATATATATAAATATATCTAAATATGCAACTGCGTAAGCCTTGTGACTTAGTCACTCTGGAGTTGAATGGCTCCTTTTAGTTGGTTGGCTGACTGGTTGGTTGGTTAGCCGGTTTGGGTTTCTGCTTGGCGTAATATGAAATTCACATTTAATTATGAAATTTTCATATATTTTATGAATGTTAAATACCGTAAAATTCCGGTTGCTTATAATAAAATGTATTTCAAGGTATTTGCGCCTGTGAACTGATTTATGGAGAAGTTTTAGTTTGTTATGAAAGTTTAAGTAATAATTTGAATTAAATATTTTTTATAATTTTTTATTAATTTTTAAATTCTTTTAGTATGTGCATGATAAATCAATAGTTTCGAAAAATTAAATTATTCTTCAAATAAGGTGAGGAAAATAAAATGAATATGAACAAGTAAGGAATAGGATTCCTATTTGCTGGCATAAAAACCATGGAGAAAGCTTGAGGTTCATAAGATTTGTACTTTAGGTGTTTAGGCCAAATTCTCAGGCAATTTTAAGACTCAATTTTATTAAATAGCATAAGTATTTGCAGCTAAAAGTTGATCAATTTCAAGGTTCCCTACTTCTTATTAAAGAAAAACACAGAAACTTCAAATTTAATGTGAAATGAAAGAACATTCTTTGTCATTTATTTTTTGAAGATTATCGCTTACAAATGTTGGCCGCGGCTACGTCTCAGATGGTCCGTCCGTTGAGTACCTTTTTCGATGACTCGTTCGAGCATTTTGACTGATAACTGTCGAATGACACGGATGATGTTTTGCTCCAATGCTTGAATCTAAGCACGATTGTCCGCATAGACTTTAGATTTGACAAAATCCCACAGAAAAAAGTCTTACAGTGTGATATCACATGATCTTCGTGGCCAATCGACCGGCCGGTTATATGCAGCATACCATAAAGTCAACTGGAAGTTCGAAAATATTTCTATTAGGCATATGGGGACTAAGAAAATTATTGAACCGATTCAACTCCTACTATTATTAAGTCACAATTTTTTCGAATTAATTAATTTTCGATAAAAAGTCACGTTTAGAACTTTAATCCAGATATTCGGTATTTGGGGATTTGAATAATTTTGGTCAGATTTGGAGACTTTTTAGTCATAAGGTGGCCCACTTTAAGCGCACTATTCGAGCGAAGTGTTATCCCAAAACATTCATTGGTGTCTGATTTGCATTGTGGCACGTGAAAGATGGAATTTAAAATTGTGTTGTGGTGTCGACCCGAAAGACGAAAGTTCAATTTCATTTATTTTTTTGGTTTGCGACTCGACTACAGCGAAGTCAAAAACCACTAAACAAAGTTTTTACCAAACATTTGATTTTATGTGTTTAAGACTGAGCTGAAGTGAAGTCAAACACCACAAAACTCAAGTTTCTACTGAAAATAAAATTGTGCTATATGGGAAGTGGGCGTTGTTGCGATCCGATTTCATTTGTCAGGAATATAGGCATGCCAATGTAACATAATATACGAAAATTTGGTCGTTTCCGTTTGACTAGATGCTGAGATATGGCTTGTCTACGAAATATGGGCGATGCTACGACCATCGTTCATTTGTGACCTCGGCTCCTATAAATTACTCTTTTATTTCATTCCAGGTGTAAAATTGAATGTCTTTAGACCAACAGGTCAAGTTCCGGGCTACCATAGTAAACCATTTTTTTTTTGGTTTTTGGAAAATTCCTTTTTTTTATTTAACATACTTAGTTCGCTTCAAGGGTCGTACACTGCTTATAATGACACTCCAACTTTTCGATAGCATGTCTTGGTACAATTTGTCTGTCTTTTGGTTCAAAATGGGCTTCGATGATGAACTCTTCATTTAACGAAAATTTTTTTCTCAGCGAGTATTCCTTTAAGGATTATTTGACCATTAACCACTCCCCGTATTCGGCTGATATGGCACCGTGCGACTTCTTTCTTTTCGGAATTGAGGATTAACTAAAAATTGTCATCTAGTGTCTGGGCGGATACTCTTCAATTGACATATGCATGTACTACTGTGCCCAAAAAATAAGGTGACATTGTATTTATTTTGTAAATTCTTTATTTATTCTTCCAAATCAATTTCATCCCCTTCAAAGTAATCCCCTCCCGATGCAATGCACTTATGCCAACGGATTTTCCAATCTTCAAAACACTGGTTGTAGTGACTTTCCGGGATTGCCTTCAGTTCCGTCTTCGCTGCGGCTTGAATCTCCTCTATCGTATAAAAACGGAGTCCCCGGAGCGGTATTTTGAGCTTGGTGAACAGCCAGAAGTCGCACGGCGCCAGATCAGGTGAATACGGTGGTTGCGGAACGATATGGGTTGTGTTTTTGGCGAAATGACCACTAATTACGAGAGCAGTATGGGATGGTGCATTATCGTGGTGTAAAAACCAAGAATTGTCTTTCCACAATTTCGGCCTTTTTAGGCGGATAGCGTTACGTAAACGACGCATAACGTTCAAATAATATTCCTTCTTGACTGTTTGACCGGTTGGAAGGAATTCATAATGCACAACACCACGATAATCGAAAAGAAAGTCAACATGACCTTGATTTTTGAGCGACTTTGGCGCGATTTTTTTGGTCTCGGCTCTCTTTTGGCACGATATTCGCTCGATTGATCGGTTGTTTCGGGGTCGCAAGCATAGATCCAAGTCTCATCGCCAGTTATAATGCATTTCATGACACTCTGGTAGTCGGAAAGCATCGTTTCACACACTTCAACGCGACGCCTTTTTTCCAAAAAATTCAATGTTTTCGGTACCAATCGAGATTTGACGCGCTTGAGGCCCAAAACATCCTTCAAAATGGTATTGGCTGAGCCTTTCGATATGTCAGCTTCATCAGCAAGGTCTCTAATTATTAATCGATGGTTTTTCAACACCAAATCTTTGATTTGTTGAACGTGAGCTTCGTCGGTTGAGGTTGATTGTCGCCCTGGACGTTCTTCGTCTTCGACACGTTCATGGCCGGCTTGGAACTCAATATACCACTTGTAAACATTTTTTTTAGACATAGCCTCATCACCAAAGGCTTTCTGCACCATCCTCAACGTATCCGCAGCAGAAATTGATTCCGTAAACAAAATTTAATGCAAATTCTTTGGTCAACAAATTTCGGCATCGCAAAAAACGAGAAACTCACTTTTAGTAGCTCACAAAACGACACATATCTCAAACACTAATGAATATTTTGACATGAAATTTGACATAAATGTGACTGACAGTTCTATCAACCTAAAAAAAAAATAATTGTCCAAATCCTTCGACGCGCACAGTTTAAATTCAAATGTCTCCTTATTTTTTGGGTATATTTATCCTAGAATTTGTACACGTTATTTTCTCACCAAATACCTGCTCATTTGTCGGAACCGCTGATATCGGACCACTATAGCATATAGCTGTCATACAAGGCCACGAATAGAAATCAAGTTCTAATATGGAAAACTTTTGTATTTGGCAAAGTATCTTTACAAAATTTTGCACGGATTACTGTCCAAAACAGCGCTATAATATCTGTAGAAATAGTCGAGATCGGACTACCATAGCATATAGCTGTCATACAAACCGACGGATGAAAATCAAGTTCTTGTACTCAAAAATAGTTTATTAGATATGATATATTAACCAAATTTGGCATAGAATATTGCCTATGGCAAACACCGAAGTTAACGTTTTTTCTCGTTTCTACGTTAAATTCTATATATAGTAATGCATGACATGAGGGAGCCTAAAACAAGTTCATAATTATGCATTTTTGCATAACTATTTCATTACACAAGCGAAACTATTTTTTGAAATTTCCGCATGTATGTGTGCATCATTATAAGTTTTATTTACATAAGTGTTAGACAGAATGTAACTAAAATTGAGGAAATTCCATGAATATTCATTAAATTCGCGCAAGTTTATATAGCCACATCACTGGTGGATACTTACATACATATGTAAAGTATGTATGTAAAGGTATAGTGAAATTGCGCAAAAATTATGCAAGCATCAAATTAACTCACCAGCCAGCCACGTTACATCATTATGCATAACTGTATATGTATTTGGACTCCCGATAGACTAGCATACACATTAATAGTTAATGAAGTTACACCTACACTAATACATTGCTTCCTATACATAAATATTTGCGTGGAATAATTTAGTTAAAGCAAAATGTTGCTAATTTGATATTTGAGCACTGCGTGTGTGTGCGTGCATAGATGCTTATAAATATTTCAATGTGCTTTGAGCATTATCATACAAGCACATACTTACATGTATATGTACATTATATGAATAGCAGCCTAGTAGCTACATATGATGAGAGCGCCATTAGCACATGGACTTATAATTATAAGTCCATAACACCATAGTTACCAATGTATACAATTTACTCTTGTACTTGTTGTCCTTTCCATACATATTTTTACAAATATTTGAGTCTTGGTTATATGATTACATCTATATACTCGTCTTCATATATAAATATGAAAAACAGCGTTTTTGTGCTCTCGAAACCAATAGTTACCTCGTTTTAGCCTCTTCTATGCCCTCCAACATATAATCCGTTTCCCCTTTACGACTAACTTAACCACAATTATGTTTGAGTATATGGTAGAAATTGAAATTTTGACATCATCATCTCTGAGAAGACTTACCATTACAATGACTTTCAGATATATCTTAGTTTTGTCTCGACACCTTCTACCTACAACCGAATATTGTATTAGTCAAAAAGGTCACTAATTTTTAGTTGGGCAGCATTTTACCACTATTTCCTTAGTCCAAAATTATGAAGAAAAATGTTTTAATTTATTTTTGAAAATTTTGTAAAACATTTTCGAAATGTTTTTTGTTTTCAAATGTTCTTGTTCAGAAATATACCACCTTCAAAGGCTTCATTTGGTATTAGCTCTGTGCTTTTATGAAATTTGTATATAATGATCCTCTTCTATAAGTTTTTCTTTATGAGTTCCCCTTTATTGCACCTGTGAAATATATTCCCTAGAAAATAATTCTTTATGATATGGGATAATGTGATATACAAATTTATATTGAATATTAAAGCAGGACTTTGTATAAAACTTTATTGGTTGGTTGTTAGTTCACGGAAGATCGATTAAACGCCTGCCAACCAACCACCGGCACTAAGCTTTAATATTAATAATTTTATTGTGCATTCCTCTGAAGGTGATTTCCTGAATTGCTTTTTAATTTCAACGACTTTTCTCAAGTTTTCTCTGTTTCAAGCAACTTTTGAAGAAGCCAATAGATCTTTGTTCTTGCTAAAACTAGATTTTTTGCTTTTTCGTTGTTTTCTGTGCTATATCTAATAGTCTCTGATACATGTTTTCTTTAAGTCTCATCAAAAGCCTGGTATAAACGGCTGTCTTTTTGTAGAGTCTTAAGCACTAAAATGTGGTTTGCCTTGATTGCCGGTTGTCGATTAGAATGTGGTTTCGAACTGAAATTCGAACTGTGAGTTTTATTTGATCTTGTGGTTAGCGTCTAAACTACAGTGAAGGCAAAAACCACAAAATAGTTCTATTTGGTACTGTGGGTTTGCGTCTCGACTACAGTAAAGGCAAAAACCACAAAATAGTGAACCATCAGTGAAAATTGGTATTTTTTTGGGGTAGTTTTCCAAAAATTGTTTTGATGTTATAATTACGCTTGCCAATTAGAACGTTAGAACTTTAGATTACATCTGTCTTTTCGACCTGAAAGTCAGATTTGAGTTATATTTAGCATTATGGGTTTGCGACTTGGCTACAACTGACTCCTCACCTGCCATTTGTGTTCTTTCTAAATAAATATGTTATTACTATTAAATATATTATTATAAATATATTATTTCTACTAAATAAAATAAAAGAAAATTTGTTATATTATCGAGAAGTATTTATTAAGTTTAAGTCAAATATCTGATGGTATCTTGTGAAAATCATACAAATTGAGGGAGGTGAGCTTCGGTATGATTTCTTGAGTAGACACTTTATTGCTGAGTGAGATAGGAGTGAGGTGTACAGGAAGACAAGGATAAGTCTTTAGACGGCTGAGTCCACACTAGGTAATCGAGAGGGACGTGGTGTCTTTCCATCAAAATAGGATATCAGAATACCATTTCGACGTCTAGAGTCACCGTGACTTCCAAACGAAGATCGCTGCAACTAAAGAAATCCTTCTTGTTCTAACAAAAAGTATGCTCTCAACAAGACATACATATATTATATACTTGTATACAGAGAGCCAAGCGGCTTCGATTAAATTCCAATAAAAAGAGAGTACATATGATTTTGGATACCTCAAATGCCGACTATTAAAATTACAACGAAATTAGCTCTAGTAGAAGTGACAACGAGTCGCAGACTCATTGGCAGACATGCCACCAGACTGGTAATACCGTACAACCACTAATCTAGAAGCTGCCATGAGGTAGTAGAAAAAGAGACTATATATATTTATATATATAACGACTTTTATGAAAAGTTTTCTATAAGAAAATAGTCACAAATATCTATCGAGAGTTTCTAGACTATCGGAAGTTGTTCATATAAAACTCTTTTTATTAATAAAATTAATCAGGAGCACAGAGTGGTTCCGAAAGCACAGAGCAGACTGAATGTCTACCTATGTATCTACCTACCTACTTTGTATGAAGCTCCCTTTAGGTCAGCTGGGGCAATAGTAATCAATTTGAAAGGTTTATTCTGTATCCAAAGCTTTGACAGTACATATCACAGATTTGCTTTTATTTTTCTGTCGTTTAGTTAATTCACTTATGTTGGTCTAAAGACACCAACGTTTTTATAGAATTATAGGTAGACAATACTCTCACAAATGGATGCTTTTTTGAATTCGTTGACTTTTTACCTTTTTTTGTATCTTCAGAAGCCAAACTCCCCACTATAATAGCTTATAACTGACTAATTATACAACCCCTGGCATATATCCATAGTCATATAACTTCCACTTCGACTTCAACTATCCCATTAACCAGTTCGTAAACAGAGAAATATTTACACGTTCAGCTCACTCCATATTCCTCTTATGAACTAATAAAGTTGTAAAAGCTTACTTGTGTTTTCTTATTTTATTTTTATTACTTTTAATAAAAATTTCCGCATACAAAAAATAACAAAAAGTTGGTGCTTGCTATTGCCATGTACCTGCTACATGCCACAAACGTCAATGTTATGCTATGGTGGCACCCACGTTTTATGCACTCCACCAACAAAACTCATTTTGTTTTTATTATTTTTTTTTTTTTTTGAATTTCAATTTATGCAATGAGCGACAACGCGTCTTTCCTCACTCTCTTTCCCACACAGTTCGCCGACCATTTCACGCGCAACGTAAACCTTTCATTCCTCGCCATGTGTTAGCAGTTGCTGTTGTTTTTGCATTAATTTCGAAAACTTCAAAAAACTACGCACTACATACACAACATGTCGGTGTGCAAGCTGGCTTGTCATACTGCCGCTTCTTAACCATGCGCGAGCGCTCGTAATACCTGACGGCTGTCTCGCAAGTTTTCAAAATGTTTATATGAGGCGTATGTGTGACTATTTGCTAAGGGCTGTAAGGGTGTTAGTTGTCAACAACCGAACTGAACTAGTTGAATAAGTGTACTGGCAATTAGATCAGTACTAACTAGTCTGGAAGGTACTTATTTTATTTTTATTTTAGCTTCAGCGCATTATTATACTTTTGAGAGATTCATCATTTCTCCAAATTTGTTTTTTTTTTTTTTGAGTGCTGGATTACGATTTATTTTATCCTAAGTGTACCTTTACCAATTCCAATCCATATACACTTTGCAGTAAAGGTTGATGCAAAATCTTCGCAAATATTTCTATAGAAAGGATGAATATGCTTGTTTGTCCTAAATTCTTTGCCTGTGTATGTAGCTTTGTAGTTCCTTACATGGAACTAAAGGTCAGTGGACCTCAGAGTTCATGGTTTGGGAGTTTCCTTCTCGATACATTTGTGTTTTCAATATTGAAATCCTTACCCTTTAATAAGAATATATTGCTTAGATTTTTATTGGAGATCATTGGATATTTTTTTTTTTTTTCTTATTTCCAATTTGTGTTTTGGTAGTTTATTTTCGACTATTGGTAGAGTAGTTCCCTGGTCTTAACTCTTTTTTGAAAGACTTTTCGTGAAACATATAAGATCTTACTTGACCCTTATTGGTAAAAGTTGGATCTAGGCTAGAATTATAAAATGGCTTATCCATTAATATCGGGTATGATTCCCACACATGGTAGACTTCACAATAATTGTGAGGAGGGAGTTCATTTCCTATTCAGATATTTTCTATGTTATACCGTGTAGTCTCTACTCTCACTCAGCGATTCTTGATATAAGGAATCATTCAGTAAATTGTTATTTTTGGTTAAACTCAGCAGTATTTTTTACCTCCGGATGTAAAAATGGCATCACTATTACTATTGGGAGCGATGAAAAGCGTATACTAATGTTATGCGGTGATTTTAATAACATGAAATGTGACATCTGACTAGAGAAAACCTTAACTGAAGTGTCTAGGGCTATCATCCTACAAAGCATACTGGTCCGTGACATCAGATAAAAGTTCACAAAGATTGTTAGATAACATATGAATGGAGAGATCAAATAAAATTATAGAAAAGATTTGAAAAGGAAAGGAGAAGATATAGAAGGATAGCAGAGACCATGGTAAGATAGGATAGGATAGCATAAGGTAAGATAAGATAGGAAAGAAATGAAATGTCTAGAACAGGATAGGATACGATAGAAAACGATAGATAAGTATAGGACAGGATTGGATAGGATAGGATAGGATAGAATAGGATTAGACAGAATTGCATAAGAAAGGGTTTGATATAATAATATAGACTAAGGTACGTTAGGAAAGAATAGAATGAGATAAGATAGCAAAGGATAGGTATGAAGAGAATATGATAGGATCAGGTAGGGGAGGAAATGATAAGATAGGATAAGATAGAATTGGATACGATAGGTTAGTATGGGAAAGGATAGAATATGATAGTATAAGATGGGATAGGATGAGGATAGGATAAAATAAAAATGAATAGGATAACATATTATATAAATAAAGGATAAGATATGACAATATATAGTATGATAGGATAGGATACGACAATTAGTATAAGAAATGATAGGATAATACAGGATAGGATAGGAAAGAAAGGAAAGGAATAGGATAGGATAAGGTTGGGTGGGGTAGGATAGGATGGGGGGGATATCATAGGGTAGGATAGGATTGGAGAGCGATGGATAGGATAGGATATTGGAGGATACGATAAAAAGATGGGATAGGATAAGACTGCATATGATAGAGAAGGAATAGGATAAGATAAGATTGCGTATAATAGGAAAGTAAGGAAAGGAGCAGGATAGGATTGGCTAGCGAAGGATAGAATGAGATAAGATAGGAAAGGGTAGGTAAGGACATGATATGATTGGAAGGATGGGGAGAATATGATAGGGTGGTGTTGGATTCGATACGATATGGGGGTATATGTTAGGATAGGATAAGACTGAGAAGGATAGGAAAGAAAGGAAAGGAAAAGAAGAGAATAAGATGGGATAGGGTTGGATGGGATAGGATGGTATAGTATAGTATAGTATAGTATAGTATAGTATATGTAGTATAGTATGGTATAGTATATTATAGTATAGTATAGTATAGTATATGTAGTATAGTATAGTATGGTATAGTGTTGTATAGTATAGTATAGTATGGTATAGTATAGTATGGTATGGTATAGTATAGTATAGTATAGTATAGTATAGTATAGTTTAAGAAAAGAGAAAAATGGCAAAAGATATTACATATACACATATACAAGATATTTACATATATATGTAGATGTAGCTAACATCAAGACTCTTACTAATCTGTACGCTGTATTTCTAAAACTACGTTTTTTTATTTCCTGTGTGCAAAACTAGCGCACACATACACATTCGCATTCATGCAGTTATTTGCATTGCGCTTTTTAAATACATTCCGCTCTCACTGCAGTGCCGCCTTTTTGCAAGTTCTTCGAACGCATTTGCATTTTCATATGCGATATGACACACCTTCTTCCACACTACACTCACTTTTCGCAACAAATTTTTGCTTTCTATGTGTTGGCTCTACCAAGTAAGGTAAAATATTTCGCATGCTGCAGCGTATAAATATAATAAGCAAATATTTTTACACGCATTTCCGCTCACGCACGCACACATCTACAGCCACTTATTCGCTTATATATACCGTTACTTACGGTAAATTAGAGTTGAGTGTAACGCCATGCAGTCCCTCCGCTTCTACGCTGTTATTTGCGTAAGTACTTAGTTGAGTATGAAATTATGCTAAATGAGTTTTGTATTTCGAACAATAATTAAATGAGCTGCAATTTGCCAAGCTCTACTTAGCTCGAGGAATTTACTGAAGACATGCGTAGACATACGAGAAGGTATAGAAAAACATTAAATCAAAACTACTAGTTAAGATAAATGTTGCTGCTTTGTATGGGATAGAGAAATAAATTTAATATATTATATATAAGTAAGTGTATATAAAAGAGTTTCCAGATATTTTTGAGATTTTTTAAATTTTGTTTTATAGCCATAATACTCTATTGTTGGCTTAGTAAATTTTTAAAATGAATTTTACTTTATTTTGACGTTAAGTATATCTTGATAAGCTTTTGAAATTTGGTTTTAGTCACAGTGACCTCCATTTGACCTAATACTTTTGCCGTATAAAGATATGATAACACTTGTCATGAAAAAATGTTAGTATGAGGCTAAATTTGCGGACGGTATTGTATGAAGAGCAAAAACAAGTACAGTTTGGATAAATAATATACATGACATAACGAGTATTTTACAAACACATTGCAACCACACGCCTTATTCTTGTTTGGCGCACGCTAAAAACCTTTAAGCGATGTTGGTTGAAACCATACAATGTGCTTGCGAATTTTTCAGATTTTTTGATCACTTTTTATAAAGCTTTTTTAAATTAAGATAGATTTTAATCTGACATTTTTTTCTCTTACGAATTCCAATAGATACTTTAGGTAACTCCGACCTCCCTTGATAAATCTCTGTCCATGTAAGAACATTTTGGTATATCACGGGACCAAGACTGTGTAAATTTTTGCCGACATCATTAGTGTTCAACCTAATAGACCATCTTCGATCCTCTTTGGTTTGTATATCCTAAAACAGCATTTCTATGGTCTTAGGCCTGCCTTGGGTTTAACAGCAAGTGAACGAAACCTCGGTGATGCTTTTAAGGGGGTATTCTACTCTAGAATTTTGAAAAATTCGATTTCTTTTCATATATTTAAAGTTTAGACTTTCAAAAATATGCCCATGGAAGGATTTTTCAAAATTCGACTTATTTTCGGAGATACAGCCGTTTTTGTGAGGTGTCGTCCGTGTTCACTAGAATTGTCTCCTAAATTTTAAACGCGTTTTTCTCGAAACTACTTTTTTCCACACGGTACCGGCATTATCTCAAGTTCTATACAACCGATTTACTTGAAAATTTGTGTGAACCTTCTTTATATATTTTTTGTTTTTAATATTTAAAAAACAAATTCAGGAATTTCAAAAAAATCGTAAAAGATGATTTTTATTTTCAGACAGTCGCCATTTTTCAAAATTTTTTTTCGTGTTCCCTGAGGTAGGGACTATAACAGCATCCTTACTAATTAAGAATTTCTTTTGATTTTTTTTTCAGACCACCAGGAGAGTCAGGATCAATGTCACCATGATGCGCCATTTTTTTTCACCTGTCTCTCTCCCCTCCTCTCAATATTTTAATTTTTAATATTTTTTTGTAAAATTTTTTTTCTGTATTCTTAAGATATCAATAAAAACACCATAAGAAGATGGATTGTAAAAATAGTTTTGGTTTTTTTTTTAAATAAAATTCAAAAAACTGCCCAAAATTTGATTTCTAGAGTAGAATACCCCCTTAAGATGCTCCTAATTATATATCATATCACATCAGTATGTATACAATTTGACCTGATCATATCTCAAGCGTCGCGCGAAATCTCGTGACCCGCTTTTCGTAGCACAACAAGTCACGTGATCAGATCACATAAACGTACATACAGTTTTATCATTGTATCATGTGATCAGGTCACATCAACATTTATTTTCATCGTATGAGGCTTCAGAAACAAGAAATTGTAGCATTATAGGTGTTAGTGACGAAACCCCGGTGGTTCAGATTCTTTTAAGTATTCTTATGATAAAAAATCACATCTTTCAGGACATCACATTAGGGCTAATCACATCACATGATCAGATCATATAGATCTAATACTTTTTTTATCATATTATTTCTCATAACATCATGTGATCTGATCAACCAATAAGCGCCGCCTTCTTGTTTTATGACATACCTTCAAGCTTCCTCAAATCACATACATTTTTAACATATTATATACTAAATCATACATGTTGATCATATGATGCCTCATAATTTTTATCATCAAATGATCAAAGATAACACATGGAATATCATATGTGACCTGGTCTACGGAAAGGGGGCTTAGGTGTAAAAAAATCAATTTTTTTTTGTCTTTTCAATTTTTTTTTTTATTTTTAATTTTTTTTTTTTATTTTTGTTTTAGTTTTGTATTTTTTATTTTTTTTTTTATTTTTTATTTTTTATTATTTTTTTTTGTTCGCACGTTAGCTCCGTTTTCGTAGACCAGGTCACATGTAATAATATTCTATAAAACTTTAATACACATTTGATGACATTAAACCATGAACTCACATCACGTCAACGTCTCATAACAGCCTTCTTTTATTACATTACTCCAGTAAGTTACAAGCCATTGATATCACATTGCCCTCATAATGAAAATTCATATCACTTAACAAGTCACAGGCATCAAGATCTATCTTCTATTACGTCCCATCCCATCGCACTAAGTCATATGACATCACGTTGTATTACGTCACATCACATTCAACTTTGTGACATCGCAAAAATCCATGATTCCCCACAGTAATACAGAAAACCTCATAATATAACTCTTAATGATAAATTTTTCTCAATTCTGATGCATCATAATCCATCACATGATGCCTTGTTAACTCAAGAAATAGATTATATAAGATACCTACTGTCATATTATTCAAAAATGGATCTTATAACTATGCAATACATACATTCTGTCACAACACACATCAGTTGAAGTGATATCATGACACATCTCGTCATATTAAAATACATACGATGCATCACATCACCAACTTTCAACACCATTCAATTATTCTCTGTAATAAATTCTTGCTTGGAGAAAACAACAACACAACAAACGTAGTTCTAACAGCTCAGCAAGCAATATGTGCTTTTGAAAATTTTCGCAACAGCAAAGTATATACAAATATATACATATATATGTATGTATGTTGGTTACGATTCAAGCATGCCATTATACCAATTACAGCCTACCTCACCACACAGATTTGCAGGCACATCAATCACAACGACACTGCCAGATCATTAATTCGATGACAGCATTCAAATCACACCTCACGTCCGTCAATCTTATACACATATTTCCAAATCAAATATTTCCTTACACAAAATGCAAGTGAAAATAATTTGGACAATTTTTAATTAAAATCAGGCACATTTAGGCAAATCTCAAACATTTTTGTACACAAAATATTTATGCACATTTCATTTAGGCAAGAATTTGACTTTCCTGCAGATTAAATTCACTTACAGCTCAAATAACATTTTTACGACACGCAAGCACATAAAAGCACACACACACACACATACACGGCTGAACGGGCTATAAGCGGGAAAAGATGGAAAGGAGGTACAATACAGTACTGTATGGTTGTAACCCTGGATGTAAAGAATGCCTTTAACTCGGCATCCTGGCACAGTATATTGAGCGCACTAAAAAGCTTCTCCGTGCCTCTATATCTTTATAACATAATAGCAAGCTATTTCGAGGATAGAACTTTGAGCTACATCACAAGTGAAGGCTCTAAAAAATATAAAGTCTCTGGTGGAGTACCCCAAGGATCTGTTCTTGGGCCGCTACTATGGAACGTCATGTACGATGGAGTACTGCGACTAAAAGTACCCAAAAACGTGCATATTATTGGGTTCGCAGACGATATCGCTGTTGTGGTTATAGCAAAACATGTACAAGATATAGTTTCGATAACCAACAGAACAATAGAATTAATAAGCGATTGGCTCGAAACTAACGGACTGAACCTAGCGGAGAGCAAGACTGAAGCGGTACTCATTACTGGCAGAAAAGTCCGTGAAGTTGCCACGTTCAATATAAAGGGTGTAAGCATTACGACAAAACCGGCAATTAAATACTTGGGAATCATGCTTGATGCAAGGATGTCCTTTAAGGAGCACTTAGCGTACACAGGGGAAAAAGCTACAAAAGTGTGCAGAGCCTTGACCCGGTTAATGCTCAATACCCGTGGGCCAAAGCAAAATAGAAGACGACTATTAGCTGGTGTACTAAAGTCAGTAGCGCTGTACGGCGTCCAGGTATGGGGAAAAGCGCTAGAAGTAAAATCATATCGCCGTGGCCTTTTTTCGATATATGCCACTTGCGCGCTAAGAGTATGTTCTGCGTTCCGCACAGTATCGGAAGATGCTGCTCTAGTTATTGCAGGCTTACACCCTTTAGACCTCCTGGCCAAGGAGATTCAATGCTGTACAAATGACTGGTTACCGCAAAATACATTAAAAGAAATAGCAAGAGCAGAGACAGTAGATCAATGGCAAAAACGCTGGGAGGAAAGCGGAAACGGGCGGTGGACATTCCGACTGATCCCCAATGTCGAACCATGGTTAAATAGACCACACGGTGAGGTAGATTTCCACCTAACTCAAATTCTCACAGGACATGGCTGCTTCAAAGCATACCTAAAACGATTCGGACTTGAAGATAACGACACATGCGATCATTGCGGAGGTGATACCGTCGAAAGCGTAGAACACTCATTTTTCTATTGCCCGAAATATAGTCATGAGAGGCAGCACTTAAAAAATGCGTTCGGTGTGGAGCCAACTCCTGATAACTTGGTAAACCAAATGGTCGAATCAGCAGAGAAATGGAAAGCGGCTAGCGAAGTGGCAGCAAGGGTCATGAAATCCCAACGTGCTAGCGAACAGCGGCGGAGAAGAGAGGTGTTAAATATAACGAACAACCACGACCCAAACACACTAACATTGACGTGACGGGAAGGGTGGGCGACGAACACTGTACAAGGGGGGTTATTAGACCAACAGAGGTGGGGCCAAGTAAATGCAACTTGTAACTGACTGCATTTTGACCATCACGTACGAATGAGTGTCACTCAACCATCCTCCCGACGTAATACTTGACGGTGGTACCGGGGGGAACGGTACAGGACAGTAGGAGGTTTAGTTTGGATTAAAGTTCCACACTGACTTGGGGTCCAGGCTTTCGATGCTTCCTCCTCGTAAAAAAAAAAAAAAAAAAAAAAGAACACACACATACAACTATGTACTGATGTTACATGCATGCATGTATGCAAATGAAATTCCAAAACGTCACTGCAAAATCCAATTAAAGCTCTGCTTATTTGTTTAGAAATAAGCTACCCGGCAATAAAATGTTGGTGCGCCAGAAAGTATGCAAAGCTTTGCATTTTTTAAATAACCTCAAATAAAGCAGCAGCAAAGGTAGAGTTAATGGAAATGCCTGCACAAATACAGTGAATCAACAACATATACGCCTGTGCGTGTGTGCAAAATGAATGCGCGTGTGTGTGTGCGCCTGTCAAACCACCTAAATACCAACAGCAATTCACGCTAAGAGCAGCAGTGCTGTCGTTTGTGGGCGGTTGTGTATAATAAGAGATTTTTGAAAATGATTTCCTTTGCTTTTTTGCTGTTGCATAACCTTGCTTTTGGAGCTGAGCCTAAATGTATGCTAAAATTTATTACACAATATACGTCTGCCGAAATATATGCTTGACGCTTGGTTTAGGGTACACGTGCAGCAAGCGGCAGGCAGGCAGCAAAATTTGCAGCTGCTGACAAGCAGCAAGCCAAAAAGCAATGAGAAAAATTGAGCTTGTCAACATTTTGTAATTTTAATAAATTTTTACCAGCGCTGCCGGGCCATGTAGGCGACCTAAACATGTGGTTAAAGATAATAAGCACAACAACAAATAATTTCGAGACAGTAATAACAGTTGGTTGGCTACAAGGTAACCAACAACATTGTACAATATAATATCGAAAATGAAGCCAAATGAGCAAAAGTTGACTTTTTAGTGTCTCGGCTGATGACAAGCAAGCGCTATCTGCTGGCTGTTGTTGTTGTTGTTGTGCGACAAGCTGCGCTCACAATCTGTGAAAAGTATTTACATGTACACACTTATTACGTTTATGCCTAACGAGCATTTGCTGTTCAAAAAGAAATTTCGTTGCATAATTTGCGGCGCTCTGCCTGACATTTACGTACTCACTCACTAAATCAATGATATTAGCATCAGTGCGGCACAGTTGTTACGCAATATTGTAACCAAAGTAGAAATTACGCACATTTAAGCTGATATAACTGCAACTAACGGTACATTAGTGACATATACACACTTTATTATCAACGAGTTCGCGTCTACACCTGATTGATGTTAGACAAATGATGACAATAATGCCATGTTTTGACAGCAGGCTTATTACTTATTAAAAAAAAGAGAACAAAATGTAATTGTAGGCAGAAATTTATGAAAATCCACAACAATACAACAACAAGTACCCTAAAATATTTTGTAGTATTTTGGCAAAATAAAGTTTTGCATATTATTAAATAGCAGACATACTTATATTACAGAATATTGTAACACACAGTTGGCTGAATATACAGGGTGACTCGTATGTAGAGGTTCAATGTACTCTCTCACCTCTTTAAAACTGATAAACCTGCTTTCCATATTTACTTCTAACTCGCAGTAGTGAAGAGCACAATATTACCTTCTCTTGACGATCTCATCAAAATAAATCAAGCTTGAATATCTGGAATATCCTAAAGGTATGCTTTCTTTTCTAGATATGTCGGACAGCTTAATTCGATGAACCAAAATCGACTTTAATAATCTTATCGATATAAACCAAGCTTGTCAGATTCAGTATTGGATCCAAATTGAAATTATTACATTTACTGCCTAAAGGTATGCTTTCTTTTCTAGATATGTCGGTCAGCTTAATTCGACTAACTAACTTTATGTTTTCATCGAGTTAAACCAAGCTTGTCCGATTCGGTAATGGATCTAAATGACTTTAATCTATTATATCTATTACCTAAAGGTATGCTTTGTTTTCCGGATATGTCGGTCAACCTTAACAAAATTGACTTTTATGCCCCGAGTTCTCAAGACGTTTTACAAAAGATACTTATTCTACCCACAGAAGCAATTTCATTCACTCTTAAACTTCCAATCTGATAGTATTTTCCGGATAAGCCAGTCAACCTAATTCCATTAACCGAAATCGATTTATAGGCGTAAGATTTTAAAGATGTACCAATATTACTTTTCCTATACATAGAAGGAATTCACTACGAAGCGTGTAAGATGATTGTGGATAGCGGATTAGCTTAACAACACTTCAGGCAAATATGGAATTAAATATGTACTGCCTAAAGCTATGCTTTATTTTTCGGATAAGTCGATCAGTCTAATTCGAGTAACTGAAATCGACTTTTAGGTAAAAATGTTTCAAAATGTTCTACCAAAGATATTTTTCCTATCTATAAAAGGAATTTCACTCACTCTTAAACTTCTAAAATAACTGTCGAGAGCGAATCGTGTCAGTTGAGCTCTTTATACTAATTTTGAGTCCAATTCCATTCCAAAGCAACACTTCGGCAAAATTTAGTACGAAATATGTACCGCCTAAAGGTATGCTTTATCTTCCGGACAAGTCGTTTGGTCAAAATCTTTAAACCGATATCAACTTTTAGGCGCAACATATTAAAAAATTATAAGAAAGATACTTATATTTCACAGCAACACCAATTTTCTTCACTCCTGAGTTTTGAACTGACTGCTGATAACTATTAAGATCAGTTGACCTTTTTGTAATAATTATGAGACCAAACACGTTCCGAACCTATACTTCAGGCAAGTGTTTTGTTGATAAGACAATCAGTGTTTTGAGTTCGATACCATATTCCTTCAGATTGTACCAAATCAACAGCAAGTTTATAGCTCTTTGGGCTCTTATACATGGCCACTACATGATCATCTATTGTAATTTTTTTTCTCCCAAGTCTTCTTTTCAT